>CAMGYJ010000006.1:41795207-42341990 GCA_946122785.1 Linum tenue | reverse complement strand
CTAGATAATGATTTCAACAGTTGAAGTAGGGGAAGACGGACCGACCAGGGTTGATATCTAAATACATGCTCTATACTGCACCCGGCTAGAGTTTAAAAATTTGGACTCTAGTCGGGATTTTATTGTGGTGTAGTTTCATGCGATTCAAGTTTTTGGCGCCGTTGCCGGGGACAACGGTCTGTTATCTTGAAAAAGTTGTTGGTTGTTAATCTAGTTTTTAATTTCCAGTTTTGCAAGTGTGTGCTTTGCTTGTGCTAGACTTGGTGTGTTCTACGATTGTGTGTAGGTGGTGCATGACCCGGAGTAACCCGACACCTTTGCTACCACTTTATGAAGACATAAACCAAACTCTCCGGCTCCTAGTACGGGAGAGAGAGCTAGCGTAGCCGAGAGAGAAGAGGAAGCCCCCGACTTCGATGGGAAGCTTTATGACCCCACTTGAAGCGAAGTTAGATCAGTGATTAGGGTAATGCTCGAGGATAAGGGGCAAGTAAGCGGGGTAGCATAACCTATGGATTGGGGGTGAAAGTTGGGACTATGAGGAAGTAGAGTATCACCGATGACCGCCTTGAGGAGGTGGTGACGACCTTTTTCGCCTCCATCTCTAAAAAGTTTGAAAGAATCGACAGATTCATTGGAGAGGCAACATAGAAGTCCTCGACCATAGAGTGGGGTGGGGTGGGAGAGTCAGGAAACCCACTTGATTAACCTGGCCACAAGCATAGGGGTTATCTCGCAAGCGGCTCGGTCTTGGAATTCAGCCGACGAAGTTGACGTAGTAGCCGTTACTCTTCAAAGTGGAAGAGAGGCCAATGAGCTACCCCCAAAGAAGAAACAACTCGCAACAGAGGGGGTGGTAACCTCCCTTCGCAGCCGGAAGCCACCAGGGAAGGGGACCTCGACTCTAAGACTCCTCAACCGACCTCTCAAGAAGAGGATGTCACTCCGACCCCTCAACCGGAGCATGAAAAGTGGAAAGCGACCCCAACTCTCCCTTTTCCTTCACGGCTCCGCAACGACCGCATGGCAGCGGAGTTCTCCCACTTCATGGAGTTGATGAACCAGTTGCATTTAAACATTCCCTTCCTGGAGGCTGCCACCCAAATGCCCAAGTACGCAAAATACTTGAAGGGGTAGCTACTGTGAGCTTGAACGAGGAATGCTCCGCCTTCGGGCAGAACCACTTGCCCCCGAAATGCAAAGATCCAGGGAGTTTCACTATCCCTTGCTTTATTGGTGACGTATGCATAGGAAATTCCTTGGCAGACCTAGGATCTAGCATTAATGTGATGCCCTATAAGTTGTTTCAAAAGCTAGAAGTGATTAAGCTACTGGATGCTGGGATTATCTAACCTATCTCGGATTGCAGTGGGTGAGCCCAACCCAGTTGGTCCCTAAGAATGGAGGAATGACTGTGGTAGCCAATGAAAAGGAAGAGCTTATACCAACAAGAACGGTGATGAGGTGGAGGGTATGCATTGACTATCGAAGATTGAATGAAGCCCCTCCAAAGGACCACTTCCCTTTGCCTTTCATTGATCAAATCCTGGAGAGGCTCGCTGGACATGATTACTACTGCTGCCTAGATGGGATGTCAGGGTACTTCTAGATCCCAATTTCCCCAGAAGATCAAGCCAAGACAACATTCACATGCCCCTTCGGGACCTTTGCTTACCGGCGGATCCCGTTTGGATTGTGCAATGCCCCAACGACATTCCAGATGTGCATGGTAGCCATCTTTGATAAGCTAGTTGGGGAGATAATGGAAGTATTCATGGACGATTTTTCAGTGTTCGGAGGTTCATTCTCTCATTGTCTGGCCAACCTGGAGAAGGTCCTTGAGCGATGTGAAGAAACCAATCTAGCTTTGAGTTGGGAGAAGTCCCATTTTATGGTCCGGGAGGGCATTATGTTGGGTCACCAAATCTCCAAGCGTGAGATTGAGGTGGATCGAGCCAAAGTTGAGATAATAAGAAAGCTCTCTCCTCCAACCACAGTCAAGGGCATAAGGAGTCTCCTTGGGCATGCGGGGTTTTACCGACGTTTCATCGAAAACTTCTCGAAGATTGCATTGCCCTTGACCAAGCTTTTGGAGAAGGACGCCCCATTCCTTTTCACAAAGGAATGTTTTGAAGCTTTCAACATCCTGAAAGAGAATCTCACAAATGCCCCCATAATGGTCTCACCCAATTGGGACCTTCCCTTCGAGCTCATATGCGATGCTAGTGACTATGTAGTGGGAGCAGTTTTCGGAGATTCATTCTCTCATTGCTACGCCTCAAAGACGCTGAATGATGCTCAGGAGAACTACACAGCCACGGAGAAAGAGCTGTTGGCAGTAATCTTTGCTTTCGATAAATTCAGGTCTTATATGGTTCTTTCCAAGGTTGTTGTTAGGGATGACAACAAAACCCGAACCCAAGGGGTACCCACCCGACCCAACCCGGTCAACGCGGGTAAAACCCGAGTTGATGGGTTTTGGGTCAGGTTTGGGTTTAAACCCGCTACACTATTCATCGGTTTGGGTTTAGCTAAACCCGCCCCATAGGTACCCGCCCACACACATATAATTATTTTCCCGGTGTATTTAATATTCTAAATAATATATCTTTCTTAAACAACTAATATTCATTATGTTTGTGGAGACATGTATAATTTGTTCTTTCTAATTGTTTAGAATGAAGTTGATATTATGGAGTGGAGATTGAATAAACTTATTGGATGAGGAAGAAGTTTTTAATTAATCTTGTTGTTTATAAATGTTTATCTTTGATTTTGAACAATTTGTATCGATCATTTGCGGTTTGCTTGTATGTTCTATATTGGTGTTTTTTGTATGAATAATTTGTATGAGAAAATTGATGTTTAACTTTTATTTTGAAAGAAATTTGTTATTGTAAATTTTGTACCACAAAAACCCACGGGTACCCATGAACCCGCGGATACCCAGCGGGTTGGGTTTTAGTTTTTCAAACCCAGCGGGTTTTACCCCGGATTTTTTCGACGGATAAACCAATGGGTTTGGGTTTGAAAAAACCCGGCCCAACCCGACCCATTGCCATCCCTAGTTGTTGTCTACACAGACCACTCCGCCATCCGCTTCTTGATGAGCAAGGCGGATGCCAAGCCCCGACTGATTCGATGGATCCTGATGCTTCAAGAGTTCGATGTGGAGATCAAGGACAAAAAGTGGGTCGAAAACCTTGTAGCCGACCACCTCTCGCGGCTCGAAGGATCTGGAGGTAGTACTCCTCCGAGAGAGACAAATGACACTTTCCCCGATGAACGTTTACTCGCCCTCTCCGCTGCAGAGAGTATCGCCCCATGGTTTGCCTACTTCGCCAATTATCTGGATGGAAGGCAGCTACGCAAGGGGATTACTACACATGAGAGGAACAAGTTCTTCTCCGACCTCCGTGCTTACTTTTGGGATTGATCCCCACCTTTTTTGAATTGGGGCCGACGGAGTCGTTCGAAGGTGTGTGCTAGAGGAGGAGATGGAGGGTATTCTGAACCACTGCCATACGAGGTCAGTTGGAGGCCACCACAGAGGCAACCGAACTGCAAGAAAGGTGCTCCAGTCGGGATTCTACTGGCCGAGCCTTTTTTGGGATGCCTACAAATTTGTGAGTCATTGCGAAAAATGCCAAAGGACAGGTAATGCTTCTAACCGAAATGAGATGCCCCAAATGATTTCTATCACTTGTGAGATCTTTGATGTTTGGGGCATTGATTTTAAGGGACCTTTCCCCTCGTCTTTTGGTAACAAATACATCCTTGTGGCCGTAGACTACGTCTCAAGGTGGGTTGAGGCTCAAGCTCTCCCCACCAATGATGCAAGACGAGTCTAGATTTCTGAAAAAGCTGTTTTCACGGTTTGGGATCCCGACGGCCATTGTTAGCGACCAAGGAACCCATTTTCAAGGACAATTCGATAAGCTCCTCACTCGCTATGGTTTCACCTACCGGGTGTCCATGGACTATCACCCCCAAACTAGTGGACATGTCGAGCCATCAAATAGGGAGCTAAAACGGATACTAGAAAAGACCGTGGATCAATCCCGCAAGGACTAGTCCGCAAAGCTCGATGATGCTCTATGGGCGTATCGCACGGGCTGCAAAACACCAATAGGCGTCTCTCGCCTTACCATTTGGTGTATGGCAAAGCATCCCACTTACCCATTGAGCTAGAGCATAAGGCTTTCTGAGCCACAATGCTTTTGAATATGGACCCTAGTTTGTGTGGAAATGAAAGGAAATTGCAGGTGCTTGAACTTGAGGAGTGGCGTCTCCAAGCCTATGATAACACCAAGATTTACAAGGAGAGGGCGAAGCGCTTGCATGATGCTCGCCTGAAAGGAGGGAAGGATTTCCAGCCGGGAGACCAAGTTCTTTTGTACAACTCTCGGTTGAAGTTATTCCCTGAAAAGTTAAGGTCAAAATGGTCGGGCCCGTATGTGGTAACACAAGTGTTCACATACGAGGTGGTTGAGATCTCCCACCTAGATGAAGGAACATTCAAAGCGAATGGACACCACATGAAGTGTTACCTTGGAGGAGAGGTAATGCCGCACAAGGAGGTGGTGTTCCTACAAGATGCATAACCCAGAGTTTCCGTCTAGCTTAAGACGTTAAAGAAGCGCTTGTTGGGAGGCAACCCAACGAAGGTTAGCAAGTTTGAACTACTACTACTACTACTACTACTACTACTACTACTACTACTACTACTACTACTACTACTACTACTACTACTACTACTATGTATTGTGCTTGTAATAACCTCGCCTTGAGCGAGTCGTATTGTGTTAGTGTGTGTGTTTTTTGTCTCTCCTTGAAGCTCAATTATCCTATCCCGGTTCGATTCCAACTTTCACTCACCAAGTCCAAGCGGTAACATCGTTCTACCCCTTTCTTACGCCATTGGAGTGAGTTCCTCAAAAAGAGAGCATTGGTCGTTAAATGTATATGTGGCAAGTGTTTTTACTCTCTAGTACCCCCCTAAAAAAGAAAAGAAAAGAGAAACGAAAAAGAGATAATAAAATGAGGTGAATAAAGTAGAGAGTGCCACGAAAAACCAAAGTACATGCTCTAGGAGGGGTTTCTTGGCACCCAAGCCATCGAAACCCCCACATTGTGTTAGAACTCCTTCACTACCAAACCTTAATGTGCTAGCAAGGGTAGACCGAGGAAGAGTGCTTCAATGTAGTTCACGATGGGTGATAGTTTGGAAAGGAGAGATAAGGGTTTGGGCCGATGCTAGTGGCCTTGGGTTGTAAAGAGGGGTTTTAGTCGAAACCATAGAACCTTCGGGTTTAGGTTGAAGATGTAGAACCTCACGTCATGATTGCCACCACCCAAAGAGCCTTTCTCCCGTGTCCAAGACAATTGCCAGTCATCTGAACCCGTGTCTAAGACCTCCGGACGAGCTAGTGGTGACAACCATCCCGTGAACTCTAGCATCTAGAGGTTACCTCCTTGGTATTGAGACGATAGGGCCGAGAGTTTATGATTGTGCACATCCTTTGCACCAAAAAGATCCCGACCCCACTGGTCTTGAGAGTGAGTGATTCATTCTTGCTTTGCATGTCATATCATACCTCGGTGAGGACCGTTGTTGCCTTTCCATTTGTTCCTCGGACTTGAATTCCATGCATGGTCAGTTGTGGTTAATAAGTGGTCTTCTTGCGACTTGCATTGATCCATGAACAAGGTGAGAACTTTTCGTTTTCCCGTTTTTGGTGGCTTCGAATGTCGTTTGTGGTGAATGTCAGTATTGCTTGCAACGGTCCATGTATTGATTGCCAATAGCCATTGAGAATTCCCACTTTGTGCCCTTTGAGTTGTCCCCAAAGTATTTGTGTAGGTTGAAATATTACCTTGTGTGAAATGGTTTGCTTGGGGACAAGCAAACGTCTAAGTGTGGGGGAGTGATTCGGGCCTAATTGTACATGTTTTGCCCCCGTTTTACTTACGTGTTTGTGCCAAATTCACTCATAAAAGGTTGGTTTTACGCTAGGTTCCTCGTGTTTTAGTGTGTTTTAGGGTTTATCAGGTGAAACCAGCCTCGGAGTCGAAAGTTGGACGAAAAGGATCGAAAACCGGGAGAAGAGGTGAAAAAGGGCTAGTTCACGGCTATACGAGGAAGTTCACGGTCTTGCACGACCGTAAAGAAGAGCCCTTGACCATGAATCGCGAGACGTCCAGAACCAAAATGGAGGTACACAAGGTGAGTTCACGGTCTCTAAGACCGTGATCGAAAGCTGTTGACCGTGAACAGAAGAGATCGAAGTGGCGCGTTTTGGCGCACACTTGCAGTTCACGGACGCGTTTCATGGTTCACGGTCGTGAACTCATGCCGTGAACTAAGCTCGTGTTTGGTTTAAATGATGAGCTGAAAGGAGGAGAGCCCACTTTGTGTGAAAAGCCTTCTTCAGATTTCTAGAGAGAGAAATACGAACCAAGGAAGAAGAAGGCTAGGGTTTTGCTTCAAGGTGGATTTTGGGAAGATTTCCTCGAAGGAAAGCTCAGCACAAGGGCAAAGAAGATTGAGAGCATCCTCCAAGATGGTTTCCACCTCTTCTCCTTGTGTTTTCCCCATTTCTAGCATGGAGTAGATCTCCTTTCACTTGGGTGTTGTGAAACCCTAACTCTACCATGTAGTTTCTTTTATGTGAATTGAATGATTGTCATTGGGTATTGTTTAATTCAATGATTGAGGTATGTAACACTCCGAGTTGCAACCGGTTGAATTGACAATTACGTACTAAGAGTTGCAACCGCAGATTAATAACAATAATTATAATTATAATTATTATTATAAAAAATATATAAATAAATCTAGAATGGCGCCGAGCGGCCGCAACCCTCAAAGTTCCCAGCATCATAAATCTCTCTCCCCCCCTCGCAAAAGTTCCCCAGTATAAGCCACCCAACAATTGCAATTTTTTTCCCCGGCCGATTATCATCGCCGCCGCTGTCCCTGCTCCTCATCGTGGGCGGGAAGAAAAGAAGGAGCCCACCACCACTTGTGTCCGACCCCGATCCCATCCCTTTCGTGTTTCTAGGTAAGGATCACGAACCCATTAGCGATTTCTAAACTCGATTCATCGATAGTCTAACCCGAAACTCGTATTTTATCAGCGGTGACGTTAGAGGGTTCGATCAACGAGGAGATCAACGTCTCGAGCCATCCAATCTAGTCCTAGGCACGTTCTAGAGGTAAGGGAACTTGATCCCTTTGAGTTAGATCGATCGATTTGGTGATTTTTCGTGAGGGTGCAATTATGGGTTTTTAGCAACCCACGTTCCAGGCTTTTAGTGACAGATTTTGGGTAGTCACTAAAGCTACTGAGAATTTGCAGAAACTTATTTTGGATGTTTTAAATTGTTTCGAGCCTCTGTGGGTGTTTTTTCCTAGGTTTAATGTGATGGGCTTTCCTTGATGTAATTCCATATCCATCAAGAATGATCCCATTTGATCCTTGTATCGTTGTATTCGAGCCTTCATCTTTGGACCACGAGAATTATATATTCTGTCAATTGATTTCATATCAACAAACTCGTTGGCCTTGCTTGCAAAGACCTTTTCTTCCACCTTGAATGCTTCCAAGATCTCTTTAAACCTCTTAAATCGTCTCTTGAACCATGGTCCGTGTAGATATCTAGTTTGAGCTCGAGTGACGTCATGCGGGATGAGCGGGGTCGCATCAGGAATTAACGACGAGACTGACCCCTCCTCACTCACCAGGTGCAGAGAGGGGAAGAGGACGCATCCATCAAAAGGAGGTTACCTGAGGTGAGCAGCCGCAACAAACCTGAAGATGCCAACTGGGACCTCCCATTATATCTGTATTTACTTTCATGTCTTAATGAGTATACTGGGAAACTCAAGGATTGTGTTTTATGTTTTGTTGCTCTGGATTGAGGTCGCCCAAGTGTTTAGGGAATTTCACTAGAGAATCTTAAACATTGTTGTTGTTGATTTTTGGTTTTGACTTGTAAACCTGTTTTGGGTTGCTCCGGAGTAACCGGTTTGTGGTTTGAGTTATGGTTCGATTTTCAAAAAGGATTGGATCGTTTCATTTCGGTACCAGAGCCGAAATTCCTCTGTTTCTCGGTCTCCAAGGAATACTGGAGTGACGATCTAGGTTTTCAAAGGTTTAGTTTTAAAGGAAAAAGGAAATTTCCAGAAAATATGGTTGGCCAACCGATTTTAAAAGGTTTATAGAGTCCCCAGTATAATCAAGCATGATTGGACATTAATGTGGTTCTAATAAGGGTACTACTTACTTGCAGAGCAAGTAACACCAATATTAACCACGCGGTAGCTAGGAAATCCCCGAATTATGAGGCTTTCCAGAGGCGAGGAGTGGTTGATTTTGATGGGGACGGCTCGAAGAGTGCTAGTGAAGTAGAGAAATGGCTAGCGAAGGTCTAGCTCACATTGACTGAAATGAGGGCAGATGATGAGGATAGGGTGCTACTGACAGTATCCCTGCTCCAAGATTCAGCATACAATTGGTGGTGCACCCAGCCAGGAAGACCCACCAGCTATCACTTGGCCAGAGTTGGTGCGGGTGTTCCGGGATCATTATATACCAGAGGCCTATCGACTGAGCAAAAAGAGGGAATTTTTGTTGATCAAGCAGGGATGGGGCAATGAAGGAGAGGAGGGTATTGCATAGTACACCTCCAGGTTTGAGAAGCTGCTGCCCTACGGGGGACCCCAGTTCCAGGATGTGGCATCTCAACGTGCCCACTATTTGGAGAGTCTGAAGCCTGCCCTTAAGAAGAAGTTGAGCATCCTGGCGTGGAACAGTCAGGAGGAGATTTATCAGGAGACTCTTCAGATAGAGAGGGCTGACACAGATGTGCATGAAGAAGGGATACAACGAGAGGGAAGCAAGAGAAAGGCAAGTAGCATGCAGAGTGCTCCGGCCAGCCCAGTCAGTATAGAAGGAGGTCGAGCGATATCAGTAGCTTTGGGGGTACTCAGAGTCAGACCGACTCGGTCCGGCCTGGTCAAACTTTCAGCTACAAAGGTCTCTGCAACCAGTGTGGGCGGGATCACTCAGGGGAGTGTAGGCAGCCCCCCAAGGTCTACTATAACTGTAATGAGGCAGGGCATTTCGCCAGAGAATGCCCCTGGAGAGGCGGACAAGGGATGGTTCAGTCCGAACAGTCTGTCCGGGGTGGTGGAGCGAGGACTCACGCAGAACCACTGTTTGATGGCCAGCCAAACCGCTCCTTCCAAAGCCAGGGAGGACGCACCGGGCGGTTCGACCGCACTGATCGAGACAGAGACCAGGGGCCTACAGCAGGAGGACAACCGAGGGTATTTGCCTTGCGAGGGATGGAGGGAGACCGTGGTGACGATGGAGGGGACGAGCAAGCACATTGATGTGATCATGTGAAGAAATGGGGAGACTGTGGAGAAGGAATATTTGCTTTAAGCATAGACCGCTAGTTGGTTGTTTTCTTCGAAAGACGCACTTTCAGTTTTAGTACTCGGTACCAAACCTATTAAATTAGTTCTTACCAAAATTGCGAGGTCGAAATTTTATTAAGGGGGAAGGAAATGTTATATCCTAGCTTGAGAAGTTTTAGTCAAACACCAAAAGTTTCAGACCAAGTAATTATCTTTCCTGTTCCAAATTTCGGGGACAAAATTTTTATAAGGGTGGAGGAAATGTAACACTCCGACCTCTGAGTTTAGGTTCGACCTTAATACGTGATCGGTTGAATTGACAATTACATACTAAGAGTTGCAACCGCGGATTAAGAATAATAATAATTATTATTATTATTATTAAAAAAAAATCTGGGACGGGGCCGAGCGACCCCAACCCTCAAAGTTCCCAGCATCATAAATCCCTCCTCCCCGCCAAAGTTCCCCAGTATAAGCCGACCAACAATTGCAATTTTTTCCCCAGCCAATTATCATCGCCGCCGCCCCTCCCTGCTCCTCATCGCGGGCGGGAAGAAAAGAAGGAGCCCGCCGCCACCTGTGCCCGACCCCAACTTCCCAATCTCGATCCCATCCGTTTCGTGTTTCTAGGTAAGGATCATGAATCCATTCGCGATTTCTAAACTCGATTCATCGATAGTCTAATCCGAAACTCATATTTTATTAGCATTGACGTTTGAGGGTTCGATCAACGAGTAGTTCAACGTCCCGGACCATCCAATCTAGTCCTAGGCATGTTCGAGAGGTAAGGAAACTCGATCCCTTTGAGTTAGATCGATCGATTTGGTGATTTCTCGTGAGGGTGCAATTCTGGGTTTTTAGCAACCGGCGTTACAGGCTTTTAGTGGAAGATTTTAGGCGTTCACTAAACCTGCTGAGAATTTGCAGAAAATTATTTTGGATGTTTTAAATTGTTTCGAGCCTCTTTGGGCGTTCGTTCCTAGGTTTAACAATGTCTGTAATTTAATTTGGGGAGTTTTGAAGATGTATTTCTATTTATAGAATTTTTTTAATGTTTATTTTAAATAAATAAAAATCTTACCAAGGGTGCTCATGATTGACATAGGAAAATTATTATCCGAATTTTTAGGAAGGTTCTAGTTAGGTGAAAAATTCGTCCAAGACAAAAATAATTAGGAAAATTGGTCGGTTTTGAAGGGATTATTTATAGAAAATTTTTAAAGGTGGTTAAGGGACCTTTGGAGCGAGGCTCGAGGGCTTGATTTTTGAGGAGAGGATGTTCTAGTGATTCCAAAGGGATTTTAAATCGAGAAAAGTCGTCTAAGAAAATGGATTCTTATTAATAGGTTTTCCCAAGATAATTTGGGTAAGCAGGGGTTTCTTCGAGGAAGGAATCGAGGAGTCATCTTTTCGAGGTGAGTGTAAAGGGGGTAATATCTCAGTCGTAGGTCTTTTAATTTACGCCTTTTGTTTCAAGCTATTAATTAGTTAATTTTGAGTAATGCGCGATATGTGTGTGAGGCATCCCATCGCCTACTTAAGGGTGTAGGCACGCATTGTGCTATGCATGAATGTATGATTGAAATAGTTGGTTAATGGTAAGATGAACCCCCGGGTGGTTGGGTCACTACTGGACGGCGAGACGTAACGTAGTAGTTGATCGGGCATGGACTGGACGGCGAGACGTAACGCAGTGCCATTGTCGAGTTTGAGTATGCAACCGGACGACGAGACGTAACGCGGTTGGCATACTAGGGTAGGGACACCGGACGGCGAGACGTAACGCGGTGGTCCCCAGTGCTGGTGTCTATGGATTCAAAATATAAGTAAGGAAATTCTAAAGATAAGATAGGCGTAGAGATCTCTTATAGACTGTTTGATAACAAAGTATAAAGGATGAAAGCGAGAACGACTTTTGTCTAAGTCAAGAACCCGAATAATGTGTTTAGTAAGGAGTTTCTTAGGGCGAAGACCTTAGGAAGTAACGGCGAGACTGACCCCTTCTCACTCACCAGGTGCAGAGAGGGGAAGAGGATGCATCCATCAAGAGGAGGTTACCTAAGGTGAGCAGCCGCGGCAAACCTGATGATGTCAACTGGATCTGGGTAACGAGATGGGACCTCCCATTATATTTGTCTTTAGTTTCATGTCTTAATGATTATACTGGGAAACTCAAGGATTGTATTTTATGTTTTGTTGCTCTGGACTGAGGTCGCCCAAGTGTTTAGGGCATTTCACTTGAGAATCTTAAACATTGTTGTTGTTATTTTTTGGTTTTGACTTGTAAACCTGTTTTGGGTTGCTCCGGAGTAGCCAGTTTGGGGTTTAGTTATGGTTCGGTTTTCAAAAAGGATCGGGTCATTTTGTATTTTTCATGAT
The DNA here is from genome assembly GCA_946122785.1 of Linum tenue. NCBI lineage: Eukaryota > Viridiplantae > Streptophyta > Magnoliopsida > Malpighiales > Linaceae > Linum > Linum tenue. The sequence continues at coordinate 42,330,184 of CAMGYJ010000006.1, read as the reverse complement.
TGGTTGTGAATGCTTGTGCTTAGAAACCTAAGGGTTGTGCATGTTTTGTGCTTAGCATCCTTAGGTTTGTGCATTTTGCTGATTAGCAACCTAAGGATTGTGCATAATTGTGCTTAGCACCCTTAGGTTTTTGCATGTTGGTGCTAGCAATCTAATTAGCCATCTTAACCTAGCTTAGAGAGGAAAATCCCCCTTCCAAAGGAGACTCAATCGAGTTGGTTTTCGTTCAGCTTTCAATCCACCTAACTAGGTTAATTTAGGGCATCCCTCAGTGTTGAATTCGCAAATAGGTTAATCGTGATGAAGTTGTCCGACCTTTGAGTTGAGTGAGGGAGTAAGTCAATTACTGATTGCCTAAACCGAGAGGGTCGAATGACACGGCCTTTAATCTTCACCTCGGTTTAGCAATCGAGATTGTGGCCCCCGACCATATATGCATCCCTCTGCGGTTCGCAATTACCTTGCCCAAAACAATTGTTCCAATTCACATATCATGGTAGTAGTGATCCTTCCACAAAAGAGTTTTAAAACCCATTTACCTCTGCTTTATTTTATTATAATTAGCAAACTTTCAAACCAAAACTATGTTTCTAGATAATGATTTCAACAATTGAAGTAGGGGTAGACGGACCGGCTCGGGTTGATATCTAAATACTTGCTCTATACTGCACCCGACTAGAGTTTAAAACTTGGACTCTAGTCGGGATTTTACTGTGGTGTAGTTTCGTGCGAGTCAGATGCATATATGGTTGTATACCGCAATCTCAATTGCTAAACCGAGGTGAACATTATAGGCCGTGTCATTCGGCCCTCTCGGTTTAGGAAATCGGTGGTTGACTTACTCTCTCACTCAACTCAAGGGTGGGACGGCTTAATCGCGCTTAACAAATTTGCTTAGTTCAACATTGAGGTTTGCCCTAAATTAACCTAGTTAGGTGGCTTAAAAAGCTAAAGGAAAACAAACTCGATTGAGTCTCCCTTGGAAGTGGGATTTTCCTCTCTAAGCTAGGTTAATGTGGCTAATTAGATTGCAAAGCACCAACATGCACAAACCTAAGGATTCTAAGCACAATTATGCACAATCCTTCGGTTGCTAAGCACCAACATGCACAGACCTAAGGATGCTAAGCACAAAACATGCACAATCCTTAGATTGCTAAGCACAAGCATTTACAATCAACATGAATAATACCTTAATCATTGAATTAACAATACCCAATGACAATCATTCAATCTAAACAAGTAATTACAAAGTATTAGTTAGGGATCTACAACACCCAAGAGAAAAGAGTGAGTTTCTAGAGAGAGAGAGAGGGGAGATTACAAAGAAACCTCCAGATTTTCTTCTTCTTCTTCTTCTAGGCTTGATTCCTAGTTCCAAGCTTGATCAATGCCTTCAATTAAGCTCCAAGATCACTCCCTCTCTCACTAGAACTCCCCTTTGGTGCTTTTGGTTGAAACCCTAGAGAAAGAAAGTGTTCCTTCTCCAAAAACCAGCTCTCCCTTCTCTCTCCCAGCTAATGTCTTCATATTTGCCCGAAAGCGATCAGTTCACGGACGCGTTGGCCAGTTCACCGCGGTGAACACCTAAATGCGTCTGTGAACTCTGTGTCGTCCAGAACGCACCGCTTCACTAGCATGGGTTCGCGGTCAATGGCCCCAGTTCACGGTCTTAGAGACCGTGAACTGCCTTGTCATTAGTAACTTCTGGAACCTCGCTGGACTGCTCGATGTTCACGGTTTGTGGTCCAAGTTCACTCACTTAGGAGACCGTGAACTGCCTTGTCCGCCCGTGAACTGCGACTATTTCCTGGGACGCCTTCACTTAACTATGACAATTGAGTCCAAATAGTGGCTTCAGACTTTTCTTCGGTTTTTGCACTTTTTGACCTTTAATTATCCCAAATTTCAACCTCGACCCTTCCACACGTGCTAGGACCTAAAATGTATCAAAACAAGCACAACCTAGCGTGAAATATGTCGAGAAACGATGGATACTAAGCTAAACGAATAAGAAATGAGGGGTAAAATGTGTACATTTGAGCCCGAATCACTCTGTGTCAGACTCTCCATCTCTTTCTTTGTTCCCAAAATTTCACTCCCTCCTCTTCCACCAGTTCTTTCTTGCGCTCTACCCTCTTTTGTTTGCTGAAACATGATTTATAATATCTTGGCCAAATTGTCCTGGACGGACAAAGCTCCAGAGTTGAAACTGCATCTGCTCCACACTTGCATGGCCGGGAATCTAAGGCGGTCCGATTGATTCGCTGGGAAACCCTTTCCTTCCGAACGAAAACGAGGACGATAGCAGGGATAATGGCGCTCGATGAAGGAGATGACGACGATGGTGGCGACGGATGTCGGGGTATGTGTTTTTGGTTGCGTATTGTTCTTGGAGGATTTTGAGATTTTAAAATTTTGAATCTGATGTTTTGTTGACTTGGAATTCTTAGTGGGCGATTAAGGTCGCCGAGGAGACCAAAATCGTGATGGAAGAGGAGGCGGCGGCGACCAACAACAAATTATCAGGTCGAGCCGAATCCAGTTCCCTAAATCTCAGGGAGATTTTATATAGCCCGTTGAGGACACAGGATTGGTGTGCCGGAAGAGTAGAAGAGTGAGTGCCAATTTAGAGTAGGGAAAGGAGAGCATCACCATCTCATACTCTCTGTTTTGAGATTGGAGAGTCATTGTCGCCGTTGGGAAAGGATCGACATGGCGGCTCTCGCACGCCACCACCCGATTGTGGGGGAATGAGGTGCACGCAGGGGAAGAATGGGAGGGAAGGCCTGTGATTGCCTGGCGATTGGTTCGGGAAGAATGGATCCTACCGAGGAAGGGAGCACCGCTGCAATCCTATTTCCGAGCCTCTCTAAAGTTCCCTCAATTCGAGATTTGATCGCAAATACCATTAGCTTACTTCCCTGCTGCTTATTTGCATTCGCCTTTCCTGGAAATAAATCTGTGTTCATGTGTAGCTGCAAAATTGGTTGTGAAATGGGATTAGCTTAGCCTTTTGAGGAATTTTGGTTGGGGTTCCTTTTGGATTGTTATGTAACTTTTAGGTAATCAGCTGAAATCAGCTTTACCCTCTTCTGTAAATTACACCGTTTTCCTTTGATTTGTTCCTGCTAAATAGTTACTATTTGGTGCTTTGTGCTTTATGGAAATAATCAGTCTTATGATTCAAGGTTGAGTTCAAATTGGAAATACTTTATGGTAATCTCTCGCTTATAGATATTGAAGTCCGCTTGAATCGTTGATTTGATTTTCTTTGTTTGGGTTGTTTAAATTGAAAGATTAGATTGTGATTCGTTTCTCCTTTTGGGTTTTGCTTAGAGAGAAAGAGAGTGAGAGAGAGAGAGATAGAGAGGTTTGTCACCTGCTGAAATGGGGTTCGGTTAGCCTGATTACCCCTAAAGGGGTATTGATTTTTGACACCCCCTTTATGATTGGCCAATTTTATTTCCAATCATTGGCATGTATTAATTAAACTGGTTTTTTATTTTTTTTAATCTTGTAATTTGGGGTCTCTCACCACATTGGAAAAGAGAAAGAATCTGGGGAAAAACGAAATCACCCCCATTAATTACATAATTAATTTCTCTCACTGGTACATTAATTACACGTACCACTCCACTGGTACACGTACCACTCCACTGGTGCGAGCAATCCACAAGGTAGGTTAGAGTGAGAACAATACCAGTGCAATGATATTTTTCATAACAATGATAAACAATAACGGAGCAACAATGCAGTACCACTTCAATGATACAAATACCACTCCACTGGTACACGTACCACTCCACTGGTACACGTACCACTCCATTGGTAGGTCAGAGGCGATCCCAGGATGGCGGCAGCTGGAGATAGGAGGATGGTGGTGGGGGAAGGCGCTGGAGGGTTTTGGTCGTTTTAGAGTAGAGGAGGGTTCTGGTTAAAATGAAATCAAAATGGAAAGAGGGCCCAAATGGAGAGAGAAGGAGACGAAAGGAAGAAAAAAAGGCAATTAATTGCACATTTGGGGGGAGCTTTTTTCTGATTCCCCATATTCTTTCCTTTTCCAATGTGGATGAGAGACCCCAAATTACAAGATTAAAAAAAAATAAAAAACCAGTTTAATTAATACTTGCCAATGATTGGAAATAAAATTGGCCAATCATAAAGGGGGTGTCGAAAATCACTACCCCTTTAGGGGTTAGCATAGTATCCTACCCCGCTGAAATGGGTTCCTTGGAAGCGAGTACCCTTCTAGTAAACAAAGAGTTTTTGGGTGAAAAGATTAGAGGAAGTTTGCACAACAAAGTTTTCAGACTACCGAGAGAGCTGTTGAAGAAGTCTGAGATGAATAAGGTTAATCCTAGTGTAGCCTTCTCAGTTTAACTTCAAGCAACGGTCGAGGAATTGTGGTAATGCTAACTCAAAATCTGTTTCTTTATTGTTTGTCTGCTATTCTCTGTGTTATTACCAGTGTCCATGAAACCGTACCGTACCGGCGGTTAAACCACGAAATATCAGTATTGGAGGCTAAACCGATAGATGGTATTTACCAGTATAACGGTTGAACTACGGTTAAACCACGGTTTTACCATAAAATACCCTACCGCTAACTTTCCCGGTACGGTCTCTGGTACGGTTTCATGGACCATGGTTATTACTGGTTTGATATGGGTGATATTTTTTTGTTTTCCAAACGGATGATCTCTTCTATGTTAGACTTTACAACCACATCCAAAGTTGGAGAGAAGGAGAGTGAATCTGAAAGATGTGGCTTCAGTAATTCTAGGAGGCGGGGGCAGGGGCTCAGTTGTTTCCTCTCTCACCAAAAGGGCTGCAACTCCAGCTGTAATAAGCCCTCCTTTTACTTTTCCCTTGCTGAAATTTGGCTTACCAAAGTGAGGGTTTTTCTTTTGTTTGACTTGGGAGTTGGTTGGGTTTTATGAAAATAGGTACCAGTAGGAGGATGCTACAGCCTGATAGATGTCCGATGAGCAACTGCATCAACAGTGGGATACACAAAATCTTTGTGCTGACACAATTCAATTCAACATAACTCAATGGACACTTAGCTCGCATTTACTTTGGAAATGGTATCAACCTTGGGCATGGATTTGTGGAGGTTCAAGCAGCAACTCAAACCGTTGGGGAATCGGGATTGAATTGGTTCTAAGGAACTGTTGATGCTATAGTGGAATTCATATGGGTGTGTGAGGTGATTATTGCTGCAAAAAAAAAACGATCAATCCTTCTTTGTCTTAGGATACCCCAGACCCTGAAAATTTATCCACCTTTTTAGTAGGATGCAAAGAACAGGAATGTCGAGAATATAGTAATCTTGCATGACGATCATCTCTATCGAATGGATTACATGGACTTTGTGCAGGTAATTCGCCATTACATTTGTTCATGAAATATAAATTCATTTTTTCATGAAACATAAATTCATTTTTTTCATTTTTGGCCTGTTTTCTTAACAATTTGTTATGTACTCACCAACATGTTGATAGCAATGCAGATATCACCATTTCATGTGAAGCAGTTGGTGAAAGGTTGGATCTTTCACACAGTTTCTATTGAGTTGACTTTCTCGTTTAACAAATCTGACATTGGGTGCTACTTTAGCAGACGTGCTTCGAATTATGGGCTGGAAAAATTAGACAGCAGGGGTAGAGCAATTCAGTTTGCTAAGAAGCCAAAGGGCGCTGACCTCAAAGCAATGGTAAGCTCTACCTTCCATTTAGAAGAATGTCATACTAATTAATAGGCCATTTACATCTTAATCCTTTGCTTTTTAGTCCCTATTGATAGTGAGTGATTATCTATGTTGCTATGATTTCCCTAGCGAGTGGACACGTTTCATGTAGGTTTGTCTCAACATAGCCCAATTATTTCTTCTGAGCCATTTTTTTCCCATTCCCCCGCCCGGAAATAGCACTTATGTGACATTTGCTTTCTACCACTCAAACGATTTTGCAACATGTAGTTTTTTATGTTCTTTTGAGTACCCTTGTAGGTGAAGATGTCAAATGAAAATGTTGGTTGGATGTGCGGTTGCAATAGAAAATAGAAATGATACCAATGCTTCTACCTCGTGCCCAAAGTGGATACATTATGTAAGCTTCATTTATCTGTTCATTATATCAACTAAATAATCTCTATCTCAATTTTTTCTAGACTCCCCTGCAATTCAACTTGGACGACGTGAAATTCTTCTTTGCATTGGCAAAAATCGGGCTTACAGCCTCATTATGCATCGCCTTCACATAAAGAATTGTAGAAGACGACATAAGGGGGAGCAGAAGTGGCGATGGTAATCCCATATGGAAAGGACAGATCAGCCATTGATGAGATCATGCAATACAAGGAGGATAGCATGAAGCATGAAGGTGAAGATTGCTTATGGAAGGGCAAACAAAATAAAGAATAGGTGAATAAATCCAAGGTTGAACTTGGACACGTAAAACTGTAAGTTTATGTTGTTGCAATTTTGGAAGACAAATGCATAACTGAATAGAGATTTGTAAGTATTGTTAAGAAATTCTAAGACGTAATCTTGAATTTGTATTTTCTTAGTAGAACTATGTTTATAAGTTGGATTTGGTAAGAAACGCTTAGAGTAAGCGTATTATTCGACTATTCATGTGAAATAAGGAGATTTTTATTCAATGTTGCCTATATCTTTTCAACACTTAATCTTGAGTCCATTAGAATGAAGGTACACAACATTTTTTGCGGAATTAAATTTCTACAACTCTAGCCTCGCCTGCGGTTGTTCTGCACACTATATTCCTATGTTGATTAACTATGAAACTCAAGATACAAAAGCATCATGTACACACTTTCAAATCTTTTAAACACACACTGTTTCTAGTAGCACAACGAACCCCAATTTTGTTTTACCTAAATCGGCTACCATACGATCATGCTACTGCTACTTTAGTTCCTGCGACGTTGCGTAGTCGCTGCAGGTATTGATTCTAGTATATTGTAATGGTAAAAAATGATTGACTGCCACATAGGATTGACTTAAGGAACTAGACGGTTAGTGAACAATGATGAAAGAAAGTTTAAAGTGAGTGAATAATAAATAAGAAAAAAATTCGGTGGCAAACATGAAATTTTTGATAAATTGAGTGGCCAAATGTGTAATTTAGCCTAAGAGAAACGAACCATATTCCTCGGCTAAACCCTCTTCCTAGTTGAGTGTGGGCTTCCTTTTGATTTATTGACTATAATATGTTCGAGGCTATGAAGAACACTTATGAAACTCATATGGTAAATGTAGCATCCTCCTCTCCTGGACAATAGTTCTACAACTCGAAGAATTCTTTTATGATCAAATCAATTTCATTAAACTCAAGAAGCCTCCATTCCAAAAAAGAAAAAAGCACCAACGTGTACATCTCGAACGAGAGACATAAAAGAAAATACTACGAACGGTAGGGGTCATTTGGTCTTGGTAATAATTTAGTTGAAATAGTTACAATACATCAATTTTTTTTAATTTATGCACAAACAGTACAAGTATTATTATCTTGATGTGATAGAAACAATCTCTCGGAGTGAGTGATAGTTTAATCTTATGTTTTATGTGAGATTGAGGGATAGTTTAAGTGAAATTGTTGAGTTTCTTTATTTTAAATTATATCTCTAAATGTTTATGTCATGTTTTATTTACAAACAATACAATCATTTTTATATTTCTCCCCCCTCCTTTTCTCTGTGATTTCTTCCACGCTCGCGATGGTGGCCTCATCGTCGGAATAGATTTTGAAGACGGGCACGGGTTATAATTTCGGTAGTACCTGGGCTCAGTTGTTTAATGTTTCTCGGAGAATCAAATTAAATATAGACCCCTTGAGCGTATCAATGATGGGTTCAGGTTGCCGAGAGAAGTGAAGAACGCTGTCGAGAGTGCTTGATTGGGCAATTCATCGAGTTTAAGCCAAGGTCGCTCAGTTGCAAAATTGGGCTCAATTGTATGTATTTTAATTCCCATCTATGGCTACGAGGAAGTGGATTTTAAAGTCAGGTCCCTGAAATTATCAAGGGAATCAAGTGTATTTCTGACGTTGGGCTCCTGGGATTCAGCCAGTAGTACTGAAGGTGGAGACTCTTCCCATATGGATTAAGATTTGGGGGATTCCTTTAGTATACCATTCGCTCGATGGTCTGGAGTGGGTCGCGAGCATTGTTCGACCACCATTGTGGATGGATCAGACCACAAGGGTTGGCGGTTAATTTGAATTTGCGAAAGTCTGCGTTGATCTGGCAGCTGATTTCGGTTTCCCATCTTTAGTGTGGTTGTATCCTGATGATGACCCATCATTTGATGTTGATATTGAATATCTTAACTTGCCTCTTGTTTGTGCTTTGTGTGAAGTATATGGCCATGCCTACTTGAAATTGGCTATAAGTAATAAGAGATCGGTGCCTAAGGATGTCGGAGAAGAGGACGTGATACTGTGGATTCCAAAGACAATCCTGCCAAGCCAGTTGCTACTAATAAGCATGTGGAGGATGCTAACCAGGAGGTTACAATTGCCTGCAAGAAAATTTGCTCCTCAATCAAATGGGAGTCCTATTGTCATTTTTGCGGAGGTGGTTCGTGGGTCATCAACTCATGTTGGGAGCCGCAAATCTTCTTCTTAATCAGTTGCTAAAAGCAAATCATCTACTCCTGATTAGGGTCCAATTATACACATTTTATCCTTGTTTTCCTTAGACGTTTGATGCATTTGTACTCCGTGTGGTGTAGTTTTACGCTAGGTTGCACTTTGTTTTAGTATGTTTAAGATCCTAGCAGGTGAAACTGACCCTAGAATCAAAAGTGAGACGAAAATGAGTCAAAGAGTGGAAACGGCTGAGAATCACGGCGGAAGCTGAGTTTTCACGATCTTACAGACCGTGAAAAGGGCGCCTAGACCGTGAAGTGCCAAAGTCCAGAGCGGAATTGAGCATCTCACTTGAGTCCAACCAGTTCATGGTCACTAAGACCGCGCACCAAAGCCCCAGAGCATGAAGCGCTAAGAGTCTAAGCAAAATTGAGCATCTCAATGGATCCTAGTAAGTTCAAAGTCGCTAAGACCGTGAACTCCAGTACCATGCCATGAACAGACTAAATGAAACGGTGCAGATTTGCTCATCACAGTCCATGAAGGATGTGCACGACCGTGAACTGGGATCGTGAACTAACTTCGACCTGGGTAAAAAAGGAGGGCTGAGCTTAAGGAAAATAGGAGGGAGACCTAGTGTGGAAAACTTCTTCTTCTTCAGCTTTCTAGATAGAGAAACTGACGAACCAAAAAGAGAAGAGGTTAGGGTTTCATCTCCAAGCAAGGTTTGGGGAATTTCTTCCCCGGAGGAGGATCTCTACAACACAAGGAGAAAGCCTAACATCTCCAAGATGGTTTTCCTTCTTCTTTCTTGTGTTTTCTACTTACCTAGCATGGAGTAGTTTCCCTTTTCACTTGGGTGTGTGTAAACCCTAGCTACAATGATGTGAATGTTTGTATGGATTGAATGATTAGTGTGTGGGTGTGTTTTAATACAAAGTTATTAGGTATTCTCATGAAGATTGATTGTGTTTGTGCATTTCAATTCTTATGTTATTTTAACCTAGGTAGAGGGGAATCTCCTTTAAGTAGAGGCTTGTAAAATCTGGATTTCCTTGGGCAATTTTTGTCTCCTACTTAGGTTAAATTAGGGAAAACCTCTTAATTCATATTTGCACCTTGGTTGGTTGTAATTTGTCCATCCGAACTCTGATTCCAGGGTGAAGTATAGGAAACCCTTTATTGATAGGCCAAGAGAGCTACTTTGGTAGCTTGAGTCGGAATCCCTTGGCTTATTGACCGAGTGAGTGGCATTTGTTCACTAGTTGCAGTTCCCAGTGGTTTACAAATCCCTTCACCACACCCATGCATTCGATCCGACAAGTCGTTATTCTTATCTAGGGGAGCAACACCTGGGGGAATTCTTCTCAATTAGTGTTCAATCGATTTACTTTTCCAAACGTTTTAGTTATAGATCTTTGTTTTCACCAAAAACCAATTGCTAAATAATATTTCAAACATTTGAAGTTGGAGTATATGGTACGACCCGGGTTGACATTTAAACATACTGGCCCTATATTGCACCCGATTAAGGTTTATACTTGGTCTTAATTGGGATTTTTATTGTGGTATTCGGGACGATTCAAGTTTTTGGCGCCGTTGCCTGGGAACTTCCAGTCCATTATTTTGAAAAGATTGTTTGGTGTTAATCTAGCTTTACTTTTTTCTTTTGTGTGTGTGAATCTTGTTTATGTTAGATGAGTTGTGGATGTTTTAAGTGTGTGCAGGAGGGTGTATGACCCAGAGTAATCCAACACCTTTAGCGCCACTAGACGTGAATCTCAAACGCATTCTCCGACTCTTGGCTCGTGAGAGGGAACTGGCAGAAACAAGAAGAAGGATAGAGGAGAGGTGACAACCACAAGTTGGCCCCGAAGTTGAAGGAGTTGCAGTTGAGGAAGAATTTGAATGCGAAGAGGAAGGAAGTCAAGCCGAGATGGTGGCTAATTAAGAAGCTCAAGCGGGAGCTGCGGAGCAACCGAGGACCATGGGCTACGATATGGATCCATGGGCGGCGGATATTCAACCTACCATTTTGCATCCGCTCGTGGCCGCCAATAATTTTGAGATCAAGCCCGACCTCGTCACAATCTCACAATGATCCAAAACAATATGCAATTCCATGGGCTTAGAGATGAATCTCCAAGGGAGCATATTTAGAGGTTTATCCAGATTGCGTGAAGCTTGAAGATCAATGAGGTACCTAAAGATGCTTTGAAGTTGAGGCTATTCCTCTACTCTCTTGCGGGGAATGCTCCCAGGTGGCTCGACAATAGACCACCCCTCTTGATTACCTCATGGGACGACTTGCTCAACAAGTTCATGACCCGATATTGTCCATCGTCCAAGATGACAGAGTGTCGCAAGAAGATCACCCATTTCAAACAAGGGGATGATGAGACATTGAGGGATGCATGGGAGAGGTATTCTGACTACTTCCTCCAATGCCCACATCATGGATTTGAAGAACAGTTTCGGATTGAGATCTTTTATGGTGGTCTCCTCCAAGATGACAAGATCCTGATTGACTCTCTATGTCAAGGGAAATTGATGAACATGACTCAACCGCAGGTGACCCAAATGTTTGAAGATATGGCTACAAGAGGGTATGATTGGGGCTTGACAAGAAGTGGTAGAAGAGAGACTGAGAGAGGAGTACGTTCGGTGGAAGCAAATCCTCTACTTGCTGCTAAGATTGACCGTTTGATTGATGCTCTCCTTGAAGATAAGAAACAAGGGATGAAGCCGTTGATGGTGTGTGATTGGTGTTGAGAAACTATACTCTATCTCCTCCACAGGCTCCGACTGAATGTTTGCTCTGGAGGAGCTCGTGACCACCTTCGCTAGCTCCAGCTCGAAGAAGTTTGAGAGAATAGAGAGGTTTATGGGTGAAGCAACGGAGAAATTCTCAACTATAGAGGCGGGGTTGCAAAGTTATCAATCATCCTTGACAACCTTGACCACAAGGCTGGGGATTATAACGCAAGTAGCTCTTCATCAGAATCAATTTGACGAATCGGAGCTAGGAGTGGTGACCCTCCGAAGCGGGAGAGAAACTCAAGAGGTACCTATCCAGAACAAGCCTAGCAAGGCACAAGAGCAAGCTAAACCAGCTATTTCCCCTAAACAATAAGGGGGCACGAGTACATCTGTAGGGGAAAAGGTGGAGTCGACTCTTCAACCGAAACAACAGAAAGGAAAAGCCAACTCACCACTTCCCTACCCAAGTAGGCTCCACAAGGATCGAATGGCGGCAGAGTTTTCTCACTTTATGGAGCTAATGAACAAATTTCACCTCGACACCCCTTCATCAAAGCTCTCACCCAGATGCCCAAGTACGCCAAGTATTAGAAAGATCTCCTCGCCTACAAAAAGAAGCTGGAAGGGATGGCTACTGTGACAATGAATGAAGAATGCTCAGCCATCTTCCAGAACCATCTTCCCATCTACCGCAATAACCAGGAATTTTCACTATCCCTTGCTTTATTGGTAACATGTTCCTGAGGAATCCTTGGTGGACCTAGGGGCCAGTATTAATGTGATGTCGTATAGGTTTTTCAAGAAACTAGACCTAGGTGAACCTAGAGCCACTACGATGAACATCCAATTGGCGGAAAAATCCATATTCCATCCTAAGGGTATCATAGAGGATCTACTCGTTAAGGTTGGAACCCTCATGTAACTGGTCATCTTGTTATTCTTGATATCAACGATAATGTGGATGTTCCCCTTATTTTGGGTAGAAATTTCTTGGCTACTGCTAAGGGTTTAATTGATGTGCATAGGGGAAGATTGGGGCTAGGGCAAGAGATGAGGAGGTTACCTTCTCCATAGATTATAGCATGAAATTTTCTTACCTATATGATGATCTAGATTATTTTGATTATGTGCCCGATTTTATTTTGGCACTCGCATCTGCGGGTGCCAGCACTACTACACCCCTAAGGAGTGTTTTTTGGTAGGGGCTGCGACTTGGAAGCTGAAAGTGAGGAAGAGCAACCCATACACTTTGAGGAGGCCTGCTTTGCAACCCTGAAACTGGAGGTGGAAGCCTTGCTTCCCATACATAAGATCCCCGCCTAACTGGAAGATCCACCCGAGTTGGAGTTGAATTCGTTACCTAAACATCTCGAGTACGCTTTCTTGAGGGACTATGGCAAGCTCGCGGACATCATGAATTCCCATATAACATCAGTGCATAAGACCAAATTGATTGAGGTCCTGTGTCGCCATGAGAAGGCCATTGCTTGGAAGATCACAGACATCCGGGAATCAGCCCCTCATTCTATACACATAAGATCCTAATGGAAGAGGATGCCAAGCCGGTCCTTCAACCTTAACAACGGGTGAATCCTAACCTGGAAGAAGTGGTGACGGCCAAAGTAATTAAGCTCTTGGATGTCGGGATCATTTACCCCATCTCTGACAGTCAGTGGGTGAGCCCCACTCAATTGGTGCCTAAGAAAGGAGGAATGACGGTGGTGTTCAAGGAGAAGGACGAGTTCATCCCCACAAGAACAGTGACTGGATGGCAAGTGTCCATCGACTATCGTCGACTGAATGATGCTACCCGGAAAGACCACTTCCCTTTGCCCTTCATCAACCAAATTCTGGAGAGGCTTGCGGGTCATGACTACTACTGTTTTTTGGATGGAATGTGTGGATACTTTGAAATACCATTACCTCCAGAAGATCAAGCCAAGCCGACATTTACTTTCCCTTTCGAAACATTTGCATATAGGTGCATTCCTTTTGGAATGTGCAATGCCTAGACCACATTTCAGAGGTGCATGGTGGCTATTTTCGACAAGCTTGTGGGGGAGATCATGGAAGTGTTCCTAGAAGATTTCTCGGTATTTGGGGATTTATTCGCTCACTGCTTGGCTAATTTGGAGAAGGTGATGGCACCTTGTGAAGAAACCAATTTAGCTTTGAGTTGGGAGAACTCGCATTTCATGGTGCGAGAAGGCATTGTGCTGGCGCATAAGATCTCCAAGAAATGTATTGAGGTTGACAAAGCCAAAGTTGTGACCATAAGCAAGCTTCCACCACCGACCGGTCAAGGGAATCCGGAGCTTCCTTGGACATGCGGGGTTCTACCGCGGGTTCATAGAAAACTTCTCAAGGATCATGATACCACTGACGAAGCTTCTGGAGAAGGATGCATCTTTTATTTCACAAAGAAATGGTTTGAAGCGTTCAATATCCTCATGGAAAGCTTACAAATACCCCAATCATGGTCTCTTCGGATTGGAATATCCCCTTTGAACGCATGTGTGATGCTAGTGATTTTAGAGTGGGGGTGGTGTTAGGTCAAAGGCGAAGACGACATTTTCAACCCATATGTTATGACTCGAAGACATTGAATGGGGCTCAAGAGAATTACACAACTACTGAAAATGAGCTATTGGCAATTATCTTTGCTTTCGACAAGTTTTGGTTCTATCTTGTGCTTTCAAAAGTAATTGTTTACACCGACCACTCTGTCATCCGATTCTTGATGAGCAAGATCGATGCCAAGCCCTGGTCGATAAGATGGATCTTGCTCCTTCAAGAGTTCTATGTGGAGATAAAAGACAAGAAGAGAGACCAGAATCTTGCAGCAGACCATCTCTCTCAAATCAAAGGTCCCGGGGGAACCACTTCGCACGGCGAGATAAATGAAACTTTCCCCGATGAAAGTTTGTTCGTCATTGCCGTAGTGGAAAGTGCAACCCCTTGGTTTGATGACTTCGGCACTTACTTCGTCAGAAAGTAAATGTCAAAGGGGATGAATACTAACAAGAAAAGAAAATTCTTCGCCGACCTCCGGTACTACTTTTGGGATGATCCTCACCTGTTCAGGATAGGAGCCGATGGGATCATCCAGAGGTGTGTTCTGGACGACGATATGACAGCTATCCTTAGCCAGTGCCATAAAGGGCCGACATGAGGGCATCACGGGGCCACCGCACGACAAGGAAAGGTCCTCCAATCGGGGTTCTACTGACCTTCATTGTTTCGGGATGCCAATTTGTTTGCGCGAAAATGTGACAACTGCCAAATGACATGTAACATTTCTAACAGCCATGAGATGCCCCAAACAATTTCCATTACATGATATTTTTTACATTTGGGGCATCGATTCCATGGGTCCTTTCCCGTCATATTTTTGAAACAAGTACATTCTAGTGGTCATGAACTATGTCTCAAGGTGGGTTGAGGCTCAAGCCCTCCCCACCAATGATGCAAGACGAATTTGTGGATTTCTTAAGAAATTGTTTTCACGTTTTGGGATCCTTAGGGCCATTATTAGCGATCGAGGAACCCACTTCCAGAGAAAATTTGATAACCTCCTCGATCGCTATGGTGTCACCCACCGAGTCTCCATGGCCTACCACCCTCAAACAAGTGGTCAGGTGGAGTTGACAAATAGGGAGTTGAAAAGGATTCTAGAAAAGACCGTGGACCGATCCCACAAAGATGGGTCCATAAAGCTCGATGATGCTTTATGGGCATACCGCACGGCCTACAAAACACCAATAGGCATCTCATCGTACCAATTGGTGTATGGCAAAGCATGCCACTTGCCTGTAGAGCTAGAGCATAGGGCTTTATGGGCTAACAAACTGTTAAACATGGACCCAACTTTGTGTGGAAATGAAAGGAAATTGCAGGTGCTAGATTTCGAGGAGTGGTGTCTTCACGCCTACGAGAACACTAAAATTTACAAGGAAAAGACAAAATGCCTACATGATGCTAGGCTCAAAGGTGGAAAAGACTTTCATCTGGTGGAGCAGGGGCTCTTGTAAAACTCTAGGCTTTGCCCGTTCCCTGGAAAGCTTAGATCGAAATGGTCGGGCCCACATGAGATCAACTGGGTGTTTCCATATGGGATGGTGGAGATTTCCCACCCAGAGCAAGGTATATTCAAAGTGAATGGAAACCTCCTAAAACGCTACCTCGGAGGTGTGGTGATGCAGCAAAAGGAGGTGGTGCTTCTACAAGATGTTTAGTCTGAAGGCTTCGTCTAGCTTGAGACGTTAAACTAGCGTTTGTTGGGAGGCAACTCAACGGAGGTTTGTGCTTCTTTTGGATGTGGCATATTGTTATGTGTAATAACCTCGCCTCGAGCGAGAATGTGATTGTGTTTTGTGTGTTTACTCCTCCTCTTTGGAATCTCAAATCTCCTACCCTAGAAACTGTCCCACTTTCACTTGCCAAGCTTTGCGGTAACATCGCTCTACCCCCTATTTTACGCCATTGAGGGAAATGTCGATCTTAAGCGTGGGGGTAGTTTATTATTGTGCTTGTGTTTGTGATTGATTTCTTGGAGCCTTTATATATGCCCAAATTTTCAAATTTGAGGGCTCCAAGCGTTGCATGATCAAAGTGGTCGGTTTGTGGGGTGAATCTCATGTTTATTGGCATTGACCGTGAACCGATTGCATTTGATTGAGTGTGTGCTATGATGAAGACTTAGAATTGCACTAGGTGTGTGCAAAAGCCTAGTTCTCATGTGTGCTTAAATGAATGGATGTCTTGACTTGGTTACTCTTTGATCACAATTTCCTTGCATAGAATTTTGTGAAATGGGAATAGACAATTGAGTGATTAGGCAGCCATATGAGTTTTGTGTCGATCGTCTTCTTCTTGTGTGCTTAGATCCCTCTTACCATGGCAAGAAACATTCACCGTTGTCACTAGTGACTATGATGGAGGCATAGGATTAATCCACGCCCAAAAGTTGATTGTCTCGAAACATCTTATCACCTAGTCAACACCTTTGAGTCGTGTGACTTTGGGGAACGTTCTAATGTTAGGATCTTTGTGCTTGTTGAGCCTAATGGTGATTGATAGAACGACCCCATCTCCTTTCTTCGTGTTAAAACGTGAGTCATCCTTGTGTCTCGGACCTTTCGCTTTTGAGCTCCATTGAGGTTCTACATAGGTGGATTTTGCACGGTTCTTGATAGCAATGAAGAAGTAGTGTTGGCGGAGGTTCGTTAAGTGTTAAGTTGGCAAATGTTTAGCTCTCTAGTACCCCCCTTGAAAAAAAAGAGAAAGAAAAGAAAAGAAAAGGAAAAGAAAAGAAAAGAAAAGAAATGGAAGTTAGAAAAAAGGAAACGAAAAAGAGGTAATAAAACGGGATAAATAAAAGTAGAGAGTTGCCACAAAAGTCTAAGTATATGCTCTATAAAGGGTTTCTTGGCAGTCAAGCCATTGAAACACCTCCTTCACTACTATGATTGAGATGTGGATAGCAAGAATGGATTGAGGAAGTGTGCTTGAATGTAGTTCGTGGTTGGTAATGGTTTGGGAGAAGGGAAGAGTGGTTTTTGGCTGTTGCTAGTGGCCATTGATTATAGGAAAGGTTCTAGTGAAACCATGGAACCTTTGGTTTTAGGTTTAAGATGTAGGACCTCATGTTATGTTTGCCAGCACCCAAAAGGGCTTTTCCCCATGTCCAAGACAATTGCCAATCATTTGGACCCATGTATAAGACCTCCGGTCAAGCTAGTGATGACAACCGTTCTGTGAACTTGACACGCTACGACACAACACCAAACTGCGACCAAATATAATCCCAGAATGGAAATGCAAAATAGTGGTTCAGTTTAAATTATTGACCAGGGCTCTAGATATACTACCTACTCCGTGAACTTCTATTATCTAGGGGGACTAAGTGAGTGAAGTGATTCCAAAGCAAGAAGAATGAAAAACAAGTAATGTTCTGGTTCTTTTCAGGTGCTAAAGGTAATCCAGGTATGGTTCCCCCTAGTGTGCAACAAGTAATGTTCTGGACTCTTAAAGTTATCCAGACTCTCTCAATTCGAATACCTGGCGGGCGATTACACTCTACCAGTACGGAGTGGGGAATTGAATTCTCGACTAAAGTAGTTGATTTACCACTTTGAATTCAAAGTTGCTCTTTTAACCTATTAGAGACTATCGTTCTAGGTTAAAGTAGGAGTTACACAGGTTTGATCAGGACTCATGCAATTCTAATTAATTCCTCAACTAAATTTATCAAATCAATCATTTGCAAATGGGGTTCATACACAGTTAGGGTTCTTCATACCCAGATGAAATGGAAAGTTACTCCATGGAGAGATGTGAGAACGTCATGCTCAGAGAAGACATCATCAAAACGACAATGGGAATCTGCTCCTAGTGGCTAATTAATAGGTACTCTGACGTTGAGGAGTCGAGCTCCAAAGTCTTCAGAATGCTCCAATCCTTGCCCAAGGGTTTTCCTTCGTCACTCTCTCTAGGGTTCTTTTTCTGCCTTTAGAACTCAGAAAATCCTAATCCTTTGCCTTTTGCCCGAGTAGCCCTTTTATAAGCTGAGAATCCGCGAGCTACGGCCGTAACTTGGCTTGCCCACCCGTAACTCTCCAGAAAACAGCGTCGTTCCTGATCTACGTAAACCAAGAGTTACGACTTATTTGGAGGAGTTACAACCTCAACCTTAACTCGAGAGGGAGGCTGTAACTCCAAAAATGCCCCTGGAACTGGTGTCATCGCTACCCAAGAGTTACAGGTGCAAAAGATGAGTTACGGTCCAGACCTTAACTTTGAAGGTCTAGCCGTAACTCCAAATAGCTATCTGGAACCTTGGCACTTCTACTCCGAGAAGTTACGGGGCTCTTGGGACAAGTTACAGTTGCGACCGTAACTCCTCCCAACTTTCTGCCCATTTGCTCCAAATCGTCCAAAAACACGCTCTTTCGCCCCCCGTTTACGTACTAGGACCTGAACCACCATAAACCAACACGACCTAGCATAAAACGGGCCACGATAACAAGAATACAAGCTCAAAGGATCAAGTAATGGTGGGAAAAACATGTTCGAATATAGCATTATCAAATTCCCCCCACACTTAACTATTTGTTTGTCCCCAAGCAAACCTAGCTCAACAAATGCAACTCTCCAGACCCTTACATCAACATGAAACCCCAATCGTCGGTAGAAGATTTCCTAGATCATTTAGGAACTTATGAGGCCAACTGGTCTTCTACGATGTTCCTTATCTCTCTCAATGCGAGTTCTAGACTCAAGCCAGGATCATGAGAAGCAGTGAAATTAGGATAGTCAATTCGTGGATAACGAGACTCACATAATTTAACGACCAAGGACTCTTCGTATTAGGTGCTCTTCCATTCCATTTCATTCGTTGGAACCACTTTTTCATACTTTTGTTTTCTTTTTCTTTTGTTTTTCTCATTCACACTTTGTTGGGATTCCAAACTGCAATTTTATGCGCGGTCGACCCTTATTGATCGAGCAAGAGCAATTTATGTACATCAATCATACTCCATAGTACTTCTTTTAACTCCTTTTTCTCCACTCATGTGGAGGGTCAATGAAATTAAGAGGGGTCAGAAGCTCTATCTGTGCCCTTAAAAACACATCCTCGATAGGCAAACCGTTCAGCGGGTGGAATTTTTACTTATACTAGAGAAAACTTAGCTTCACCTTGTAGGCCTAACCCACTAAGGATTCCTAAATTCTCTTACAAAACCCGATTTTGTGTAGTGAACGGTTCGACACACGTTGGCCTTACCCCATGTTTAAATTTTCAAATTTTTTCCGACATAGAGGACCAACTGCTTTTTCATTGAATTGAGCACCATTTACGATACACGAGTCCACGCCACAGCATAGGGGGAGTCATTAATACCACATGAATCAAGGGTCCTAAATCCACTAGTCCACAAAATCAACCGGCACAACAAGGAGACAAATAGGAAAAATCTTATACTTCAACATCCTCCATAGTGCTACAACTACCTGCCTAGGTTGCATATAACCATAAACACTGTCAATTGAAATCATATGAGCAGGTTATTGCAAGGAACAATACTTGGAGCCCTCAAATCAAAATTTGGACATCTATGCAACCACACAAACACATCTATGCAGTCAAAGATATACACCCCCCCTCCCCAACACACACACACTTAAGCACGAATTTACCCTCAATGGAGAAGATGGAAAGATAAGGGGAACGATGTTATTGGGAAAACAGACTGTAGTGGGACTGGAAATGGGACGAGTCAGCATGAGCAGACTAGAAATGGACTAGATTCTGAAAAACATGGCAAGAAACAACACAGCCACTCACACTGGGTAGGAGTTAGGAGCATAAGTGGCAGCCCCATGGGACACAATAAAACAAAAACACACTAAAATTCAGTTCGACTCAAAACAACAAAACACAAAACATCAAAGCACACGGTCACTAAGACCGTGAACTCAAGTACCAGACCGTGAACATACTAAATGAAACGATGCGGATTTGCTCGACATCACGGTCCAAGGAGGATGTTCACGATCGTGAACTAGGACCGTGAACTGATTTCGACCTAGGTATAAAAGGAGGGCTGAGCTGAAGGAAAAAAGAGGTAGACCTAGTATGGGAAACTTCTTCTTCTTCACCTTTCTAGAGAGAGAAACTAACAAATCATAGAAGAGAAAAGGTTAGGGTTTCATCTAAAGAAAGGTTTTGGGAATTTCTTCCCAAAAGGAGGATCTCTACACCACAAGGAGCAAGGCTAACATCTCTAAGATGGTTTTCCTTCTTCTCCCTTGTGTTTTCTCCATCGTAGCATGGAGTAGTTTCCCTTTTCACTTGGGTGTGTGTAAACCCTAGCTACAATGATGTGAATGTTTGTATGGATTGAATGATTAGTGTGTGGGTGTGTTTTAATACAAAGTTATGAGTTATTTTCGCGAAGATTGATTGTATTTGTGCAATTCATGGTCTCCTTGGGGAATTCTCTGGAGTGCCCGACTAAAGTGCAGTCGTCCAGCGACACGCCAAAGTACCGGGCTAGGCGAGTGATGAAGGACCCTCCATGCAGTGTGGCGACCTTCGAGTGGTTCCTCTGTCGGGAGAAAGAGATCACAAGAACAGAGCGCAGGTTGAGGCCGTCCTGGGCATAGCTCATGGAGATGGGATGGAGATAGGGGTGGGCATACGGTTCGGTAAAACCGAACCGAACCTAACCGAACCGAATATAAACCGAACCGAAACCGAATTAATGTTATTCGGTTCGGAATTCGGAAGAGAAAAGGGCATATTTCGGAAATCAGGGTCCTTTCGACCGAACCGAATTTCCGAATTCCGAACCGAAAAACCGAATTATTATAATTGCAAGCTCTAATTGGTGGATTTTTATGTTTCTACTTATTATGAGAGTTAAATATTTGAATCATGTTAATGTTTTATGACTTAGGTGTTGAAATGTTTGATTTTATCATTGATGATGCATATTTATTGTTTACATTAGGGGTGAAAAATAATTTAAATAAGAGAAGACACAAGCTAACCTCACTATTTCGGTTTTGTATGAAAAACCGAACCGAACCGAACCGAATTATAATTCGGTTTGAACCGACCGAACCGAATTATAATTCGGTTCGAATTCGGTTTGAGGTTTGATAGAATTCGGGGACCCGGTATGCATAATTTCGGTTCGGTTTGAACCGAACCGACCGAATGCCCACCCCTAGATGGAGATGACGTTGTACATGTGTCGCTTCGTCACCTGCCCGGAAGCCTCCTGACTGGGAATGACGAAGTGAGCTAGCAATGCTTGGAGGAAGCGCCACGCAGCCTGCAGCTGGCTGGCCCAGGTCCGGCATGAGCATAGGGGACTGCAGCATACTGGTGCAGGCAAATTCTCTTGTAGAACCCCTGTAGTCAGCCTACGAGAAGGTAGGCTCGACCTCAAACATCTGAGTGGGGTCCAGAACGAGGGCGGTGCTGAACTCATGGTAGCTCAAGTTGTGGTGGTGGCGTCCAAGACGGAAGCTGACCGCACCAGCATGGTAAGCCATCTTCTTCCTATTCTGGCTGAAGGTGTTGTAGAACTCCACGGTGAGCTCCTCTTAGATGTCGTCCTGGAGCTCCAGCACCCACTGAGGATGAGGGATGGTCGCCACGATGGGATCGCGGCATAAGAACTGGTTGAAGTAGTCCAGATTGAGGCAGTAGTGGCACCCAATCTCTGCCACCCGCATTTTGGGGAACGTAGCATCGTAGGCCTCGGTGTACTAGAGGCCCTAGAGGAAGGCATGGTCCGGGTTGGCCATTTCCCTGCAAAAAAGACAACCACACATCTCGAAACTTGTTAGTAACCAAATTAATCATGGAAAGTGGACCAACAGGGCCAGCATTTCCCCCACACTTAAGCGCAATCCACTACACTGCAGTATGATAACTGTAGAAACGGGTCAAAAATTCGGTTCTAACAACTTCAAGCACACTACACATGCACAAGTAACTAACATTCTCCCACCTAAACATCAAAGCATGCAAAACAGGTTCAATTCACCCTACACTCTACAATCCAATTCTCCAAACAGACAAATATAAGCAAAAAGACCAACCTGGGGACACAAGAAGGAAAGTAGAGCGAGGGGGCCGGGAAGGCGGGAGAACGCCTGACAGAATCAGACCTGGGGAAAACCCATTGGAGGGTCGCCGGAGGTGATTTCAAGCGAGGGGGATAATGGGTGACATATGAATGGGGGTCGGCATTCGGTGCGCCTCGCCGAGAGGAGCCCAGCGCCACTAATGGCGCCTCGATCGGAGGTCGGGAGTAGCCGAAAAGTGAGCGGGAAGATCGGCGGTGACTGAGGTTTCCGACAAGGGGTGTTCATGGTTATGGTGCGGAGTGACGGGCATAGCTCGCCCTTTTGTAGATGAAGCCGAAGTTATGGCTTCATCAAGCAAGTTATAGCTATAACTCGGAGCTTAACTCACTGACTAGAACGAGTCGTTCTGTTACGGGATAATCGGCTGAGTTACGGCTGTAACTTTGGCCGTAACTCGCCAATTTCCTGTGCCCATAACCTCTTGGGATCACCTACTTGAAGTTACGAGCTAGGCTCGAAAGTTACGACCATGATCGTAACTTCGAGCTTTTGCTTGTAACTTCTGGGGATCACCCCCAGTCGTCCCAGACGACCTCAAGAAGTTACGGCCAGGCTTCCAAATTTACGGCCTTGACCGTAACTTGATGCCTGTGCGCGTAACTTCTATGAAGTTTCTACCTTTCTTCACCCAAACACGCCAGAATCAACACAAAACACCAAAAACACCCCATAGGCCCTGAGACCAAATTTTCACATACAACGACACCACACGACATGATCACTAACCACAAAACTCCATGTTCGACACACGACACACGAAATCAAAAACAAGAAGAGAAAAGGAAAATAATGCAAACTGAGGTGGGGTTGCCTCCCAGGTACAGCTTGAGGCGATGCTCGTTTATCTTGAAGGGCTCAATCTACGGATTGGCAATTTCGATGGTGACGTAGGGAAACACCTAGGTGACCGAGAATGGTCCAGACCACCGGGAGCGCAACTTTGCCTGAAAGAGTCGCATGCGGGAGTTGTCGCCCATCTGAAACTCTTTTGAGCCTCTGAGTCGAGCGTCATGGAGACGCTTGGTTCGCTCCTTATACAGTTTTGTGTTCTCATAGGCGTGGTAGCGCCTTTCTTCTAACTCCACCTGCTTTCTCTTCTTCTGGTGTGGAATTTTATACCTGCAGTTTAATCAAAAAGTGGAAAACAATGGTTTGATTTGATAAATTGGTTTTACGTTCTGCTCAACTTGTTATTCATTCACGTGTATAATTGATGTAAAGTGGTGGGCTTTAATTTAAGGACGAAAGCCCACAATTCTATTAAACTCGTTTTTCTCACCAGCCCACCGAGAACACCCCCTGAAACCTTCTGTTTAAAATCTAACAGCTAAACCAAACACAGTCGTTTGCTTCACTAGTTAACAGAAGCTTCCTTTGAGGTTTCTTCGATCAAAACAACTCAGTATGCAGGTTTTATGAAGAACACAATATGAACAAGGTTACATAATGCAGAAATCACAAGTGCAAAATTTAAAGTGACACATCCAATTTTTACGTGGTATCCAGGGTTGAGAGAAAGAGGATATCAACAGTGACTAATCCACGGTTAGTGATTCACTTATCTGTGATCACTGACGTTGCACTAAGGATATGATCTTGATGAGCAAGTGATAGAATACGAAGCTTCGGTGATCAATCGTCTCGGAATAATCAGACTGTAACAACAGTCAACTCCCTGTTGATGTACCTGTAAACCCATATCAACTCCCCGTCAATCTACCTGAGCAATCTCCCCGATCACTCTACCACTTCTCTATCAATCTGATTACAGCAACACACTCTTGCTATTTTTCACTTGATCGATCTCCGAAAAGTATCTCCTCTATTCTAACCTTCCTTGCTTTATACTAGTACCAGCACATAGCCGTTGCCGCATTCAATTTTCCGCCTTGCTGTGAAATCTCTGGATTTGGTAACTCTTGGATTTGAGATTGTCTTTTCTCCTGCTTGATTTGAATTCCCATCTTGCTCGTTCCTTTCCTTTCTTGCTATGCGGACACATTGACAGTCAATGGCCCTCATCTGTTGTACCTGTTGTTCCTACATACACTTAACACACAGATTACGTGCAGATTGTTCCAACTTATAATATACCAGAATGTTCAACAATACAAGAGTGAACCGAAGAGGGAGCTTTATTTATTTCATGAAATAAAAAAGCATATTGAAAAGAAACTATACCGAATTCAGAACAGACTCATAAACTGACTCATGCTCAGCATAAGCTAAGCTTTATTGAAGGAAAAGACAATGAACCTCAAACAATCAACTGACTCTATGACTCTTTCTCGCTAGACCCGACTCAGCTACTAAATCCCCCTGAACCTAGAGCTAACTTAGAATGGATAAGGTGGTGATGGTATATAGTCAGAAATGTCCCATTCGCTTCCTTCTGGTTCCTCAGGAATCTGCCTACTAGTGCTTGCCTCATTGTCGTGCTGGAACGAGTGACGGATAAACTCTAGGTGATGGAGGACTAGTTTCTGCTTCCCTTTGTCAGAATTATCTTCAACAAGGTCTGCAATGCTAAGACCATCTTCTGGCAAAGGAACAACTTCATCAGCAGCAGTCCTGTCTCCCCCTGGGACATTGACCCTAGGGAGACGAAGACCGACAGAGGCATCCACCTTGCGAAGGATGAACTGAGCATGAAGCTGATCAATGAGATTCACATGGGAAACTTTGTAGCGAAGATCAATGCCAAGACCACGCAACAACAAGGTAATTTGTGGGGGGGGGGGGGGGGAAGGAAGTTCCTCATCATAGTTATCATCATGGTAGCGCATCATATGATCGAACATAAGATGAGGGTAGTAGATGACACGGTTCTCTTTGGAACTGGCCATAATCCATAGATCTGAAGGAGAGACGGTAGTCAGCCCATGAGAGCGAGACAGAAAGACCCTAGTGATGTAAAAGTGAAGTACTTTGAGATCATCTGGTAATCTGCCGGAAGAGAGAGTTGACGGATAGTAACGCCCTATGTCATGCATGTATGTCCTGATTGTAGCCACTTTGTCGAAACCAACATCTTGGAAATCAGATTCATCCATGACTTCCTCACCTTGGATGGGGATGCCGAGAAGTTGAGACAGAAGATTCACATTGATTAAGATCGGAAAATTGAAGACGATCGTGGTAAAAGATGGAGGCTGGGTGTGTAGCATGGCCTCATGTTTGAATAGAACATATGCACCGCTTCTGGACAGAAACCGAAGTTTTGATCCAGAAGTACATCTGACCAGCCAATTGCATTGATCAAGGAGGAATGTTCATGTCATACCTATTGAACACTGAGGGTGCAAGGGACACTGAAGGACAAAGAGGACGATCTTGAAACTTGAGCAGATATCTTGAGTAGTCCTTAGCATTGGCGAAGCATTTCCCATTGAAAATTGCAGCGTGCACCAAAGCAAGGTTGACATGAGGATTTGGATGAGCCATGATTCTTTACGGGCTGAGTTTGAGATTGATAAGGATGAGTGTGAGCAGAAAAGGGTGGGAGAGCTTCTTTAAATAGAAGAGGAGGACATGAAGGTTACGATAGGAGGAAATATGGAAGGACTCAAGTGGGGAAAGTATAGAACTGGAGGTTTTGATAAAAGGTAAGGTGAATAAACTTGGGGCGAAAGAGTACAGGAAAAGACTTAGACGAGGAATGCTAATAATTCCATCAAGGGATATGAGTATTCAATGCAGATTTTCAATCTCGATCCTGGAAAACATTCCTAGTTCACGATGGATATGTAGGAATGGTTCAGATCTTAAAGGCTTGGTGAAAATGTTAGCCTATTGACTTGAAGTGGGAACAAACTCAAGACTAATTTGACCGTGCTCAACTAGCTCCCTAATTAAGTGATAACGAATGTCGATGTGTTTGGTTCTAGAGTGCTGGACAGGGTTTTTGGCCATGTTTATGGCACTGGTGTTGTCACAGAGGACTACAAGAGTCTTCTGATGAACACCATAGTCGAGGAGCTGGTGTTTTAACCAAAGTAGTTGTGTACAACAAAGGCTGGCTGCCACATATTCAGCCTCTGCTGTAGACAAGGCTACGGAAGCTTGTTTCTTGCTAAACCAAGAAACAAGAGAATTCCCAAGAAACTGGCAAGTTCAGTGGCGCTTTTCCTATCAACTATGTACCCAGCAAAGTCCGAATCACTAAAACCTGAGAGATTGACAAAGGATTCACGAGAGTACCACAAGCCAAGATCAGAGGTGCCAGCTAGATAACGAAAAATCTTTTTGACAGCTGAAAGATGGCTTTCTTTAGGACTATTTTGAAACCTGGAACACCTGCACACGCTAAACTGTATGTCTGGTCTGCTTGCGGTGAGATATAGAAGAGACCCAATCATTCCCCTATACAATTTTTTATTTACCGGCTTTCCTGACTCATCCTTGCATAATTTAAGAGTTGAAGACATAGGGGTGACAACAGTTTTCAAGTTACGAAGATCAAAGCGTTTAAGCATGGCATTCAAGTACTTAGATTGACTAATGAACATCCCTAGAGATGTCTGCTTAACTTGAAGTCCAAGAAAATAAGTTAGCTCACCCATGAGACTCATTTCAAA
Source organism: Linum tenue (assembly GCA_946122785.1). NCBI lineage: Eukaryota > Viridiplantae > Streptophyta > Magnoliopsida > Malpighiales > Linaceae > Linum > Linum tenue. The sequence continues at coordinate 42,303,567 of CAMGYJ010000006.1, read as the reverse complement.
GGTGTTTTTCATGCAAGTTTCAAACTCTTGACACATCTGTCGACTAGAGGATCCAAAAATTATGTCATCTACGTAAATTTGTACAAGAAGAATATCTGTTTCCTTTGTTTTAATGAACAAGGTTTTGTCAACAGAACCTCTTTTGAACCCTTCACTTAACAAAAAGCTACTCAACTTATCATACCAAGCCCTAGGAGCTTGTTTTAAACCATATAGAGCTTTTTTCAGTTTATACACATGGTTTGGGAATTCGGGGTCCTAAAAACCAGGAGGTTGTTCCACAAAGACTTCTTCTTTTAAATCCCCATTTAAAAACGCACTCTTAACGTCCATTTGAAAAAGTTTAAAACTCCTGGCACTAGCAAAGGCACACAACAATCGAATTGCCTCTAAACGAGCTACTGGCGCGAAGGTTTCGTCGAAATCAATTCCCTCTTCCTGATTATAACCTTTGGCAACTAGCCTAGCCTTGTTCCTGAAAATGTCACCCTCTTCATCTGTCTTGTTCTTATAAATCCATTTGGTACCAATAATTGTCCTATTAACATGTCTATGTACTAGTTCTCACACGTTTTCCCTGATAAATTGTCCTAATTCTTCATGCATTGCACCATTCCAACATTCATCTTGCAAGGCTTCTGTTATGATTTTAGGTTCTATTAAGGATACAAAAGCGACATGCACAGAATGAGTTTTGGAACGAGTCAACATACCTTGGTCCATGTTCCCTATCACAAGGGACGCTGGATGTCGTTTGCTGATGTGTGGAGGTGGACAAAGATTTGTTTCTGTTCCAGCTTCTGTAGATTCCTGCGATTCAGAACCTGCTACCTCCCTTTCATTGTCGTGTGTAGATCCTGTCTCGACTACTTCTTGCTGCAACACTGGTTCTGAGTTCTCTGTAGAAGTAGCCACCACCTGTTTCCTATCTAGATCAAAATCATCATCATCAACCTGTTCTGGACACTCATCAAAGGATTCATCACATTGATAGATTCTTCAACCTTGAGAGTTCATTTGTTAAAAACTCTATAAGCCTTGCTATGATTAGAATAACCAAGAAAGATCGTTTTATCAGACTTTGCATTAAACTTCCCTAGAAGATCCTTGGTATTAAGGACGAAACATTTACACGCGAAGGGGTGAAAATATCCTATATTAGGTTTCCTTCCTTTCCACAGTTCATAGGGTGTTTTCTTAAGCACGGATCTTATCAAGGCTCTATTTGTAATGTAGCAGGCAGTATTAATTGCTTCTGTCCAGAAATGTTTAGTCAAAGCATAATCATTTAGCATGGTTCGACCAATCTCAATCAAGGTTTTATTCTTTCTCTCCACAACTCCATTCTACTGTGGAGTTCTAGGTGTAGAGAAGTTGTGAGAAATCCCAGCTTCATCATAAAACTTCTCAAAGGATTCAGATATGAATTCCCCCCCCCCCATGATCACTTATGACATTGCCTATCATTGGAGTAAGTTTTAAAATTCTGAAAAGCCTCGTCTTTGGATGCCAGAAAATACACCTAGGTGAACCTAGTGTAATCATCTACAATAACAAAAGCATAATGTTTCCCACCATAACTACGGATATTAGGAGGACCAAACAGATCGATGTGAATTAGTTCTAGAGGTCTATTTGTAGAAATGACAGCCTTGCTCTTGAAACTTGATCGTGAATGTTTACCCTTAGCACAAGCATCACAAAAGAATTCCTTTTTATCTTTCAACCCGGGCAGCCCTCTTACTAATTCTAAATTTGACAGTTTTGACAGAATTCCTATACTGACATGACCCAACTTCCTATGCCAAAGGACTTGATCCCCTTTATCATGGGTCATCAAGAAAATCTCATCTAGTTTGTCATTAATGTTCAATACATATATTTTTCCTTTTCGATTTCCAGAGAACAACACCTTTTTATCTTGAATTGACTCTACATAGCAGCAATCAGACTCAAACACAACCATCTTACCTTGACCACACATCTGACTAATGGACAAAAGATTATGTTTTAATCCTTCCACTAGCATTACGTTTTTTATAGAAGGACCAGACCCTATGTTGCCTTTTCCTAGAATGTAAGCATGATTGTTATCCCCAAAGAATTCCTTACCTGACTTATCTGTCGTGAAGGTCGAGAAGAGTTTCTTGTTACTTGTCATGTGGTGTGAGCACCCACTGCCCAATACCCATTCTGAAGTCTCCATGCTCACTTGGAGACATTTCTGCACAAAAAACAGTCATTTGGTTTTTGGTATCCATACTTGCTTGGATACCCGTTTGTCTTGATGATCTGTACAAAACCTACTAATGTGACCTTTCTTATGACATGTATAACAGATTAGATATAACCTCTTTTTACACATTTTAATTGTATGTCCAGTCATATGACAATAATTACATCCACTAGATCGATGTGTTCCTGTCTTTTGAGATCTTGTTACTACTCTGTTCCAGTTCCTATCCTGATTAACTGACATTTCTTTCAAACTGTTGTTGCACTTCATAGAATCCTTAACCTGAGTAACCAGTTTCTCATTTTGATCAGTTAAGGTCGCTAGACACAAAGTTAAATCAGCTGACTCCTTTCTTAAATCCTCACATTCTTTTCTGAGTCTGGTATTATCACTATCTTGCTCAACCATTTTCTTTCTAAGATTTTCATGCTCATTCGTTAGTTTGAGATGATCCCTTTTTAGTTGAAAATATTTTACTCTAACGTTCCCAAACTCTGCTTGTATCTCTTTTATGGTTGTAGTTAATTGATCGTCATCACTGTAATATTCTATCTCACTATATGTGTCAGAATTTAGAGTACTTACCTCACTTGTCTGATGTCTGTTATCAAACTCGGATTGGTCATCAAGTGCCATGTAGCTCTCTTCATGTAGTTCCTAGTCATCATCTTCCTCTTCACTGCCACTCCACGTAGCTGCCATTGCACGTTCTTTTCTCAATTGAGGACACTCCACCTTGATGTGTCTAGATCTTCCACACTTGAAGCATCCTGCAGAGTTAGTGCCTTTAGCACCTTGAATCTGCTCGTTTTGACTTTTAAGATTAGATTTGAGCTGACCAAATCTGGTTGCACCTTCCTTTTCCATATCGCAATTCTTACTCACGAAGTTTCCTCTTCTTTTCTCTTTTCTCATTTGAAGCAATCTACTAATCTGCTTGCTAAGCAGAGCAAGTTCTTCATCTTCCATATCATCAAGCTCCTCAGTATCATCATTTAGGGTAGCTTTGAAAGCAATTCCTCTTTTTCCTTTATCTCCAGCCATCTTCTCACCATTGTTCCTGCTAAGCTTATCTTCATGTGTTGCAAGTGAACCAATGAGCTCATCAATGGGTAAGGTTTCCAAATTCTTGGCTTCTTCAATCGCCGTAACTTTGGGAGTCCATTTCTCAGGCAATCCCCACAATATCTTTCTTACCAGATCTCCACTTCCATAAGACTTCCCCAAGTTTTCCAGGCTGTTGACGATGTTGGTAAATCTCTCATACATTTGTCTAATGGTTTCACCTTCCTCCATTTTGAAAAGCTCGAACTGTTGCTTCAGCGAATTAACTCGCGAGGTCTTGACTTGAGACGTGCTCTCATATGTGACTTGTAATTTATCCCACATCTCCTTTGTTGTCTTGCACCCTGCTACCTTGTGATACTCTTCTGGACCTAGGGCACAATACATAAGGTTAGTTGCCTTACAATTCTATTGGAATCTCTCACAGTCTTCATCTGTCCACTTATCCTGATCCGCTTTTAGTTCATGTGGACCCTTTGTTACTCTTGCCCATAGCTTAGGATCCGTGGATCCGATGAACAACTCCATACGATTTTTCCAGTACCCATTATTGATCCCTTCGAACATGGGAGGCCAATTTTGTGAAAACCCATCTGCCAGGTAGAGTGGAGCATTGTTTCCCAAGCCAAACACCATTCTGGATTCCGCCGGAGGTCGTAGAACCTTCTTCTATGGAAACCAGACTCTGATACCACGTGTAGATCCGGTGGCACACGCCTTTCTCTTCTTCTGGAGTGGAATTTTATACCTGTAGTTTGATCAAAAATGGATATCAGTGTGTTTCTAGATTTCCTTCGAAACTAGTTAGGAAGAAGTGGAAAACAATGGTTTGATCTGATAAATTGGTTTTACTTTGGAGGTTGCTAATTATCGTCCTGTGTTTTACTCTAATCGCCCTAACTTACAAATGACAATTACATTTTTATCCTTTTCTTTGTTTATTATTAAAAAATAGTTTAATTTTAACAAACAACGCATAAAAACTAGTTGGTCGTTGGAATTACCCTGCCGTTTCCCGTTCCGGGAAGGAGGGCGTTTTCAACTCCCACGACATTTTTTCCCCCGGTAGATTGAAGGGCTGATTATTACCTCCCTGATACCTTCGTTTAGTGCTACGATTAGGTACATTGCAACAAATGTCAACATTGCATTTTACACTTCAAATAACATATCAGGAACAACTAAATCAACTGTGATTACAACTGAAACAGTGGATAATGATAATTAGACATAAGACTAAGCACTGTTAAGTAAGAATGAACAGATGAAATAGACAAACAGATCAAGTTCCCCTATCATTCCTCCATACCTTAGTATGAATAAAGTTAAAAGAAAAAAAAATAATCTACTGTCATGAAGACGACCTCAAACCCTGCTCTCTTATCTGATGCATTCTTTGACTATCTAATTTACACCACAATTCTCTGTCTAAGAGGTCTCTTCTATCATATATATAATCATGTAAAAGAAAGAATGAAAAGAAGGGAAAAAAGAGAGGGGATCATGAGAATGCATCAAGAACACATTAGTCTTCTTCTCTTATATGAAGGGAGCTTTCCAAACTCTTCTACCAGGTTGGGGTTGAGAGCCACAAATTACACTAAGAAAACCCTATGAATAGGTACCCTAGAAATCTTCCACAGCTTTCCCTCGAAAAATCAAACTGTGGGGCCAAGCGAGCGGCGAGCTCCACACAGTCATCTAAATGTGTCATCTTTGAGCTTGTTGTTCTGATCCAGCGGCACCGGAAGTGATCGGCCCTCCTCCAGCATCGTTCTCAGCCGGTGGCGCGGTGCCCCTTTTCCCTTCCGATTCCAATGGTTCTAGCACGTGGATTGCGCCATCTGTTAGTCCCAAAGCAAACTGGTTGGCTTCTGTTGGATGTGCGGCGATCACCAACGGATAGACCCTCAAGCTGTTGAAACATTACAAAGTGTCAAACAACTAAACCGAGGGACAAGAATAAAGTTTTGGTGAGCAGACAAGAATAAAGTTTTGGTAAAACATTACCTGCTTCAAATAATCAAGTTTCGGCGCTTCGTACAGTGCTATAAAATCAAGGGATGCGAGCATAAAAAGGCGGCGACAGCAAGAAGGTGGAGAGGTAGGGTTCTCCGTTCCGAGCGAGTGACGGCAATCGGCCAAGCTGGCGTATGCTTACCTGAGGAAAATCAAGGGATGCGAGCATAAAATCTATGTTTACTTTGCCAGAAACGACGGCGGCAAGGAGAAATCGTTGTCCGGGAAACTGGCTGGGAGTTGTATTGATGCGAGGAAGGAGATAGGGCTCAAGATAGGGTGCATAACCATGGGTTATGCACCCATTAATAACCAAATCTGGACCCTTCATTTAGAAAATCCAGATCTAAGGATGGAGAATTAAAGACTATTTTTATTTTCACTAGCTTTCTTAATTAACTCATATCTTTTTCGTTTTAACTCGGATTTTAATTTTTTTTGCACAGATGGAACGAGTTCACCGTGCTCTACAAAATGAGATCAATTTTCAATATTTTTTTAGGAAAAAAAATTCTGGCCTCTCGATACCAACTGCATACCATATGGTATCTTCTTCGTTTTTAATTCGTTTTTGAAAACGTTTGCACAGCAGGGATGAGTTCATCATGATCTACTGGATCTACAAATTTTTGGGTGAACAAATTACAGGACCAAAAAATACCACACAATACCATACAATACCACCCTGGTACGGGGTGGTACTGTATGGTATCTTCTTCGTTCTTAATTCGTTTTTGAAAACGTTTGCACAGAAGGGACGAGTTCATCATGATCTATTGGATCTACAAATTTCTGGGTGAACAAATTACAGGACCAAAAAATACCACATAATAACATACAATACCACCTTGGTACGGGGTGGTATTGTGTGGTATACAATGTTAAAAGTCGTAAATTATAATTAATATACTTCTACTATCATGTATTCAACCATCCTACAGTATTGGTTTGTTCATACCACCATGGTACGTTTTTCAAAACATAGGTATGTTTTTATTTCAATACCAGTCAATACCATATGGTATAGGCTGGTAAAAAATGGCTCAATTTTTTTTGTTCGAAAAATATATTAAAGTGGATATCATTTTGAAGAGCACAATTAATCTGATCTAACTGTGCAAAAAAAATTAAATTTCGACTTAAAATGAGCGAGAAATCGTCTGTCAAAGATTAAAGAGGAAAAAATTAAAGGCTTTCCATGAGAGAGAGGATGCTGATGTCATGCTGATGTGGACGGGTTACTCATGGTTACTCACCATAAGGTTACTCACCTGATCCATTCCCAGGAGATAGGGCCCATAGGGGTTGTTTGTTTTTGTTAATTTTGTATTCAGTTCTTTAAGGTTAATTAAGTAATTTTGCAGTTTTAAGTTAGGGCGATTAAATTAATTAGGGCGAGGTTTAGCCATTCAGTTTACTTTCTGGCTTCTGCTCAACTTGTTATTCATTCACGTATGTAATTGATGTAAAGTGGCGGGCTTTAATTTAAGGACCAAAGCCCACAATTCTATTAAACTCGTTTTTCTCACTAGCCCACCGAGAACACCCCCTGAAACCTTCTGTTTAAAATCTAACAGCTAAACCAAACACAGTCGTTTGCTTCACCAGTTAACATAAGCTTCCTTTGAGGTTTCTTCAATCAAAACAGCTTAGTATGCAGGTTTTATGAAGAACACAATATGAACAAGGTTACAGAATGCAGAAATCACAAGTGCAGAATTTAAAGTGACACAGCCAATTTTTACGTGGTATCCAGTGTTGAGAGAAAGAGGATCTCAACACTGACCAATCCACGGTCAATGATTCACTTATCCGTGATCACTGACATTGCACTAAGGATATTATTTTGATGAGCAAGTAACAGAATACAAAGCTTCCCTGCTCAATCCTCTCAGACTAATCAGACTGTAACAGCAGTCAACTCCCTATTGATGAACCTGTAAACCCATATCAACTCCCCGACAATCTACCTAAGCAATCTCCCCGATCACTCTACCACTTCTCTATCAATCTGATTACAGCAACACACTCTTGCTATTTTTCACTTGATTGATCTCCGAAAAGTATCTCCTCTATTCTAACCTTCCTCGCTTTATACTAGTTCCAGCACATAGCCGTTGTGAAAACTCTGGATTTGGTAACTCTATGATTTGAGACTGTCTTTACTCCTGCTTGATTTGAATTCCCATCTTTCTCGTTCCTTTCCTTTCTTGCTCTGCACGTACACATTGATAGGCTTGAGCCCAACACAACCAACACCTTGTGCGTCACATCATAGCATGAGAGGAGCTTAGTGAATTGCCCCTGAAAATGAGTTCCTCTACCGCTAATGATGGCTCGAGGTGTCTCGAAGCTGGAGAAAAGCTGCTTCAAAACTAAGCACACGCGTCTTGCATTATTGGTGGGCATGGCCTCAGCTTCTGCCCACCTCGAGACGTAATCCACAACAACCAAGATATAAAGATTACCGAACAAAGGAAAGGGACATATGAAGTCAATGCCCCAGACATCAAAATCTCATAAATCACGAATGACTTCTGCGGCATCTCATCACTGGTAGAGATGTTACCTGACCGCTGACATCGATCGCACTGCCTACGAATGCATCAACATCCTTCAAGAGCGTGGGCCAATAGAAGCCCAATTGGAGCACCTTCCGCGCCGTGAGGTTCCCTCCATGATGACCGCCGGCTGGTCCTTTGTGACAGTAAGACAGGATGGCTCCCATCTCGTGTTCCATCACGCACCGCCGAATCACGCCATCTACTTCGATCCTGAAGAGGTATGGATCGTCACAGAAATAGTACTTCAGGTCGAAGAAGAATTTACGCTTAGCGTGAATAGCCATCTCCTTGGGTAACTGCTTGCCCACCAGATTATTGGAAAGATCAGAATACCAAGGAGTGACTCTCTCCACCAACATAATGCCAGAAGTCGCTCACCCGGGAAAGAGTCGTTGATCTCCTCCATGAAGTTGTCCACCGGAGAGGCTTCGAACCGTGAAAGGTGATCTTCTGCGATGTTCTATGATCCCTTCTTATCGTGGATCTCTATATCGAACTCCTGCAGAAGTACCATCCAACGGATTAGCCTAGGGTTGGCGTCAGCCTTGGTAATCAAATAACGAATGGCTGAGTGGTCGGTATAGACCACGACATGAGAAAGCACCAAATATAGTCAGAACTTGTCGAAGGCATACACCACGGTGAGAAACTCCTTTTCGATGGTGGTGTAGTTATCCTGTGCATCGTGCAAGGTCTTCGACGTGTAGTAGATAGGCTGGAAATGCTTATCGCGTCTCTGACCAAGAATAGCTCCAACCGCATAATCACTCGCATCACACATTAGTTAAAAGGGGAGACACCAATCTGGAGTCACCATGATGGGTGCACCAATTCAGACGACTAGGTGTCTACGACATGCACATTCCGGCCTGGTGCTCTTCTTGACCTCCTCGCAGTCTCCAAATCATATCCCTGCTCTGCCATTTGTTCAAAGAGCTGGTTCAACTGCGGTGGCGTCTTATTCAACATATTTCCACCACAGACTGAGTCAATCAGACGCTTGTCTTCAAGGAAGAGGGCATGGTAGAATGTGTCCACCTTAATGGCGTAATTAAAACCATGGTTGGGACACTTCAGGAAGAGGCTGGTATACCTCTCTCAAGCATCGCGAATGGTTTCAACCTCCTCCTGGGCAAAGTGTGTAATCTCCTTCTGCAAGTCAACTGTCTTGGACGGGGGGTGATAGCGGGTCAAGAACTTGTTGGCCAAGTCAGTAAAGGTCGTGATGGATCCCGGAGGTCTGTTGTCCTGCCACACCTTGGCCTGTCCCTCCAGAGTGAAAGCGAAATACCACAACTAAATGGTGTCCTATGGAGCTTCGTTAATCTTGATTTCATCGATCAGCTCATGGAATCGCCGCAAGTGGGCTCTGGGGCACTCGCACGATTTCCCATGGAATACCATCGAGCCGCGCAGCATGGTGATGACAGAGGTGCTCACCTCAAAGTTGTTGGTTGGAACTTGAGGGTGCTGGATGGGCGGCCTCATGTCTGCGGCCCTGGCGGTCCAGTAGTATCCCATGGTATGCTCATCGGAAACAATGTCCCCGCCATTGTTGGGTTCACCCATGTCGTCCTCCTTGTTGATGTTCATTTGCTCTAAAGCTTCCTTCGCAGCCGGCCGCGCTTCCAAAGTTCGCTTGAAGTTACGACAAGTTCGTTCGAGCTCTTGATCTAACGGATATAACTCTCCCGACTGGCTACAGATCATGCACTACCTACACACAAACTGCAACCACAACCCGTGAAGGCACACATGGGTAGAAGCAAAATGCAGAAAAGTAACTGCTAAAGTAACAGGCGTTCACGTTTCTCCAATAACCTAGAAAGTCCCCAGCAATGGCACCAAAAACTTGACACACTACGACACAACACCAAACTGCGACCAAGTATAATTGCATAATGGACTAAGTGATTGAAGTGATTTCAAAGCAAGAGGAATGAAAAACAAGTAATGTTCTTGTTCTTTTTCAGGTGCTAAAGGTCATCCATGTATTGTTCCCCCTAGTGTGTAGCTAGTTCAGGTTGTATGTTCCCAATTTACTCATATTGATAGATAAACCGCAGAAAGTTCTTTACTGGTCTGGACTCTCGACTAAAGTTATCCAGACCCTCTCGGTTTGAATACCCATCGGGCGACTAACCTCCACCGGCATACACTAATCGAGGTTAATCACACAAAACTTCCTCTACTACGTTAGTTCTCGTACGAAGCAGGGAATCGACTTCTCGACTAAAGCATTCGATTCTAGATTAAAGCAGAGATTACACAGGTTTGATCAGGACTCATGCAATTCTTATTAATTCCTCAACTGAATTAATCAAATCAATCATTCGCAAATGGGGTTCATACAATCATTCCTAACATACACAACTAGGGTTCTTCATACCCAAATGAAATGGAAATTACTCCGTGGATAGATGTGAGAACGTCATGCTCGGAGAAGACATCATCAAAACGACAATGGGAATTTGCTATTGGCCGCTAATGGGTACTCCAAGGTTGATGAGTCGAGCTTCGAAGTCTTCAGATTGCTCCAATCCTTACTCAAGGATTTTCCTTCGTCACTCTCTCTTTAGGGTTCTTTTTCTGCCTTTAGAACTCAAAAAATCTGGATCTTTGCCTTTTGCCCGAGTAGCCTTTTATAAGCTGAGAATTCGCTATTTACAACCTAAGCTACGACCATAGCTCGTCTTGCCCACCCGTAACTCTCCAGAAAACAGCGTCGTTCCTGCTCTCCGTAAACCAAGAATTACGGCTTCTTTGGTGGAGTTACGCCCTCAACCGTAACTTGAGAGGGGAGGTCGTAACTCCAAAAACGCCCCTGGAACTGGTGTCGTTGCTACCAAAGAGTTACAGGTGCAAAGGATGAGTTACGGTCTAGACCGTAACTTTGAAGGTCTGGCCATAACTCGGAAGAGCTCTCTGGAACCTTGGCGCTTCTACTTCGAGAAATTACGGGCTCTTGGGACAAGTTACGGTTGCGACCGTAACACCCAATGTAATGACCCGATCCTTTTAACAAATCGAAATACACATGGCTCCGGAGCCGATTTAAAACAACCTCAAAAATTTCATTAAAACATCCTTCCCTCCGATAAGATGTGATTTTAGCAGACTAGTAGTTTAACCATTTCTCATAGACAACTTGCTAGGTTAGTTATTACCTCGATACTACTATGAAATTCTCCACTCATAGACGACTTCGATGTTGTGGGGCTTTACTGAAAACATCTTGTGATCACCATGGTTTCTCAAGGTCTCCCCTTATGATTCCTTCATCAACGTCGTCTAATAATTCACCAGTATCTTGACCTATAATGGTCTCCTTTACACGACTGTTGATAAACCTCCTTGAACTCTATGACGTAAACGTCCATGATGAGCGTTCGACTTGCTCGGTAATACCCTGTTGTCTGATGCTCCTTAACCCTTTCACATCGGTCATGTACTTCGAACATATGTAGGGCATACCCTATTTCCGTCATTTCGTGCATACGCAGTAAATGCCTTCCTTCCAACCCCAAGGTTATAGGTGGCAGCTTATACTTCTCCTTGTAAGGTCGTGAAGCTCATATAACTCTTGACCATAGTTGACCAGGTAGTTCTCCAGGTCCTTGTACATTATAACTTTGGGTCTCTTACTTCCCTCCTTTAATACCCAGTCTAAGCCTTAAACCATCAATCCTAATGGTCCTCTCCTTGACGACTATTCAATATGGTTACAATCCTTTTTTTAGAACTTTTACCTTTCAAAATGCATCCAAGATGACCTTTCATACCACTATTACGTGTCTCGTAGTTTAGATCCTCTTTCCATTTAGGATAGACCACCCAGGCAATAGGTTCTCCCTTTAGGGTTGCTTAAAGTCTAACCTCCACTACTCTGTGGTTCGTAGCCCTACGATCGATCCTCGCAAACTCAACGAACCTTCCTTGCCTATTTTCCTTTAAATGATGGCCATCATTCGTCGTAACTGCTTGGCTACTGCCTGTCAATGTACTAGATACTTGGCGTCTTCCTGAACCTTATACAGATAAGCTCGTATCCCCGTAGGGTACGAGTAACCTTGGACTACCTCTTTTCGCTCATGAAAAAGAGTTCACTAAACTATCCTGTTATGAATCTACTCCTCTCCTTCCTCATGTGTAAAACAGTCCCAAGGGGCCTCCTAGAGTTATTTTCTTATCATGATTAGAGTATACAGGAGATTCTAAAAATCCTTAAAGAAACCCCGACTCGTTTGGCCAAACCTTTAACCCGGCTCCCTTTTTCCTTTCCTTAAAAAAAAAAACAGAAACCTTGAAAAACTCAGATCGTCACTCCAGTATTCCTTGGAGACCAAGGAACAGGGACTGCCGACTCTGATACCAAAATGTAACGACCCGATCCTTTTAAAAAATCGAAATACACATGGCTCTGGAGCCTATTTAAAACAACCTCAAAAATTCCATTAAAACAAATACAACTGAATCCTTTTCAAATGAAATGCCCTAAACACGTGGGCGACCTCAATTACATAGTCAATAAGGCTTAACCTTTGAACCTCTAGTTATACTCATAATCATAAACATAACTAACTAACAAACTCTAACACCCCTTGCTGAGCTCCCCTCGATCTCGTCTACTCCGGTGCGGCTTCTCGCCGAGCCTCTTCTCAAAAGCCGCATCTGCTAACCCTTCCTCGACCTGGTGAGTGAGAAGGGGTCAATCTCGTCGTTACTTACTAAGGTCTTTGACCTAGGCAAACTCCTTACTAAACACATTATTAAGGTTCATTGCTTAGACGAAAGCCGTTGTTGTTTTCATCCTTTATACTTTATTGGGTTATAGGTATAATATGCCCCTGTACTATGACATTTTATCAAACATGCCCTTCTACTATTTTTTATATCAAACATGCCCATGTACTTTGTAAAAATGATCAAACATACCCTTTTATTTAAATTTTCATCAAAAAAATGTTAACCAAGGTCGAACTTTGGTTTGGGAGGCACAAATGTCTAAAATATTCCTAATAATTTCACTTTTAGAATTTTTTTAGTTCTTTTGTATAGCCAAATAATTCGAATAATTTCACTTTGAATAGACCCAGAGAAATAAAATGGGAGACAAAACTGACATTTTCGCTCCCATTTGCCGATGTCGGTTCGTCTAAATCTCGGTTCAACCATGATTGGCGATTTTTTCAATAGAATTTTAACATAAGGGCATGTTTGATAATTTTTTCAAAGTACAGGGGCATATTTGATATAAAAAATAATAGAGGGGCATGTTTGGTAAAACGTCATAGTAGAGAGGCATATTATACCTATAACACTACTTTATTCTCAAAACAGTCTATAAGAGATCTTACTCCTATCTTATCCCATAGAAGTTCTTTACTTCTAACCTTAACTCAAACACACAAATACTAGGGACCACCGCGTTACGTCTTGCCGTCCGGTGTCCCTACCTTACTATGCCAACCGCGTTACGTCTCGTCGTCCGGTTGCATACCCAAACTCGGCAATGTCACTGTGATACGTCTTGTCGTCCAATCCATGCCCGGTCAACTAATGCGTTACGTCTCGCCATCCAGTAGTGACCCCAACATACTCGATCAACTGTAGCGTTACGTTTCACCGTCCATCAGTGATCCGACCATCTACCGCGTCCAGTAGTGGTCCAACCGCCGGGGGGTTCAATTACCAATAACCATACACCACAAACATACATTCACATGCAAAGCACAACGCGTGCCTCCACCTTAAGTAGGCGGTGGGATGCCTCACACACATAATCGCGCTTACTCAAAAATAACAAACATAATTGAATTAGAAGACATAAACTAAAAGACCTTGACGGAGATTTTACCCGTTACACTCACCTTATGCTAAAGCTGATTGAATTGAATCGCTACTATCCAGTCTATCCTGGGATTGGTTTCCCTCCACTTGCTCGTTGCATGCTTGCTCGGCCATATCCTCACAATTTCATGAGCTACCTCAATTACCTGAGGCCATGCAAATCACGTCGGGGTGTTACATGGTGGGGAATTTAATTAACCGCCCTCATTGAGTTGCATGCCTTCGCTCCATTGGTTCTAAGGGGAAAAAATTAATGGTAGGAAAATAGTAAGGGCGGTGATGAATTCTAAGCAAGAGGTTGGGCCCTTTGATTGGTGGCGGTTGTTTCTGATTTGTGGCGATCAACTGCTCATAATGCTGAGGAAAGGGTTTTGGGTTATTATTGGGGTTTTTTCTGTTAGTGGTTGTGATGGCATTAGCTTAGGGTTTGATTTAACGTAATATATTGATAATAATAATAGTATTAATATTACTCTTAGTCCATGGTTGCAACTTTTCGTACATAATTGTTGATCCAACCCTGAACGTATTAAGGTCGAACCTGAACCCAAAGGTCGGGGTGTTACACTCAAGACTGGCTCATAACTCCTCCCAGCTTTCTGCCCGTTCGCTCTAAATCTTCCCAAAACTCGCTCTTTCACCCCCCATTCACGTACTAGGACCCGAAACACCATAAACCAATACAACCTAGCGTAAAACGGGCCACGTTAACGAGAATACAAGCTCAAACGATCAAGAAATGGTGGGAAAAACATGTTCGAATATAGCGTTATCAAATTCCCCCACACTTAACAGTTTGCTTGTCCCCAAGCAAACCTTACTCAAACCAATGCAACTCTCCAGACCTTTACATCAACATGCAATCCCAATCGTCGGTAGAGGATTTCCTAGATTATTTAGCAACTTACAAGGTCAACTGGTCTTCTAAGACGTTCCCTATCTCTTTCATTGCAAGTTCTATACTCAAGCCAAGATCACGAGAAGCAGTGAAACTAGGACAGTCAATTCATGGATAAAAAAGACTCACATAATTTAACGACTAAGGACTCTTCGTATTAGGTGCTCTTCCATTCCATTTCATTCGTTGGAACCCAATTTTCATATTTTTGTTTTCTTTTTCTTTTCTTTTTCTCATTCACACTTTGCTGGGGTTCCAAACTACAGTTTTATGCGCGGTCGACCCTTATTAATCGAGCAAGAGCAATTTCTGTACATCTGCCATATGCCAGAGTACTTCTTTTATCTCCTTTTCCCCGACTCATGTGGAGGGTCAATGAAATTAAGGGGGGTCGGAAGCTCTATCCGTGCCCTTAAAACACATCGTCAAGTAGGCAAATCGTTCAGCGGTTGGAATTTTTACTTGTAATAGAGACAACTTAGCTTCACCTTGTAGGCCTACCCCACTAAGAATCACTAAATTCTCTTCCAAACCCCGATTTTGTGCAATGAACGGTGCCACACACGTTGGGCTTATCCCATGTTTAAATTTTCAAATTTTTTCAACATGGAATACCAACTGCTTTTTCATTCAATTGAGCACTATTACGATACATGAGTCCACAACACAACATAGGGGTAGTCATCAATATCACATGAATCAAGGGTCCTAAATCCACTAGTTCACAAAATCAACCGGCACAACAAGGAGACATATAGGAAAAATCTTATACTTCAGCATCCTCCATAGTGCTGCAACTACCTCCCTAGGTTGCATATAACCATAAAGACTGTCAATTCAAAGCATATTGAGCAGGTTATTGCAAGGAACAATACTTTTTCATTCAATTGAGCACTATTACGATACATGAGTCCACAACACAACATAGGGGTAATCATCAATATCACATGAATCAAGGGTCCTAAATCCACTAGTTCACAAAATCAACCGGCACAACAAGGAGACATATAGGAAAAATCTTATACTTCAACATCCTCCATAGTGCTGCAACTACCTCCCTAGGTTGCATATAACCATAAAGACTGTCAATTCAAAGCATATTGAGCAGGTTATTGCAAGGAACAATACTTGGAGCCCTCAAAACAAAATTTGGACTGTGGACTAGGCTCCAAGCACCCACACACATCTATGCAGTCAAAGATAAACCCCCAACCCCCCCCCCCCCCCCCCCCCCCCCCCCACACACACACACTTAAGCAAGACATTGCCCTCAATGGAGAAGAGGGAAAGATAAAGAGAACGATGTTACCGGGAAAACGGGGTGCAGTGCGACTGGAAATAGGACCAGTCATCATGAGTAGACTAGAAATGGACCAGGTTCTGAAAAACAAGGCAAGACACAACACAACCACTCACATTGGGTAAGAGTTAGGAACACAAGTGTCAGCCCCATGGGACACAATAAAACATAAACACACCGAAATCCATTTCGACTCAAAACATCTAAGCACACGGTCACTAAGACCGTGGACTCAACTGCCAGACCGTGAACTGACTTCGACCTGTGTATAAAAGGAGGGTTGAGATGAAGGAAAAAAGGAGGGAGACCTAGTGTGGGAAACTTCTTCTTCTTCTTCAGCTTTTTAGAGAGAGAAACTAACGAACCAAAGAAGAGAAGAGGTTAGGGTTTCATCTCTAAGCAAGGTTTTGGGAATTTCTTCCCCAAAAGAGGATCTCTACACCACAAGGAGCAAGGCTAACATCTCCAAGATGGTTTTCCTTCTTCTCCCTTGTGTTTTCTCCTTACCTAGCATGGAGTAGTTTCCCTTTTCACTTGGGTGTGTGTAAACCCTAGCTACAATGACGTGAATGTTTGTATGGATTGAATGATTAGTGTGTGGGTGTGATTTAATACAAAGTTATTAGGTAATTTTATGAAGATTGATTGTGCATTTCAGTGTCTTATGCTATTTCAACCTAGGTAGAGGGGAATCTCCTTTGAGTAGAGGCTTGTAAAAGCTGGATTTCCTTGGGCAATTTCTGTCTCCTGCTTAGGTTAAATTAGGGAAAACCTCTTAATTCGTATTATCACCTAGGTTTGAATGTAATTTGGTCGTATGAACTCCGATTCGAGGGTGAATTCTAGGCAACCCTTGGTTGATAGGCCAAGAGAGCTATTTGGGTAGCTTGAATCAGAATCCCTTAGCCTATTGGCCGAGCGAGTGACGTTTGTTCACTAGTTACACTTCCCAATGGTTTACAACCGCCTTTACCACACATATGCATTCGATCCGATAAGTCATTATTGTTAGCTAGGGGGAGCAACACCTGGGTGAAGCCTTCTCAATTAGTGTCCAATCCCTTTACTTTTCCAAATGTTTTAGTTATAGATTGTTGTTTTCACCAAAAACCAAATGCTAGATAATGTTTCAAAAAATCAAAGTAGAGGTATATGGTCCGACCCGGGTTGACATTTAAACATACTTGCCTTATATTGCACTCGGTTAAGGTTTATACTTGGGCCTTAATTGGGATTTTTTATTGTGGTATTTGGGACGATTCTGCTCCTCGAGTGGGTAGTTTGTCTTCTCAACCATCTACAATAGGAAAAAATAACCATAAGGCTATCATGAACTAGTTTGAAGTATTGATTGAGGATTTCTTGAAAATGCGTTCTTCTTCCAAGACCCCTCTTTATGTTTCCCCAACAAAGAGAGGGAGAAAGCCTGGTAAGGGGAGAGGTAAAATTTTTTCTGATGAGGATCTTGACATGGAATACCAGGGGGATTCAAAGCCTCTGAAATAATAAAGAAGTACAAAAGCTTGTTAGAAATAAAAATATAGTTGCTATTCTTGAGCAAAGGATTAGAAAGCGGAGTCTGAAAATTTATCTCCAAAAGGTTCCTAGGTTGGGAAAGTGAAGTGGCAAATAACGCCAATGGTTTGGGAAGATGTGGTTACTTTGTAAAATGGACATTGATCTGCAAGTTTTACCAAGGTCTGATCAGTATGTTCATTGGTCTCATCAAGTACTCCATTCTTCTGTACCTTTGACTATGGATCAAATGAAGAATCTTATAGAAGAATCATATATGAGCAATTGGAAAAAAGAAAAAATTAGCCAAGTACCATGGATTATACAAGGTGTTTCAATGTTATTAGTGATCCTTGTGAGGCTTCCAATGCGCCTGCTTTCTCTAGTATCATGGTAGATTTTTAGAGTTGGCAAAGTGAAATTGAAATAGCAGAACACAAAGCCTCTGGCTCTTGGTTTACCTGGACCAATAAACAATCTGGTAATCCACCAGCTATGAGGCCTAATTGTGCTTTTGTTAACCTTAAATAGTTAGAGGTCTTTGGTAATAGCATAATTGATCTATTAGAACCTTTTGTAAAAGATCATTGTCCCATCCTACTTAATACAAATAGATCTATCAAGCCCCTTCCTAAACCCTTCGAGTTATTTATATTTCTCCAATATATCAAATTTATATTACCCATATGAAATTGAAGGAACCCTTGAAAATTAGAAATATAAAGAAGACCTAGATAGGGAGGTACAACGAGATAGAGATTTACAGTTAAGTTACAGAGAGAAAGACATTGACATCCTTTTCTAGATTCACCTTCCTCATGTAACTGTTATCCCATAGAGCTTTGGTCGCACTTCGCTGGTCGAAAGTATCGGGAAGCTTCTTAAAGCAACCAAATTCAACAATGGCGGCCACCACCACGAATTTTTTAGGCGGGGGAGGAGAGGGCTAATCGGGATATTATCATTGGTAAACCCAAAGGACAACCGTTGTTGAGACTTAGAAGCTCATCTTGTTGCCAGACACCAAGCCAATCCAGTGACCCGCCGCCATGAACTTGATCTCACCGCCACCGCTGCCTCCAATCTATTCATCAACCTTGCATGCGTCGGAGTTGGAGGGGCAAGCCTTAGTAGAGAGCAACAATTAACAATCGCCTTCGAAATAAATAAATTATTGTGAAAGTAAATTAAAGATAAGGATAAATGAGTCCTTTCCTCCCAACTTAACGGTAACTTAACGGAAAATTTCATAGAAGGGCACATTTGTTACTTCGTGGTAGTTGAAGGGCATGAATGTAAAAAAAATAATACAAGGATACATTTGTTAACTTACAATAGTAGAGGGGTATAAAATGCTATTAACCCTTTTTTCAAACTATAAATGCTCGTCATACGAAAAGAATTTCCATACTTTTTGATTGTCACCATGGCATTGCTCATGCAATGTATGATTTGCCTGATGAGTTTGGGTGGAGGCGGTGGTGCATACAATATTTC
Source organism: Linum tenue (assembly GCA_946122785.1). Lineage (NCBI taxonomy): Eukaryota > Viridiplantae > Streptophyta > Magnoliopsida > Malpighiales > Linaceae > Linum > Linum tenue. The sequence goes on along the minus strand of CAMGYJ010000006.1, from coordinate 42,284,623 downwards.
AAAAGCAATTATGGTCATAAGTTTGATCACACATTCAGACATTGTGTTGTTTGTCAAAGTGGTGAGTAAAATTTAGGGTTCTATAATGTATCATTTGGTTGAATATTTTGGGTACTTCACTAACCCTAAAACTCTTTCATGCAACTACTACTTATAAAACTCGAAAGTATATAAACTGGATGAAGAATATAAGAGAGGTTCACCCTGAAGGTGCACATTGGCTAGAAAAGTCATGATTTGAGAAGTAGACATTATAGTAGGGCGAAGAGTATGTATGACATAACAACGAAGAACATGGGTGAGAGTCTTAACGCTCTGTATGTTGGTATTTGTGCAATGTCAATATCAGCTCTAAGCTTTCATACCTTCTTCCGGATTGTTAAATGGTTCGTTGAACGGTACCAAGCGACAATTCTCATGCTGAACATTGGTTTCTACATCCTACAGAAGATAAAAAATGACGTGTGTCCATGGGGTACAAGTTCAACTTACATAATGTGACTTTATTGAGTCGAACATATGGGCTCTTCGGAGTAGAAACGAAAAGTCTAGCGGATACCACAAAAGGAGGCAACACCCAAACAATCACAATTGATATGGTCACTAGAAGAGGGGAGTGCAATTGCTGGAAGTTTCAAGAGAGACACTTGTCTTGCTCTCATGCTTATACGCTACCAAAAGCGTTCCCATGGACCCACTATCATTGTCCATACTACATGACTCAATATGTCGTCAAAGTTTGGGAAGGTCATTCGTGCCTTTAGCTCATGAAGTTTATTTGCCAGAGTATGATGCACAAGTAGTCTTCCCTCCCGAGAATATAAAGCCAGTCAAAGGTTGACCTAGAGTAATCAAGATTCCAAATGAGATGGATAGATCAGGAAGACGTCAACAATCTCCAAATCGATGCTCCTTATGTCAAGTCGAAGGGCATGTTAGGCGTCATTGCCCAGGACCAACAACTAAGAAAATGATATTTATGTTTGTTGTTTCACCGAGAATATGTTTTTGTTTCACCGAGAATATGTTGTTTTCACAAGAATATGTTGCATTTTTCGTCTTAAAAAAATGTTGTTGTTTTTATGACTATGCTACGTTTATATTTATGTGAACGAATGCTACGAGTTTATGTCATGCTTGTGTTTATCTATATGAATTTGGATTTTTATTGTTTCTGCATGGATGTTTATGTTTCAATGCCCATATGATGATTATTTTTGTTTATCTAGTATGAATGCTTCTTTATCAATGATGCTTGAAATTTTATAGTATGCTACTATATGCATTGTGCGTAGAAAATTATCCTCTAGTTCTACTCTATTGATGATGCACGAGTATAGTGGGAATGATCAACCATCTATACCTTGAGTAGTATCAATGCTTGATTGTTAGACCATCGATGCTATAGACTATTCATTATGGATCATAGAGGCCCACACTTAATCATGCACTATCAACAATTCATCATTCTTTATTAATTAGGTGATGGCATGAAACGAAAGCACGGATTATCTAGTTAAATATCTATCACAATAGGTGCATGCACGGATAGATAATGACTTTAGTGGAAGGGTTAGAGTGATGCTATATATGAATCATTGATGCATGATTTGATTGAGCCCTAGTATGCATTATAGTACTCGAATTAGCTTTCTTGTACAATAATGTATCTTTACTTTTATCCATCTATAAATTGAAAAATGAATAAACAACTTTACTATTCTTGTTGGCTTGTTGGTTAAGAGAAACTCTAAAACTTCAATGATTTTTGTGTGAGTCTTGGATGGTTTGGAGTGAGTAGTTATGCATTGGAAGACCTTGTGGAATACGATCCTAGGCACCCCCCTCCCGGGATTTTTATAACTTTGATCTATACTGCATCACTATCCTTAGTTCTCTGCTCTTTATTAGATAGGTGATGGCATTAAGTGAAAACACGCATTAGCTAGCTAACTATTGTTTCTCTTGCATGTGGTGAAAGTTTGGTTTGAAATGATTTAGTACAAGGGATATGGTTATTCAATATATGAATTGTTGAGATGCATGATGTGATTAAGAATTGAGATGCATGTTTATATTGAGTGATCATCTCTACTCAATAACGTGTATTTACTTGTCTGCTTTTATTTTTCCTTCCCTATAGAATACATATATATCTTTCATTGCTTTTGTGAGTTGAGATATGAAAGCTAGATGTGAGTAGTTATGCATTAGAATGCCTTTTGGAATACGATCCTAGACATTTTAAGATATTTTAGTTGATTGAATTTATCTATATTGATAAGATTACTACACGAAATGCACATCAAACTTTGACTATTAGTCAACCGTTGTGGTTGGCTATGTACGTGAGTTTTTTTACCTTTTGATTTGCAACCTTTTTGGATGCCTAGTTCTAATGTCTAACAATAAATAGTAATTCAATTGTCATTATTGTTTATTTTATTTGACAAAATGCAACTGGTAAATGAGTCGAGCATAAATATATGGTCATAAGAAAAGTTTCTTATCATTTTATACTTTGTGCTATTGCAAGTTAACAAACATATACCCTTCCAATGATATTTTTGCACAAACATAGCTATTTATCATATAATGTAGCAAACGTACTCTGACATCCAAAATTTTGTTTACACACCGTTAAAATGGGCAGGAATTGATCTAACTGGCACTCCCTTATTAAATACTTTCTTTTTCAGCTGAAATAAAAAAAAACATAGACAATTACTAGAAAGGATAAAAATTAAGTAAGAAAAAATAAATAAAATAATTTTTATCACTAAATGTAGCCTTTGTAATAAACAAGGAGAACTTTGGTAATTTTTAATCCTTTAACTGTCAACTAACAAAATATTGTATGGAATTTTACATTTTGTTATCTTTTAGTATTATAGTGGTACGTTTGCAAAAGAAAAAAAAGTAAAGGGTTATATTTGTTAATGTGTCATACTGTAATAGTACAAGAGTATATAAAGAAACATAGAAAATAATAAAATTAATAGAAAAATTTATTTAATTAAATGATTTAAGTCTAGATAATAAATAAAAGCCGAATGATGAAAACTGTTGCTCCATTTCAAATTTCCTGCAACGAGAGTGATTATAGGAAGGACATTTTGGTCTTCACAATTGCTTATTTTCTTATTTATTTATTCATAAAAAAGGCATGCACTGGGATTTGAACCTTGGTCTCTTTAAAGGCAAGCAAGGATCATAACCAATCACACTAAGTATATTTGTTGTATCTATTTAAATTCAAACATACACGAACCTAAATTATGAAAATCATATGACTTTTTTAACGATTAGTTGGCCACTGAATCTCCCGTAAGTACTTATTTGGTGTTTTAATACTTTGATTATTTTAGTTGTAGTTTAATACTTAATTTAAATTTCTATCTATTTTATAAATATACAATAACCCTAAAATTGCAGCCCAAATATCACTGGTTTGAATATTGCATATCGAATTGCAATATTAAACATGTAGAAGCAATATCGACTTCTTAAATTAAGATTATTTTTCAGAATTACTATGGAGAAATTATATCTTTGTGCAAACTATATGAGACTGGTTCTTTTAATGTTTTAGTCGGGATAACCGCTACATTTTAAACTTCTTCATAATCTGGCATGATTGGATCCAATGATCATTATACAAGATTGTGTTTAATAGGGTGGCTCATTTCACCACTTTTTGGCGTGTTAATGAATTTGTAGGACAATGACAGGTCTACATCTACACTCATCACAATCTACACATCATATAAATGTGAAATGTGAAATGAGAAAAGAGGGATTCCATTTCAAATTTGATGCGTACAGAGCAATTTTTTAGGGGTAAATTTAGAAGATGCCAGTGCGGTCGGTCTGTTGAGCACGAAAGTAAAAATATGTTTTCATTTAAATGGGCCCAAACTGTTATTTGACCCACTAATCGTGCACCCATCGCCAATGCAGTCAAATTCGGGATTTTGATCGTAAAATCGTAGGATTTTAGGATTTTACTTAGGGATTTCGATCTTGATTTTACTATAAAATCGATGGACCTTAAAATCGTTTAAAATCGGGACTAAAATCGTTAAAATCGTAAAATAGTACCGAAATCGGGATTTTGATCGTAAGAGAACAAAACAGGTGGTTTGAGCCAATTTAAAATAAGTATAATTGTTTCAGCGGAAAGGGCAATGGAATCTTCTCAGATATTTTTCTATTAGAAAAATATTCAAAAATAATAAAAATAACCAAATTAGGGTTCGGTTAATCTCTTTCCCTTCACCCCATTTAACTTATTGGTAAAACACCTGTCCTAATATTGGAAGTATGTAATAACTAACATCATTATTAACTAATTAATTTATTAATGAATATATTTGTACCAAGCCACTAACATTACTTATTTTATTGGAGTTCAATTATTTTTAGTTTTAAATCATACTTAGTAGACGATGTCGAAATATTACTTTGAGTTAAACAACCTAGACATAACATGAAAATAAGAGCCAAACCCATGAACTATATCCCTTCATCATGAATTATTTTGAGTTACACATTAAATAACAATTAAAATAGTGATTTCGGAACATTAATCTTGAGAATTATCTTATGGAAAAAAAATCTTCTGAATTATCATTTTAAATGCTATGTGTCTTTGTGATATTAATAATTTACCTTATTAATATTCTTATATGCTATGTTCTATATGGTACTTAAAATCCTACGATTTTACGATTCGATTATACGATTTTGATTTTACCCCAGTTTTCGATTTTAGGTAAAATCTCGATTTTAACTGCTTTGCCCATCGCAGCCTCTCCAAATCTTCCTATTCTACTCTCTGGGTCATCTCCTCCACTACAAAATATCTCCTCATGTACTCAAAGTTCTTACTGAAACCTAATATCTACAACTTAGGCGTAGAGGGAGCAACCGATGGATTGTAGCGACCCCCACTATTTTGATAGCTAATCAAGAAGAGCGCGTTTGTTTAGTTGTATGGTGATTCACTTAATTAACAATTTTTATTCCGTTGACAGCCTCCTCTCCGCAATTGTATTGTGTTCACGAAGATCTGAAGGCGCAAGTGCAACAGGTCCAGGGGTAAACAATATGTATAAAGCGTTGGCCAAATTGAATTGAGTCATTCTACTTGGAATATGAAGATTTTTGCTTAATTGCTTTGGTTCGTGATGCAACTATGTTATGTTTGAAGGTAGACCAACGCAAACAACAGCACAGCTCCAGGGCTATTCTGCACATTAGGTAGTTGGGGCATTAATTGATAATTATTTGGGATTATTCCTACAAGTACATAATTTGGAACGTGCCTTTATATTGCATTGATTAATAGTTGTTTGAGATTTTTCAAATGAGTGATTTGACATGTTAAACTCTCTTATTTTTGAAAATGGAGTCTTCGAAGTGGAATATGAAGATTTTGGATTAAGCTTGGTTTCGTAACGCCCTTATGGGTGTTTATTCTCTAAAATGCAGTTGTCTTTCAAAGTGACCGTTGCAAATGGCAAGTCAGGATACAACGATGGTACCGGTACACGTTTATATCATTAGTAGGTAGCAGATTGTGTCCATTCTACTATATCATTTAGCTAAATACTTAGTTGTTCTTTTCAACTAAAAATTATGCTTAAATGCTGTGATTGGCCTCAGAAATGTATGTCTTTGCATTAACTGTTAATGATTGTGAGTTTTGGTTTAATGGTGAAAAGTCCATTTATTTAGAAGTCTAAATTGGGCAAACCTATTGGACAATAGGAATGTCATACATTACTGTCGTGGGAGGTTTGTTTGATGTATCAGGGTGTTAGATTTTTAAGAAGGTTGTTTGTTGTGGCAGAGAGTCCCTAAAGCTAGCGAGGTATTCCTATGTGGGCTTTTTCTTTGTTTGACTTTTTCTCGCCTTTTTTCTTATCTCTTTTTCTATTTTTGGTTTTTGTGTGCTACCTTCAGTTTCTACGTCTTCATTTGTGAGCCATCTATACTTTTCTTATTCAGTGCCTAAAAATCATATATACTCGATTGCATAGTAGTTACTAATAGATACATTTATACCAATAGAGAGATTTTAAGTTTTATCAGTTGTTAGTTTTAATATTTACTTACATTGGTTGTTTATGTAGTTTTCTTTGTAATATTTCTCATTATACAACTAATTACTATGGCTACGTATTTGTATAAGTGGGGGTTGGACATGATAGTTCTTAGAAGCATCAATACTTGAAGGTTATTATAATGACCAAATTCTAAAGTTATGGCTTGCCTTCAACTTGCTTGGAGCATTTCAATTATGCATCAATTGTTCTCTCCGTGTAGTTAACTCTCAGACAAATCGAAAATCTTGCTGATATGTGCTTGATTGTAGTTAAATTTATGGTTCTACTGCATTGTTGCTTTACTCTTTTTTCGTGGTTGAGTCTGTTTCAAAAAATTTAGTTTGATTTTAGAAAATTTTGCTTCTGCAGTCCTGTCTTGCCACCAACGCGTTCAATAGATGGAGACGGGAGAGGCGAAAGCTATTTTTGTGTTGTTGTTGCTGGTTTAGGGATTGGTTTGTGAAGAAGAGGGAGAAGAGAGGGGGAAAAGGAAATGCAGGAGAGGGGGATAACTCTTTTCTCCGACAAAAATGGAGTGAAGAAAGGAATTATGATCAGTAAGAATATGGTTATCTTACATAACGGTCTCTATTCTGTTTGAATTGAGCTTGAGAGGCAGTGATAAGGACGAGTTGCAACCAATTCATAGTGAGAAGAGAGCTATGAACTGTGATCATGTCTTATTTCAAGTTAGAAGGTAGTTTCAGTATAAGGATTATTTAATTTGACAAGTTGTTTCGTCCATGATTCTTGGTAGTTTCAGTGCCATTCTAGCCAATGTTTAGTCTGTAATTTTTGAGAATTGATGTGCGAGTAATGACTTTCACTTAGCTTCAACTATTATGTGTGTATTTATTGGCATGTGATAGAATTCTCTTTTCCTTTTCATTGAATTCATTTTCATACTCTAATTGTATTATTTGTACATAGGCAAATCATGCTCGAGATGGCAACTCGCTGATATGGCTGGTGCAAGGAATGAAGCCATCATTAGAATTCAGACCGACAACGGGGAGGGATGCCCAGGACTAATTCAATGATGATTGATGATGGTATAATAAAAACTGCAGTCTGCATCAGCACCAATTTCTAGGCCTAAGTAAAGGTATTCAACCCAGAACTCTGCTTAGCGCTAAAAATTGCCCTCACCCAACCTTGATCCTGTTTGACCCACTTCTGAAGAGTCAAGATATATGACTAATCCTCCCCGTTAGTATTTTCTTATTGACTCTTTCTGACCCTGTAGGTTGGGGCGGGTCGGGAAGAATTGGATTAGTGGGTCGGTCCTAATCAAGTGGAATCCCAATCCCTTCACTCTCACTTGCTTTCTGTCCCATTCCACAAGTGGGTAACATATAGTAATCCAGCCAACGGGCCGGGTAATAAGCTAGTTTATTATATATAAAGGGAATTCTCTGGTTGTCAAAACAGAGAGGTTCTATCGGGTCTTTACTGAGTACTATTTGGAAAGAAAGATGCTTCACAAGTTTGTAGGTGAGGTTGACACTTTTGAAGTTTCATTTGCTCGTATTAGGAGTAAGGTTAAAATTGTTGTAGGAAAAGATGAAGTGACACAGTTTTGGGCAACTTAAGATGTCCCAAATTTTGCTCTTGACTATTGGAGTTTTCCCCCTTCTTTCATATAGTCACTACTATAGTAACTCTGTACAAAGATGGCTTTGATTATTTATTACTGATTGTTTAGTCCACTCGTTTAATAAAAATATATGTAATAAGTGAGGGACAATTTGTTCTTTTTCTATTTCTTTAACAGTCAACTAACGAAATTTTCAACAAAAAAGTACGTATGCTACATTTTAATAGTATAAAAATAGGTTTATAAAAAATAGAATAATATATTTTTATTTTTTAATATAAAATAATATAAAATACTATTAACAAAAAAGTTGATGCGTCAATTCCAAGGTTTCCATGATAGTTTATGTGGTTGTGTCGGTTTAACAAGTAGTATGGTTCGATTAAGGTACAACCAATTTATATCGGTTTAACAAAATATGTGAAAATGTGAAAATTAATTAACATCAAATGAATTTAAGCATATATAGAATATATTTGAAGACATTCTACTTACAATCTACATTAATACTTAAATACAAAAACAACATTTCAAACAAAATAACAAATACACATTAAAATTCAACATTTAACGTCGACACCGAAACCTTTATACTTGAATCGAACATATAACATCAAACATTTAACTTTCTATGAGATAAATCACAAATCAATTTTTTGTTTGTTAATTAAATTTATTAAAATTTATCATTTTATTTAAAATCAAAAATCAATCATACCAGTGATATTCCAATCAATTTGTTAACCGATGTCAATTATACCAGGTTCAACTAACCGACATTTATAAATAAAAGAAATTAATATATCCTCTGAAATCTTAATTTTTTATACTTTTGTTTTTGTTATTGCGCGCAAGTGTGCCTCTAGGATGACAACAAAACCCGAACCCACGGGTACCCTACTCGACCCAACCCGGTCCACGCGGATAAAACCCGTGTTGACGGGTTTTGGCGGGGTTCGGGTTTAAACCCATTACACTATTCAGCGAATTGGGTTTGTGTTTAGATTAACCCGACTTATGGATACCTGCCCACACTTATTTCGTCGTCCTACTCTCCCCAAACCCTACCCTAATTCTAATTTCCCCTAATTTAACTCGCACGAGTCACGGCACTCACGGTTTTGTTCCCTTTTTCCCAAAAGAAGTGGGACGGATAAATTAATAATTGAAGTTGAACACACTATGTTTGTTGATTTGCTGCTCTCTCGCAAACAAAAAGGGTATGAACGAAAAACAAAAAATTGTGTGCTTTTATTTAGTGTAATTGTGTATTTTTGAACAAAGAATTGTGATTTGCTTGAATTTTCTAGATTGGTGCTGAACAATTTGTATGGATAATTTGTGATTTGTTTGAATTTTCTAGACTGGTATTTTGTGTATGGATAATTTGTATAGGGATATTGATATTTGTCTTTTATCTTGATAGGAACTTGTTATTGTACATTTTTTACCACAAAACTCATGATACCCATGAACCCGCGAATACCCCGTGAATTATGTTGAGTTTGAGTTTTCCAAAACTAATGAGCTTTACCACGATTTTTTTACAAATAACACTAAGTTTGAGTTTGAATTTGACAAAACCCGACCCAACCCAACCCAACCCAACCCATTGTCCATCCCTATTCCTTATGTGTCTTGTTGCCTCCCCAAATTTCCCTTTCACCTCTCTTTCCACCTCCTTCCCGCTGTTTGTGTCCCTCCATGTCGCCATTCCCGCTCTAAGAAGCTCCAAAGCTCCACTGTTGCTACTCGTTCGGAGCTTCGAAATTTTCTTCCCGTTACCGGAAACCCGGCAATTTTTGTTTTTGTTTTTTTGGGGGATTACGCCAGGGTTTCTGGTCCTTCATAATCATTTCTCCCCTTCTTGTTGCCCGGCGGTGAATTTCGGCTTCTCTCTTTTTACCAAAGTCCTTCGGTTGCCAATACGATTTACCTTCTCCGGTAGATGTTCGAGTAAGGTTGGTCCTCGATCTTTTCCATCCAGTGTATTGATTGATTTGCATGAGAACGATTCTTCAGTTTTCACTATTAACGACGAGTTTCAGGGTCCCCCGTCTGCTTCAGCCAGTGGTACTGGCAGTTGGAGGAAAATGCTCGATTCGTCTGCTTAGGGTTTTTGGTTACGGAAGGTTTACTGTTTTACGAATACTAGACTCGCTGTGTGATTTTGCTTTGCGATTTCTCAATTTCCGCTCTTGCTTGGGTGGGTTTCTGTTGGTCTACGTTTCTGTTTCCTGCTCGGTTGGGTTTTCTTTTGCGAATGTTGCTGCCAGTTTCCTTTTCATTTATTTGGTTTTTGGCTTGAAAGTTTAATTCTTATGGTGTTTTCTCTTGTTCATGTTAGTTTCAGGTCGACTGGGGTTTTCATCTTACTGCATCTTCTGGTTGTGGATCAGCAAGGCTCTCTTTGACTCCATCTTTGTGATCTCTGCTTACCGGCTTCATTTTGATGGTCTCTCTTGAACTGGTATGTTGATTTTGCATTTCCTGATATGTTGATGAGAATTGTGGTTATCCAGTTTGTGCCTAAATTTTCCCTGTCTTCTGCTGTTGTGCTGTGGACTCTTTTAATGTCAGTGCAGCTACTGAGGTGACGGGACCAATAGAACTTGTGAGCTGCGCACTAGCACTTGGGAACCTAGTTCGGACTAGCTGAGGGGTTTAGTGTTGAACCATGGAATGCAACAAAGAAGAGGCAGTAAGAGCAAGGGAACTTGCCGAGAAGAAAATGCAGGCCGGTGATTACACTGGGGGACGAAGGCTGGCACTAAAAGCTCAGCAACTCTATCCAGAGATTGAAAGCCTGTCCCAATTGTTAGTGGTTTGTGATGTCCACCTTTCTGCTGCTAACAAACTAAACGGTGTTGACATCGATTGGTATGCGATTCTCCAGATCGAACACTTCTCAGACGATGCTATCATCAGGAAGCAATACAAAAAGCTTGCATTTTCACTTCATCCGGACAGGAACAAGTGTCCTGGTGCAGAGGCTGCTTTCAAGCTCATTGGTGAAGCAAATAGGGTGCTTACTGACTCAATAAGCCGTTCTATTTTCGATTCAAAATGCAGAGTGGTAAGACCAGCCCCTCCCAAAGTAGCAGCAGCAAATCATATGAACAAGAATCCACCTAGTGGTTCTACTCATCAACCGGCTCAACCACAACATGTAGGATCACAATCTTATCCACAACAAACGTTTTGGACCTGTTGCACATCTTGTAAGGTAAAGTTTCAGTATTATGCACACTTTAGGAATCGGATGCTGCGTTGTCAAAATTGCAATCAGACCTTCGTTGCACGTGATGTGATCAACGTAGGCGGGCAACCACCTGGATCCTCTTATTCTAATTCTGCCGGTCAGTCACACAGATTCAGTAATGTTCATGGACATGGTAATGTTGGTCCACAAAGTAATGGTGGTGGCAGCTACACCTTTGCCGGTGTTGAGTTAAGACCTACTGGAAGAAAAGCTGCAGCTATTCGTGGGGATTCTAAAATGGGAGAGGCAAAAATAAATGTTTCTAATGGAAGAACTGGCAAACGATGTGCTGTTCGCAAGTGGGCTGCTGGAAAGCATGCAGGGGCTTCAGCACAAAAGCGGCCAAGTCCTTGTAAAGAGAATTCAGGTGGTGATGATGATTTTGTTGCTGCACCATCAAAAAGGTCAAGGGAGAAAAGACTGTCTGGCTTTTCTGAAAAGGAAATGAAGAAACCAAGTAATAGTGGTGGGGAACTGAACAGTGAGCATTCATCTGGTTCAGCTCCTACCGCGGCTGATGGGAGTAAGGAAGAAGCAGATAAAAAAGCTAGGCGTATTCTTGAAGCGAAGTTATTATTAAAAAAGACGAGTAGAAGTCAAAGTATTCAGGCAAAAGAAGACGAAGCTCATGTCTCTGAGAAGCAAGAGTCAAATGATCTAGATAATGGTAATGAACCTGAATCTGGAGAAGAAATTGCCTGTCCTGATGTACAGTTCAGTGATTTCGACAAGGACAAGTCTGAGAATTGTTTTGATGTTAATCAAATGTGGGCTTTGTATGATGAAACTGATTCCATGCCCCGGTCCTATGCTCAGGTCAAGAAAATTTCCTTACCAGGTTTTAAGGTGCTGATTACATGGCTGGAGGCTTGTCCAGGTACTAAAGAAGAGAAAGATTGGAATGAAAGGGGTTTTCCAGTTTCTTGTGGTATGTTTGGTAAGGGTGTCACTACTGTAATCAAACACCGTCAGATGTTTTCACATCAAATTCATTGCATAAGAGGAAAAGACAAGGACACTTTCTTAATCTACCCTAAGAAGGGCGAGACATGGGCGCTCTTTAAGGATTGGGATATGAAACTCGGCTCCAAACCAGAAAAGCATAATTGGCCAGACAGCTTCGACTTTGTCGAGATTGTCTCAGATTTTAGTGAGGAAGCTGGCGTTGGGGTTGCTTGGCTCGTTAAAGTGGAAGGCTTTGTTAGCATCTTCCAGAGAGTTCACATTCATAAGGTCATCTCAGTTTGCATAAATCCCTCTGAATTGCACAGATTTTCGCATCGCATTCCCTCACGCATGATGACTGGCAAAGAAGCAAAAGGTGTCCCTCCTGGGTCTTTTGAATTTGATACGGCTGCCTTGCCTAGCAGTCTTTATAGCTTCAATACGAAGGCAGATGAGGTACATTCTAGTAAGGGAGCAACTAGATCTTATTCACACTATAAAATGGAACCCACTAGATCTTCTCTGAAGACATGCTTACCAAATATGAGTGAGATTGATCCTCATAGACGTACCCTAGTTTGTGGGTTAGCTGCAAAACTGCCAGATGGTATACGGTTTAGAACTCCTGCTGCCAGTCACTTTGGAATCGAAAGAGATGTGGGTATTGCCCAACCCCAGAGGCCAAGTACTTCATTTCAGGCTGCCGAGAAGTTCATTCCTCAGGTGAACTATAATAATATTGAACTCAGAGGACATGTACCAATGCAAGGCAGAAGATCTTCCAAAGTCTCGAGCAAGGCAAATGTCAGTGGTGGTGGAAGAAATACAAACCCATCTGTTAGTGTAGAAGATCTCGATATGAATACTTCATCAGGCATTCGAGCGGATGATTCAGAAAGTATTGCAGAAACAACCCCTGCATCATCCTCATCCAAGCGGAAGATCGAAGTAGCAAAGCATAATTTCAAGGCTGAAAGGTCTGAAGATAAGTTCAAAAGCGGTCAGGTGTGGGCTGTTCGAAGTGATGAAGATACAATGCCGAAGAATTATGCTCTAGTGAAAAAAATTGAATCTTCCCCCTCTTTTAGATTGCATGTGGCTTTACTCGAGCCCTTGTCTTCCTCAATTATCAAGAATCAATCTAGTAGTTGTGGAACGTATAGAGAAGGAAAAACTGTGGTGGTTCCTCTTGGCCAGTTTTCTCATCCGGTGCATGTTGAATCAATTGAGAAGAACAGGTACCAGATATACCCTAGAAAGGACGAGATATGGGCAATATACGACAACTCAGAGTCTGATCGGGGTAATGGAGAATTCAGGATTGTGGAGGTGGTTGAAAGTAATGATAGTGCTATAAAAGTTGTGACTTTGACTGCATTGAAGAAGTTTGCTGGGTTCGAGACGTTCTACAGAGGCCCCAAGAGTCGGAGAAGTGGCCATATGATGGAGATACCTCTTGCTGAGATCAGCCGATTCTCTCATCAATGCCTGGCATACTATCACAGAGACGTCCTGAGTGGATATTGGGAGCTCGACCCTTCGTCTATTCCCAGTCAAGTTATTCTTCTGGAATGAATTTCGGTTGGTGAATATGCTGAACTTGTTTTTGCTCTCCGGCATCTGAGGTTGCAGCACGCAGTTGAACGATGATAGACGAAGACACGAAGTTTGGATAACTGTCTTGTGTGAGCAGTCCGACTGAGAGGAGGGTTTACCATTTTGTTTATGTTGGTTTAACCTAAGTTAGGTGCTGTGGAACTTAGCTAGTAGCTTCTTTAGCTTAGTATTTAGTTGGATCTTCCTGTCATTTTGGGATTCTCTCTACCGTTGTGCCTCTGTTTATTCTCTTCGTCCCTCCTTGTTCTTTCTGATGTTGTACTTTTCTCAGAAGGTCAAAAATATGTCTCTATTTGTTTTTTCTGCCATTATGTCGTCCCTTTGCTGAACATATGCAGGTAGCATATGTTTCTGATATTGGCTGTGGAAGAGTTCGCCTATTACTAGAACGAAACCTGAATTGGGAGCTAATGTTAGTATTATAATAGCATTTGTTCTAGTGGTATGATTCTCGCTTTAGGTGCAAGAGGTCCCGAGTTTGATTCTCGAAATGCCCCAGCTTCTTTGTTCTGTCACGGCTAGTTTTTTCTACTCTGCTAACTTCTACTCGTTTGTTAGTTGTCACTGCAACCGGGAAAGATGACTGGTGCTTTTACTCCTTTATTTATTAATATTCTGCCATAGAAGGGGTGCTTTTACTCCTTTAAAATTATAGATACATGCTACGCTCACCATTTTTTAATCTCCTTAATCGTTTCTGTAGGGGTGGAGCAGTACAACTACAAAGGCTTCTATAAGATATATGAAGCCAAAACAAGTGTTTAGTTTGCAGGGATTCAAATTTCCAGCCCGCAGAGGGTTTGTCGGAAGGGCACTTTAGGCAATTCACATTTAAATAAAACTGTGCGTTTCACCTAAAACACATTCTGCCGGTGGACCGGGCCAGTTTATTATATAGTCGGACCGGCCTGTTGCCCCCTGAAGTATCCGGCCCAAACTCTTCCCCCTTGACGTAGTCGGCCCAAAGACTGCTGGTGAAATGCTTCCATCGAAATCTCTCGGAACCCATATTCAGCTGCCGTGGGTGAAATGCTTACATCGAAATCTCTCGGAACCCATATTCAGCTGCCGTGGCAGTCCATGCCGTGTTAATTTCTTTCTCCATATCGATTTCGGTCTCAAGCCCTGCACTTCAATACTACATATGCAATTGTGAGGGACGCGTGGGCGGTGGGAGTTGCTACTCCTCCAATTGAATTCCCCAACTCCTCCTGGCGTATTTTGCAGGGTGCATGCGAGCTATATTCAACCCGCCAAAACCTCCTTCCAATCAACAAACCGCTAAGTAAACCTTTATTTTTGATCAATTAGAGCTTGCTGGTTCATGCTTAAGTGTGATTGCAATCAAGATAATGTCCGGAAATCAACAACCTGGTGGAAGCTCTTCAGTGCAAACCAGTGCTCCCAACCGTCGGAATTCAAAGGGCAAATGTAATTTGATTTCTTTGGTTTTTTCCATGTTCCACTGTTAGTGTACGTATTCAAAATGGACACAACATATACCCGCTGCCTTAATTCTGTCGTATTTTGCAGGGTTCATGCGAGCTATATTCAACCCGCCAAAACCTCCTTCCAATCAACAAACCGCTGCTGAAAGGGATCGTCTTAATCAACGTAGTTCCGCGATTCATTTGTTGGTACATTAAATTAAAGTTTACTTTGGCACAAAATCAGGATAATTTGATTTGTATATTTCAATTGCAGAAATACTCACCCTTCAATCACAAGTTGAGCATATTGATCGCTTGATAGCTCAATCCTATCGAAAACGACGACGGGAGATCTTGAATGCGCGCTTGCGACGTACTGTTGAATATATTCCACATGGTAAGCTTAGTATCTTTTAAATGCGTTTCTTTATTTTGTAAGGTGTGTTCTAGACTATTTTGCATATGCATACCATAGTCCATATGTGCATTGCGTTGTATATGTCACGGAGCAGGATTCCATGCCGTCCTAATGGATTTAGTTCATGCATAATTAACTTTGTTACCACAGATTATAGTTCATGTATCTCCCACCTTCGGACAAAGAGGGCACGTTTAATGCGAGCGAGTCATTTGTACAAAAGGCGGATGGTTAATGATGTACCGAGGGGGTTCTCCCGTTCCCATGGTTTGTGGCATCATATTTTATGTTTGTACATTGTAAATGCGTATTCATCATGTGTGAGTTATCTTATGTGACTACTTTGATTGTAGGATATCCTGTTGTGGAACTTTTTAGTCTGGGCGAGCCTACAAGCATTTGTCAATACTGTGCAGCAATTATGTGGGTGCAAGAAAGTACGGTTCCTACTAGGAGTCGTGTTAACCCCACTTTCTCATTGTGTTGCAAGGCTGGAAAGGTAAAACTACCCCCTAGACGTGCTCCACCAGAGTTTTTAATGAATTGTTACATTCTTCTACACCTATGAGCCGTCATTTCCGGGAAGCCATTCGTAGATACAATGCTGTGTTTTGCTTTATCTCCCTGGGCGGGAAAGTGGATCGTGGTATAAATGATGGTCGAGGGGTGTATGTGTACTCTATAGGAGGACAAATTTATCACTCTATAGGCAGCTTATTACCCCCAGACGGTCAGCCACCGAGGTTTGCCCAATTATACATTCATGACTCAAGTTCTGAACTACAGAGTCGTTTGCATCTATTTCCAGTTGATGATGCCTCCAGTTCATTGCGATCAGATATTGTAGAACGATTGCAAGAAATGTTTGATAGAAACAATGTTCTGGTTCAAACCTTTCGGATGGCTAGGCAAAAGATACAGGAAGGCAATGTGAAAGAGGTGAAGATCAAATTAATTGCCAAGCGTGCTCATGATGGGAGAGAATATGATTTACCGACGGGGAATGACATAGCAGCCTTGATTGTTGATGAAACAGGGCAAGATACATTTGAGCCAGATATTATTGTTCAGTATAAGAGTTCTGAATTGGAGAGAATTAATTATTATCATCCATCATTAATGGCTTTACAATACCCAATTTTATTTCCTTATGGAGAGGATGGATGGCATCCGGACATAAGCTGTGATGATGATGATGATGATAATCTTTGGAATGACAAGACACTGTCCCAGTGTGATTATTATGCATACCGCCTACAGAGTAGATTTCAGGAGTCAAATTCGGTTTTATTATCTGGGAAATTATTTCAGCAGTATGTTGTGAATGCGTATGCATTAGTAGAGGCACAGCGGCTTGATTGGATTCGAAATAACCAAGCCAAACTTCGTTCCCATTATCTGAGTGGGTTAGTGGATGCATTCCTCCGTGGTGATTCTGATTTAGAAATGACTGGAAAACATGTTATTTTGGCTGCTTCCCACACAGGAAGTCCACGGTACAAGTATGAAAACTTCCAGGATGCTATGGCTATTTGTAGGTGGTTGGGCTACCCAGATTTATTTATTACCTTCACCTGTAATGCAAATTGGCCGGAAATCCAGTTTATGGTTGATTTGGTAACCGCAGATGGTCGCAAAGATGTCAATAGATCTGATATTATTGCTCGGGTCTTCAAACTTAAACTGCAGCAATTAATGTTTGAGATAAGAGATAAGAAAATATTTGGGACTACCACTGGATGTAAGTCGTACATGCTCCATAATTGTTATTTTAGTTTTGAGCAATACTTTTGTTTCATATGGTTGAATTATTTTAGTCAGGTTGTCCTTTACCTAATAAGGTTTTGGCAGGCTCCAACTTAATACATAGTGTATTTGTTTGCAGTTGTGCTGGCAATTGAGTTTCAAAAGCGTGGCCTTCCCCATGCTCATTTGCTGGTTTTCCTAGCTTCGGAATGTAAACTAACTGGGCCGACGGCCATTGATTCCGTCATATCCGCAGAAATTCCAAACTCTGATATTGATCCAGAAGGCTATAGGGCTGTAACTGCTTTTATGCTGCATGGTCCATGTGGTCTTTTGGGGCGTAATGCTCCTTGCACAGAAGGTGGTGTGTGTACTAAACATTTTCCAAAGCCGTTTTGTGAGCAAACGACGATTGATGATAATGGTTTTGCCAAGTATCGACGACGTGACAGTGGAATATCTTTTAAAGTTAACTCTGTGTCATTGGACAATCGTTTTGTCGTGCCGTACAATCGCTATTTATTATTGCGATTTGATGCACATATAAATGTTGAGTTCTGCAATAAATCCAGGTATCTTTTTCATACCACATATAATATTTATGCTCGACACTACTTTTTTATTCCCTTCCATGGAAAGTGCCAAATTTGGTAGCTTTTGGTGTGTTTTTTTTTATTGGTTTAAACGTATCAGTTTGGTTGTTGCATTACTACTCATTAGTTTTGTTGTGTCCAATTTTTGTTTGACATGGTAGGGCAATCAAATATTTGTTCAAGTATATCAACAAACCACAAGATCGAGCAAAAGCTTCATTAGTTGACAATGAAACTAATACTGGAATTGAATCTGGTGCATCAAGTTCAAATCCCACACCACGGGTTGATGAGATAAAAGCATATCTTGATTGTCGGTATATCACATCTGGTGAAGCATGCTGGAGGTTGTTCAAGTTTGATGTCTACTCATAGTACCCATCAGTGTTGCGCATGTCTTATCATCTTCCTGGGCAGAATGTAGTTGTCTCAAGGCAGCATTCAAATCCTCAAGGTGTGCTCCAGTCTAAGCGTGCTCAAACCTCTATGCTGTTGGAATGGATGAAAATGAATAAGTTATTTCCAGAAGCAAGGAAATATATATTTGTAGAATTTCCGCAACATTATGTTTGGGATAAAACAAAGCAGGCGTGGCACAAGAGGAAATCCATGTTCAGTATTGGGCGGTTGTATTATTGTCATCCTTCGCCTACAAATGATAGGTTCTATCTGCGTATGCTTCTACATATTGTTCGTGGTGCTCAAAGTTTTGAGGACATCAGGACATTGAATGGAGTTTTGCATAAATCTTTTAAGGAAGCATGTTATGCGCATGGTCTACTGGCAGAAGATAATGAATGGAATGACTGTTTGGCCGAAGCGGCTCTTTGGGCATCCGGTAAAAAGCTTAGAACTTTATTTGTTACTATCATCAGCCTCTGTCAAGTTTCAGACATTGGGAAACTATGGGAGCGGAATTGGGCACTGTTATCTGATGATATTTTGTATGCCCGTCGGAAGGAACTAAATATGCCTACTTTAGAAATGTCTGATCTCCAGTTACAGGAATGTTGTTTGCTGGAGATAGATAAATTGCTTGCAAGAAATTGCAAGAAATTGCTTGCAAGAAATTGCAAAACTCTATCTGATTTTCCTGGATTACCAGTTATCGATACTGGTAACATGTCATCTTCATCTAATCGATTGATCACTGCAGAACTTAATTACAATGTTGCAAGTCTTCGTGAGCAATTTGAAGGTATGATTTCCAAGCTCAATTCCCAACAAAAAAAGCTTTTGATGAAATTACTGAATCGGTGTATGCAGATAAGGGAAATGCATTCTTTATTGATGGATGTGGTGGGACAGGAAAGACCTTCTTATGGAAAGTCATTTGCTTGAAATTGCGATCGGAAAAAAGATTGTTCTATGTGTAGCTTCTTCTGGGATTGCGGCCCTTTTAATGGATGGGGGTCGAACAGCTCATTCTCGATTTCACATTCCAGTAGACCTTGATGGTAGAGCGACATGTCATATTGACCAGGGTAGTGAATTAGCAGAGCTCATTCAGCGTGCTTCATTGATTATTTGGGATGAAGTTGTTATGTCACACAAGCATGCAGTGGAAGCTGTAGATAAATCATTGCGGGATATTTTGCGGTTTCGGTATGAAAACAGTCAGGGTAAGCCCTTTGGAGGTCTTACAGTTGTTTTTGGAGGAGATTTCCGGCAAACTTTGCCTATAGTATTGAAAGCTTCACGAGGTGATATTGTGAACTCATCTATAAAGAGGTCCTACCTTTGGCCCCATTTGAGGGTAATTAAGTTAGTTGAAAATATGCGGCTAGCACGATCTAATTGCTCTCCGGAGGAAACTGTTGAGATAACTACTTTCCAGAACTGGCTCTTGCAAGTAGGAGACGGAGTAGATTCAGATGTGTTTGGTGAGTCTTTGATTCGCATACCTCAGGAATTAGTGATTCCTCGACAGAGTGATCCTGTCATTGATATTGTCGCCTCTATATACAGTGATATTAGTAGTCATGCAGGAGATCATAATTATTTAGTCAATCGAGCTATCTTGGCTCCACACCATGATATGGTTTCTGCAGTGAATGAGTATATTCTAAGTCAATTCCCAGGAGATGCAGTGGTATATTACAGCGCAGATTCTATTGAGATGGACCCTGGGAAGGAGGGAGTTGTGGATGCTGATTATTCAACCGAGTTTTTGAACAACCTCAGGATTGGAAACTTTCCAGACCATCAGTTGGAACTAAAAGTTGGGTGTCCAGTCATTCTATTACGAAATATGGATCAAACTGTTGGCCTTTGTAATGGTACTAGAATGGTTGTGAAGACTTTGGGTAAATGGTTCATTGAGGTGGAGATTTTGACAGGTACCAATATCGGTGATCGCGTCTTCCTTCCCAGATTGACATTATCAACCCATTACAAGAGTCTTAATTTCACCCTCATTAGAAGGCAATACCCTGTGGCTCTTTGTTTTGCCATGACTATTAACAAAAGTCAGGGTCAAACACTAGCCAATGTTGGTTTATGTCTTCAAAGACAAGTTTTTAGTCATGGTCAGCTATATGTTGCATTGTCAAGAGTTACTACAAGGCAAGGATTGAAGATTTTGAGTGGCAATGAGAATGGAGAGGAAGGCACTTCAATGGTGAACATAGTATTCCCAGAAATATTTGATTGATTTATATGAACTTCAATTCAGGTTTAACTTATGATTACAGTTTATATTTTTTAGGGTTAATACCTTATTTTGGCCCGAACTATGATCATATAATCAATTTTGGCCCGTGGTTTCAGAAATTAACATCCTGGCATCAACTATGCAGCATATAGACTCAATTGGCCTGACACATAGTTTGACCGTCAATTTGGACGGTCAACGGAGTTGACCGTTAGTCAACACGCCATGTCATTGCCTAGTCAGCCTAAAAATCATTAAAAAAAATGCAAATTTCAAATTATTTTTCTTATTTATTATTAAATTAACCAAAAAATAAATTATAAAAACATAAAATAAATTTGATTTTTTATTTTTTGGATAATTTGAAAATTGATACATTTTATAAATTAACCAAAAATTATCAAATTATTTTATATGTTTAAAACTTCCCACCAAAATATAATTTATATCATAAATTTTAAATTTAAAAAATTTAATTTGATAATTTTTGGTTAATTTATAAAATTTATCATTTTCAAATATCACAAGAAAATTATTTTATATTTTTAGAATTTTATTTTTTGGTTAATTGTAAAATGATAAATAATAAAAATTAGGAAAATAATTTGAATTTAAATTTTTTTAATAATTTTTAAGCTGACTAGGCAATGACATGGCATGTTGACTAACGGTCAACGGAGTTGACCGTCCAAATTGACGGTCAAACTATGTGTCGGGCCAATTGAGTCTATATGCTGCATAGTTGAGGCCAGGATGTTAATTTCTGAAACCACGGGCCAAAGTTGATTATATGGTCATAGTTCGGGCCAAAATAAGGTATTAACCCTATTTTTTATGGACAACTGTTAGGCGTCATGTTTGGCTATTTATTTTTGTTAAGGCAATTTCCCTAGCAATGGACTATATGTTTTAATTCAAAGATAATTTCTGTATAGTTGTTCCAATTATGAATGTTGAACTCTTTCCCCGAATAGATTATTACTTGGCTGCACCATCTATCTCCTGTGGTTTTTACCAATGTGATGCTTATTATTATATTCCAAATATTACAGCCCACTTATTAAATTTCATATATTCGTCTAAACATTTTAACTGAACAATTTGAAACTTAAATTGACCAAAAAATGAATTCGTTTTCATTTGATTTCATGTTCCAACGTTTGTCAAATGCGCCGCTTATGTTTAGTTTACCCGCCCAACGGGCCGGGCCCTGCGCTAGTTACAAAAGAAGGGGGAAATGGGTTTTGTAACATCCCGTTTCGGCTAAACCCATATTTCGATCGCTAGAAAATTTCACGATTTAAAATCGAGCGTTTTGATAATATTTCGGCGAAAATCGGATTATCGATCGATCGGATAAATATACGTATTAAATATAATATATATATATATATATATAAAAGCATCGGCCGGTCCATTTAATTCCCTTCCCCTGTCCATTTTATTTCCTCCCATCATCATCGTTTCATTCTTTCTTTTCCTGGACGAGAGTAAACGAGAAGCAGAGGCGCACAGGGCATCGCGAGGGGAGATTCCCAGGCTCGATTCTTGAGCTCTAGTAGCCCAAAAATCCCGTAAGTAATGCCTAATTCATCTATACATCGTGATTTATCGATTTAGAGTTTTAAAACGAGTTTTTGGTTCAGGAATTTCTTGAATTCCCGATAAGCCAAATTAGGGTTTCGGAGTATCCGGAAGCCGGATTGAGCCCAAATTTCATATACGAGCTTCCTGCAGCGAGGTAATCAATCCTCTAGTTCTAATCCCTGAATTTCGGCTATTATTTAGGCCGGGGTCCAAACCGCTGAATTTAGCTCCGGCCAGGGTTTGATGTGTTTTTATCAAGAATTTGACCCGGAGCCTAGAACTAATATTGACGGGGATACTGCAGGGGATATTAGGACGGTCTCGGATTTTAATTCGGGGTTCGTTCCTGAAATTGACGTTTTAGTACGGGAAGCTTAAATCGGTGTTTGAACGACCAGAACTGGTGAGGGATTAGCACGGCATACCGGGTTTGTCGTATCACGATAATTATATTGATGCTTAGAATTGACCTAGGTGAACTAGAATGGCATGATTAGGGGTGTATGGACTTTTGTGCTATATGATGAACCCTGGATTGCTATATGATATTATTGACTTGCCCTAATCGATATGGACCTGGCTTATGCTGATGATTGTGTATATGTTGCAAATTGTGGGCTTGACTGTTGATATGCCTTATGATGGTTCGAAAAGGTGATAGGGTATGATTGTTCATGATTGTTGTATTTGGATGCACATGTGGGAAAATATATATTCTCTGGTGATATTATGATGTTTAAGGAGGATGACTTGCATGAGGGTTTATCCCGAGGAAGTGCAATTATACGACTCCTGTTTTACCTATGTTGAGCCAATTATGGTCAGGTCAAGTACATGTGTAAGTAACGAATTATGATTAAGCAAGATGAGATATGGATCATGTATAAGGACATCAAGTAAGAGTGATTTGGTCTCATGGTCAATTACATAGTAATTAGGGCTCCCCATGCTATTACTCCGTTATGATATGTTATGTCACACCCCTGATGTGGTGTTGACCGTTGATTCATCATGAGATATGACCACACCCAGAGTGGTGTTGAGTCCGATATGACCACACCCATCGTGGTGTCAGGTCCGATATGACTACACCGGCAGTGGTGGGTCCGATATGACCACATCCACGAGATGTTTGGTCCGTATTCCCGGGAGAGTAATTAGCATGGGAGTAGCCAGGCGCCTATAAGTAAAACATGATAAGATGCATATGCATAAGTCAAGATGGTTGAGTCTTTTGCCTATTGGGATGTCGGATGGCTGAGGTCTGATCCTAGTGCTTGGGCTTATTTGCTAGATGTATGGTAGGAGTATGCTATGTTATGAACTCACGATGCTATGATTATCTCACTCAGCTATGAGCTGACCCTCTTTATCCTTTTTCTCTGCTTATGCCATGTGTAAGCAGATTATCAGCAGCAGCAGTAGATATGTGTATAGGTGGGAGCTGAGCAAGAGTTGAAGGCAAGATGAGGTATGGTCTCCAACTATTCTGTGCTTGGACTACTACTCGGGATTTTGGCCAGTGATCCACACCTTTTTGTAAAAATGTTTTGAGAACGTTTTTCATGTGCATACTAGCTTCTGATGTAGTGTGAGATATCCACAGGTGTGGAAAGTTGATGATATGTGTATATTTTGTGTAACTGTGTAAGTTGTGATGATTATAGTATGTATCAGTATAGTATGCAGTTGTGTAACATGAAACTGTGACTATGGCTAAGAAAAGCCAATGCATATGGTTGTGAGTATATATGTTTGTGATGAATTATTTTGCAGGATAAGTTGCAAGAACTGTTAGCCCACTACGCGAGTGATTCATGTCGAAATTTTATTTGGGTAAATTTTGATAATTAATGTAACACCCAAGATCAATTCCGCTGCAATTGTATGAACAATATGATTAGGTAATACGTACAGGGTAGGGTGTTACAGGTTTCACTTTCACCCTTTCTCTTGTAGGCTGTAGCACAGGCGAGGCGACCAGAGCGAGAGGTAAAAAAAAAAAAAGCAACCGGATAAGCTGCAGTTGCTGTTGGAAAACTGCCAAAGCAAGTGAAAAGGAACATGCTATTGCACAAATGGGGGCATTCCGAGAATAGAAGTCGGGATGTTACATTACATTTTTGTGTCATTTACCACTAGACAAAATGCCCTTAGTTGTATCAAGTTTTCTTCTCAATTTTGTGTGCATTTACCTCTCTCGGAAGCTCAGCAGCCGCAGCCAATTCTCAGTTGAGCCAATTTCTTGTCTATCTATCTATCTATACATAATATTATAGCAATTCAAAAGTAGTTTGTTGCCACATAAGCATTTGGAGAATTTACAAGGTGTCGTGGTGGACATTTTTTTTACAAACAAAAAAGTTAGTTAATGATCATTAATGCAGCTATATCTATCTTTTAATCATCATTTATGTAGCTATTTCTATCTTCTTTTACAGTTTTCTTTTTTTATTCAATAATTTTATTTTTCAATATATATGTGTAGCAGCAGTATACTTATGTTTGGAGAGTGACATATATTGTAATACTTCAAAAAATACATTTGATTAAATCTGATCAATTAAATTTTTCATTTTATTTTTATTAGAACTTAATATAGGTTATTTTTGATAAAAAAATAAATTAAACCCACAGATAAGTAATAAAATTTTTTAAAAACAAAATATAATGAATAAAGTTTAGATAATCAACATTTAATAATCAATTGAATTTAAACACTATCTTTTTCTAATGTTTGTATCTGCCAACGAAAACAAGTATTAAATAGCAAAATGCTTCAAAAGCTGTTTTTTCATTTTGATAGAAACTTGACGAACGCATAATATAGTACCTGATTGTACAAATGAAGACGATAAAGAAAGACAACTTTTCTTCTCTCTTATAATGCATGCTTCCGTACCTTTTTTCTCTTATATTTGTTCATACTTCCCCTTATTTTTCTTAACAGTTTACATATTTCGATCAAACAAAGGTGTTAATTACACTTAAAAATACACTAAACTCTTTATATTTATATATGTATATTATGAATTACCTTGAGTAAGAAAATGATATCTTGACCTTGAATTGACTGGAGTTGCATATGATATTATTCTCAAACCCTTAAAGATTAAAATCTAGGTCTTAAATTTATAAATCTCATACCTAAAATCAATTTAATTATAAACAAAAATCAATGGTCATGATTCGTTAAAATCTATGCAACAAATTACATGCACAATCTTAGGGGTTAAGCTCTATGATTTAGATAACTAAGACCTAGGGTTCACTCATCAAGGGTTATGGTATAGTATCATGCCTACAAATCCGGTTAATTCGTGGTCCAAATAGCATTTTCTTACTTAGAGTATAATATCATGCTTAGATATTGACAATAGATGTGGCATTACACCAACAAAATGAAGATATTAGTATAAGTAATGGAATTTTTATCTCAAAACAAACACCAAAGATAAATAAATTTTAGCAAATGCATATTTGATAAGTTAGAAAATTATACAACAATGGACCATGTTAAGATTAGAACCCTCGACAGTGTGTGAGTATCGTGGACCGAGATTCTAAACCAACATCTAAACAACGACCATGAGTTGAAGGTGAGTCTATATTAAACTTCAGGAATTAACAATTTGGTACATATTGTAAAAGATATTAAATTTAGTGACAAATACAACACTAAGACAACAAACTTTCAATTGGGATGACCAAATTTATGTAATATTGAAGTACCTTTATAAAAAAATTCTAACAAAGTTGTCGTCATCTGAGCAACATCATTGGTTGAGAGTTTGTCTAAACTCGAGATTCATTGAATAACATATATTGTATAAGACAAAAAAAAATTGAGTATCGTTATTGACAAATCTTGACATAAGATTCTATATGGGACGTGATATATTTTTGTGACATGATTTATGATCAGTGAATCGAAGCATCATAAGCGAATGTGCTAAGTATTGAGAATTTTTAATTTATAGACGCACCGCATACTCACAAATGAATGCAAATGTAAAAAATTTAGAAGATCCAAAATAGTTTAAACATATAGATAAATTGATTAATGTAAATGATAAAATTAAACTCACCGGCCAACGGGCCGGGTAAAAAGCTAGTATTGTCTTAAAAGTTTTAAGTCAATCTAAATTACGCCTCAAGAAATTACATTACTAGCGAATATAAATATGTCTTTGGATTTTACCGTTTTGTGTTCTTTGTGTTAGAAAATGATATTTGGTACAAGAATATAAAGGATGATAAAAGTTTTATATTCTCGCATCAATCATGTAATCGTATCTCAATGTCGACACTTTTTATCTGGTCTTACTGAGAATAGTCTAGAACAGAGATTAGTCTGAACAGTAATATTTTTTTGTCTATGAGAATGGAAACGAAGCAAGAGATAGAGAGACTAAGGAGAACATTAGCTTCAAAATGTATTTGAAAGTGAAACTCATTTAGGCTGAACCAATAACTAGAGCTGTCAATCGAGCGGGTTCGGGTTGGGTTCAATCGGGTTACGAGTTAGTAGGGTTTTGAGTTAATCGGGTTGCGGGTTCGGGTTAGTCGAATCTGGGTCAATTGGGTTACGAGCCAATTGGGTTGCGGGTCGGGCGGGTTGCGGGCGTTTCGGGTTGTGGGTTTTTGGATCAGCGCATTGAGTTACTTCCTACTCGTATATGCAATTTGCACATTTTATTAACCTATTTTTTTTTTAAAAAATCATAATTTTGAGACTATTTCTTCCCACATCGTATATGTAATATGTTATATGTACTTATTGAAGTTGAAAAAAATTGAACCATGTTGTATGACTTGCAAACTTGTCATGTAATTAATCGTAAATTGGTAAAGCACACTAGTTAATAGTTATGGTGATATAAACATTTTTATTTTTACATCCAATAGTCGTAATCCAACCACAAATTATATAGTGTATCATAAAAATATATAAGTAAAATTGTGGGGCGGAGAAAATCTAAAGTTGAGGGGAGGAAATGAGAAATTTTTTTTTTTGATAAGGGTGAAAATTGAATTAATAACACAAAAATAAAGTACATGGAAAGGAAAGGTGCTAGGATCACGAGCACTGATCCAAGACCAACGACCACAACAAGACCGGGTTAAGGGACAACCCAACAAAATGCACTAGGCGGACCAGGCCTCCTCTGTGCACCACAAAAGAACAAAGAGAACAGAAAAGACAGCAAACAGCAAGAGGAACAACAAAAGCAAAGTGCCAAAAAGCCGCCCAGCAGCCAAAACCAACGGCAA
The DNA here is from genome assembly GCA_946122785.1 of Linum tenue. Taxonomy (NCBI): domain Eukaryota; kingdom Viridiplantae; phylum Streptophyta; class Magnoliopsida; order Malpighiales; family Linaceae; genus Linum; species Linum tenue. The sequence goes on along the minus strand of CAMGYJ010000006.1, from coordinate 42,257,391 downwards.
CAAGGAAGGGGGGAAGCTGAAAGACCAAGGGAGATCGCACCGGACTTCAAGCCCCCAACCACCTGCGAACAAAAGAAGAAAACCTGGGTTGAAGATCGACATGGCAAAGGCGTATAACTGGGTTGAATGGCGATTCCTTAAGGGAATTATGGTACGAATGGGATTTGCTACTCGGTGGGTTGATCTCATTATGATGTGTGTGCATTCAGTCTCTTATTCGGTGTTGGTGAATGACCATCGGTCGGGGATCTTATTTCCAGAGAGAGGACTTCGCCAAGGAGATCCCCTATCGCCTTATCTCTTTTTATTGGTTGCGGAAGGGCTGTCGGCATATACAGCCAAAGCAGTAAGGAGGAGACTTTCCACGGGTTCCAACCAGCAGGAGGTTCCCCGGTGGTGTCCCACCTATTTTTTTGCTGATGATAGTCTTTTCTTTTTCAGGGTTAACGCGCAGGAGAGTTCACATCTTAAGAAGATCCTTAATGATTACGAACGAGAATCTGGTCAGCTAGTCCATTTCCACAAGTCAGAAGTGTCGTTTAGCTCCAATGTCAAACCTCATGGACGATTGGTGGTGGGTGGTGGTCTGGGAATGACCATTGTTGAGAAACACGATAAATATCTGGGCTTAGCAACATAAGTTGGACGATAGAAAAAAGAGCTATCTGTGGGTATAAAGGAGAGGATTGAGAAGAAGTAGAAAAGATGGAAGGAACACACAATGTCAGCAGGGGCAAGGGAGATTATGATAAAGGCGGTTGCGCAAGCACAATTAACTTACTCGATGTCTATCTTCTGCGTACCAGAAGAAGTAATGGATGAGATCAATAGCCTTATTGTGAACTTCTAGTGGGGGCAAAGACGATCTGAACATCGTGCGCACTGGATCTGAAGGGAAGAATTGATCCAACCGAAAAACGAAGGCGGGATGGGGTTTCGTGACTTGCGTGGTTTTAATACTGTTCTACTAGCCAAACAGCTTTGGCGGCTACATCAGCGTTCGGATTCTCTAAGCGCAAAGATTATGAAGGCAAAGTATCATAAGCACAGTTTAGTTATTAACGCAAGTTGTTGGTATCGGCCGAGTTTCATTTGGAGATCGCTCATGAGTGCCCAAGAGATTTTGTGCAGTGGGATCCGATGGTGTATCGACAATAGACTCAATGTGAGAATTTGTGGAGATAAATGGCTCCCATTGGCTGAAGGTATGTTTGTCCCATCGCCGCCTTTTGGTTTGCCGGTGGACTCAGCTGTGCGGGAGCTAATGGAGCCGCAGACGGAACAATGGCACGTCAACCTCCTTGATAGTTGCTTCCCGACTGGTATAGTCGAGACAATAAAGCAAATCCCGTTGAGGGGACAGGGGGAGAAGGATACCCTGATTTGGAATGGATCCTGGACGGGGACTTTGTGGTGAAGGAAGGTTATAACCAATGGTTGAAAACCTTTAAAGTAGAACAAGGAATTGTCATACATGGGGATGAAAGCACGTGGAAGCATATGTGGGGAAGTATAATACTAAACACTTTATGTGGAGATTCATGAGGAACACCCTCCCTACAGGAGATCGTGTTAACGAGAAGAGTACGAGATGGAGTGATAAATGTCCCTTTTGTGATATTCGCGAGACCCAAATTCACTTCTTTGCGGAGTGTCCCTAGACGACAAGATTGTGGCGGCAGTCTACACTTTCAGGTTGCACGGAGGAACGACGATTGTTTGGAGTGGGCGAAGCGGGTAATGGCTGCGGTGGATGGAGAGACATTTGAGGAGTGGTGCTCGTTGTTGTGGACTTTATGGAAAGAGCGGAACACTCATTTTTTCAACGGACAGAAGATGCCAGAAATAGAGATTGTGACCCGAGCATCTACTCACATTGCAGCTTATAGATAGTAGCAGGGGAATGAACAGATAGTTAGAACATCCCCAACTGTTGAAGCGACGAAGAGATAAGAGTGTCCAGGAGATGGGTCCATCTCGATAACCACAGACGCAAGGGTATTCACGACAGGAGGAGCAGGACTCGGTGTGGTTATTAGAGATGGAAGCGGGCGCTTCGTCGTCGCAGATGCGAAGAAAGTTAGAGGGACGTGTACAACACTGATAGCGGAAGCTTTGCTCCTAATTTTGGAGTGCAGCTGGCCTGGCAATTTCAAATGACGCGACCGATACTGGAAACTGATAGCCAAACCTTGATACAGCTAATGAACAAGACGGAGCAAGTCCAAACAAAGGAGGGAGTGCTTTAAAGGAGTATCCACCGCAAACTCAAAGAAATGGATAGCAGCCGATGGAAGTTCATTTACAAGGATACTAATAAAGCAGCTCATATCATGGCACAAACTGAGACAAATTGGGATGAGAGTATTGTTTGGCTGGATAGACCACCAACTTTCCTTATTGATCAGCTTATGATGGATAATGTAACCGCAAACGCTGATTAATAAAATTTCATACAGATTTCGATAAAATTTTTTTTAGGGGTGGTAAGTGGTTGGTCGGTTAACGATTTTAACGAATAATCGATAAGATAAAGATGGTTAATGGTTAATTGTTTGATTAGGTATATTCGTATTTGTTGGAATGCGTGTTAGTGGTTATTGATTAACTGCCAAACTAATTGCGAATCCAAACAATAAGAGACAGTTAAACGATAAGGCTTATCGGTTTGGTTATTGGCATGAGTTTTTTATTTATTGGTTAACCCCTAACCGACATATCGGTTTAGTGGTTAACCGATATCGAAGTGATTACTACCCGTAACTAGGGCTGTTAATGAACCAAGCCGCTCATGAACGGATTGTCGTCCGACTCGAGAAAAAATCGTTCGACACTCGATTCGTCTTAATCGAGCCGGCTCGCGAACTAGCTCGTTAACTAAACGAGCCGAACTCGAGCCATACCATGTTCAGCTACAAAGCTCACGAACAAGCTCATTTATTGGTTTGGCATAAAAAAAAAATAGAATTCATGGATTTTATGTATTGAAATTGGGATAAATATTGTGTTTTACTTTGCTAGACTTTGCTACAGGTTTGAATGTAATTTTGTGCTCAGTTCTAGGTCAATCTTGAGCTATCATGAATATTTTATGAGCTGAACTCGATTTGGAACTCGATAAGCTTATTTGACGAGCCGAGCTCGAGCTTTCATTTTTATAAACGAGCCTAGCTCGAGCTTGCATATTAAAACTCGTGACGAACACGAGCCAAGCTCGAGCTTGGAAATACATTAACGAGCCGAACCCGAACTATGGCAAAGCTCGATTCGACTCGGCTCATTAACAGCCCTACCCGTAGCTATGTTTTGCAGTTTGTACGCCATGGGATTGCCATAAGAATTGAGATGCAATTAAAGAAATGACACGGTCTTTTTAAACTGAGCTTGGCTTATTACTTACATCTCGAGTCAAGAATGTCAGCCCTTTGAGACTTAGATTACTAGGTTATTTCTTATTAATTTTCTAACCTCAGTCTAAGCTTTTCATAGGTAGGCGGTTTATAGGTAGGGCTGGAATATCTTTAGAATGGTCGAGAACAATTGAAACAATTCAATGCTGAAAAGATCAATCACAAAGATGGTCAAACAATTCAATACTGGATATATCAGCAAGAACTACAACAATTGCCAATCACAAACAATATAAACTCTATAAATTAATATAGGCGGGATTGTGAAAATTATTAATTTATATTATTTATTAATTAATTGATAAATTATTAATTATTAATTTAAAGAGGTTTTTCTTATGATATACGTTCATCATATCTTCCAAACATTTCAAGTTCATACGATAACTTATCGCATTCTACGTATTCATTGTTTTCGACATTGCAGAATTCGTTCAAGGGATGCAGCCTGTTCAGGTGATATAAATTTTAAAGAAGATGTTAATCAGCCTGAGGATATGATTAATGGTATGGGTTATCATAACATGATGGATGTAACTTATTTTTTGAGTATCCAGGTGAAAATGATGAATGTATCGCGACAGAAACGTTAGAAAAAATTGTGGCTGATGTCATTGGGGGTTCAATTGGGGATGCAGGAGATGACGATTCAATACCTTTGGAACCGGTCACGCGGAAAGAAGCACTTAAAGCCGCATCGGCTCTTCAAAAATACTTGATACAATTAAAAAAGACAACACCAGAGACTTTGAGTGCAATGGAAAAAGTTCAAGATGAATTTCTATTAGACTTGAACTTCAAAAATAAACAAACAACTATATATACATATTTTTCCAGATTATCCTACATATATCATAAATTTTTAGATGAATTTAATTTTTACAATTATTAATTTATAGAGTTAAAAATAAATGTATTTATGTAGGTTGGTTTTTAAAAAATTATTATCTTATTATTTTATTCAATTTGCTCATTTTTTACACTGTCCCAAGTCGGGAGCTGATCGAGTCAATAATCTTGTGGTCAATAACTATGCATAATCCAATCAAAATCCGCCACATCAGCGCCCCTTCTTTTTTCTAAAAAACCTTTAATTTTCCCCCCTTAATCTTTACCAGACGATTTCTCACTCGCTTTAAGTCAAAATTTAAATTTGTTTGCACAGTTAGATCAGATTAATTATGCTTTTCAAAATGAAATCCACTTTGATATATTTTTGAAAAAAAATTGAGTCATTTTTTACAAGTCTATACCATATGGTATTGACTGGTATTGAAATAAGAGCATACCTATGGTATGAAAAGCGTACCATGGTGGTATGAACAAACCAAGACTGTAGGATGGTTGAATACATGATAGTAGAAGTATACTAATTGTTATTTATGACTTTCAACATTGTGTACCACAAGATACCACCCTGTACCAGGGTGGTATTGTATGGTTTTTTTTTTGTCTTGTATTTTGTTCACCCAGAAATTTGTAGATATAACAGATCATGATGAACTCGTTCCTTCTGTGAAATCTTTTTCAAAAATGAAGAAGATACCATATGGTATGCAGTTGGTAACGAGATGCAATGAATTTTTTTTCCTCAAAAAATATTGAAAATGGATTTCATTTTGTAGAGTACAACGAACTTGTTCCATCTGTGCAATAAAAAAAAAAATTAAAATCCGAGTTAAAACAAAGAAGATATGAGCCGATTAAGAAAACTAGGGAAAATAAAAATGCCTTTAATTCTCAACTCTTAGATCTGGATTTTCTGAATGAAGGGTCCAGATTTAGTTACTCATGGGTGCATAACTCATGGTTATGCACTGTATCTTGAACCGCCCAAGTCGGGACTAAAGAAATTATAAATTTATATTAAGTTATTAATTTATCGATTATTAGTTTAAAAAGGTTATATTGTATACCTATTTGTTTGTAGAAACTCTTCCTTCGTGTTCTCTCTAAAATCGCACACAACCACGTCGCTTTGCACGACTTTTATAGTCTCAGCTTCTAGATCTTAGCCCTTGTTTATCACTTCAATATTTTCCTCTACTCCTACATTCTACTCTCATCTCAACATAGCTTTCTCGAGCTAGTCCCACCAAGTCAACAATTCTTTCATTACTGCTACAACTACTACACCTGGCTCCCCATAAAAGCTTTCCACGCTCCCTCCAAATTAGGCTAATTATTAGGTTCCACAACCAATTTGTCCTTGATCACAAGCCAACAAATGGAGTTGTGTCGTGAGATCAAACCATTCTTCCGTGTCAGAGCATACCAAAGCATTTGTGGTCTGGAGACTTGCAAATCCTTCCATATTGTTTTCACTGAATAACAAGTCATTTGTTTGTTATTCCATAATACATTATCTCTCTAATGTGTAAAAGAACCTATCCATCTTATTTCGTGCATTTATAATTTTTCTTCAAACCCACATACTGTTGCTGATGATTGCAAGTTCTCAAAAGTAAGCATTTTAATCTTGTACCTGTATACCCAACAACCCACCAAAAATCTCCCTTCATCAAAATATTCCATATGCGTCTAGTTATACAAGCATTATTCCCAGCGAGGAGACATTTAATGTCCAAATCTCTCTCTTTCTTTGATATGGCCAGTTCTCTTATGCTACCACTACTTCAAATCTTTTAGAGTTTGCATCAACCCCATAAAAAGTGATTGTATATAGTCTCTTTCTCCTTTATTATGAGATGGGAAGTAGAAAATGTTCATCGACCATGTACCATACTACTTATTATTGAGTTTATCAATTGCACTTTACCCCAAAGCTATGAGTATAAGCTTCCACCCCGAGATCTTTGTTGTAATTCTGTCAAAAAGCCATTTACAGTCTTGAGCTAATTTTTTTTTTTTTTTGTAACTAAAGGAACTCTTGAGATATTTAACAGGCAATAAAGCCCTCTGAAACCCTACCAATGCAGCTAAGGAATCATATACTCAACCTCACACACCCTTGGATAAAATAACTTACTTTTTGGGTTGAAACAAAATCTAAACAACATATAGAACTTGTGCAGGACCCAACATACACCCCTCACAACATTGTTATTATCATTTGAGGATAGTAAGAGATCATATGCAAATACTATAAGGGTAAATCCCCATTGGTTTACACCTAGGATGGTAGGGTACTCCCCTCCATCAACATTCTTATTCTCATTTGAGGATAGTAGGAGACCATCTGCAAATACTATAAAGATAAATCTCCATTGGTTTACACCTAGGATGGTAGTGTACTCCCCTGCATCAATATCCCTTTTGAGTAGACAAGACAAAATCTCTATGGCAATATTAAAAAAAAGGTATAGAGGGTCTCCTTGGCCTTCCTAAGCCATTTCTTTTTTGAAAAAGAACCACTTACACCACCTTTCACAACTACACTCAACATTGGTGAAGTGATACATGCTTGGATCCATTTTACAAATTGCTCAGGTAGTCTCATTGCCTTCATGGCTCTCATTATGAAGGACTAAATCGACTGAGTTGAAGGTTTTCAGTATGTCAATTTTCATTGTACACCGAGGATAGATGTTCTTTTTATTGTAACCGTATACTTACTAAGATGCCAAAATAATTTTTATCACTTATGCTTCTCCATTTAACAAATGTAGACTGACGCTTTCCTACTATACATGGAAGCAAACTGGAAAGTCTATTGGCTAATATTTTTGCAATGCATTTATAGATGACATTGCAACATGATAGAAGCCGAAACTGTTTCATTTGGTCAGCAGCTGGTACCTTAGGGATTAATACTAGCACAATCGACTAGATCTCCCTTGGTAGATGGCCAGCGGTAAATAAAGAACTTATTGTTCTTGTAACTTCATTACCAATTATACCCAAGAAGTCCTAAAGAACTCTACATGATATCCATCAGGACTGGGCGCGTGCCTTATTCAAACTCACACTGAACATTACTTTCTTTCCTAGTCGCAGTTTTACATAAGTCAAATGCATCTTCAGCTGACAAATGACGAGAAACTTCAGAGTTTACTATACAGCAACTTAGTCCTCTTCTGAACAACCAACAACTTCAGAGTTTACTATACATAGTTTGTCAAAAAATCTACAGTAGGAGCACCAATCTCCTCCACGTTGGTAACTATAGAATCATCCACTCTCTTCAAGTGAGTGATGTTTTTATTTTGCCTAAAGATCCCCTTACGTAACATCTTACAAATTATTAAAGGGCTTTTAGATTTAAGCCACTGCCACGTACTACTTCCTGCAATTTGGAGATATCCACGTCAACATATAAGAAACCTGTTATGCGTAGAAAAATCGTCTATTCTTCCCCTAAATTGTTTCGCCGCTTTCTCTCCCCCATACGCCATATTTCTTCGCTGCCTCCTACCACCCGCCTTCCATAGCCTAACCTATCCATCGCAGGAGAGTGAATTCTGCCTCCTGCCACCGCATGCGCCTGCCACACCACCAGTTCTCATCTCCCGACCCATCGGGTGCTCTTCCGCCACCCTGCATCATCATTTGTCCGCTCTACCGGTTCTACAATCTCCCTCTACCCCGACTTCTTCGACATCCGTATCCCTCTTCATCGCCTACACACCGCTAACTCGGTGATGGATAGGTAAAAAAAATTCCTTGCACTCTTCAGTCCACAAAGCACGCTAAATTTTGTATCAGGCTAGAAGTAGAATGTGTATTCTTAGATTGACCCAACTCTTTATAAAGGAGTAGGTCACGTGTTAGTGGGGGCATATTAGGCTTTTCCTCTTTGGCTTGTATGCACCCTACGTATGGTAACCCTAGCTGAGTAGTGAAGTTGGGTTCCATATATATTTTGCTGTATCTGCTTGCTGCGGCTCAAGCTTTTGATTGAGACCGATGAATAAGAGGTACCGAGAAGGGTCGTCTTCTCCGTGGATTAGTCTCGTTCAAGAAGAACGAGGATACCACGTTAAATCGGTGTGTCTTTAGTTATTTTGTTTTTCAAATATTTCATGGTATCAGAGCACGTTCGTTCTTGAGGATTATTTGCGATGAGTAGCGGCGGAACTGGCAGTGGGACCGAAGGAGTCATGGTTAGCAGTAGCGGAGGAAACAGAGGTCAGCCACCTTCGATCATACCCGCAGCGCTGAGACTACTGTCCTCTGACAACCCTGGTGAGCTATTCGTTGGTGAGTTACTCAATGATTCCAATTACGGGGAGTGGGTAACGGATATGACAGAGGCTCTTATTGCGAAGAATAAGATGGGAATGGTAGATGGAACCATTGCTAAACCGCAAGGAGAGGAACTGTTGAGCGCCTGGCTTCAATGCGATGCCCTAGTGAAGGGGTGGTTGAAGACCGGCATGGAAAAGGATGTACGTAATTCCATCCGATATGCTCGGACCGCGAGGGAGATTTGGGTGGACCTGGAATCGCGGTTTGGCAAGGATTCGGCGCCTAGAGCATATGAACTGCGACAAGGATTGAGCCTGTTGCGGCAAGAAAAGGATAGTGTTTCGACCTTCTTCACCAAGCTGAGAAGCACGTGGGAAGAGATGCAGAGGATCACTCCGATTCCGAAGTGTCAGTGCGGACTGTGCACTTGCAACATTGAGCGGCAAGTGCGAGATAATCAAGATAGTGAGCACCTGTTCGATTTCCTCATGGGCCTGGATGAAAGTTTTTCGACAGTAAAGACGCAAATCTTAGCTATAAAACCAACGCCTACCTTGGCCGAGGCGTACCGTTTGATTGCAGCAGAGGAGCAACACAAAAATATCACTGCCAGTCGACGTCCAACAGTGGAGTCAGCTGCTTTTCAAACGCGGCAAGGGCGAGAGGCTGCCGATTCAGGGCAGCAAGGCGAGAAGCAAGATCGGCGGGACAAACCGCCACGCTGCAGTCACTGTCAAAAGACGGGGCATACTAAAGAAACATGTTATGAGCTCATAGGATGGCCTGAAAAGAAGTCACGTCAGTCGAAGAAAAGTGGCCGCTGAGGGCAGCGCCGTGAGAATCCTCGGGCTGCTCAGACTACCTCCATGGCGGGTGTCACAATTCCTGGGTTGTCTTCTGAGCAGATTCAGCAGTTGATAAACTTCTTGAGTCAAGCTAATGGTGGTAATGGGGAAGCACAAACTGCCGAACCAGCAGCCAACATGGCGGGTAAGTTCACTTCTGACACTGAATGGGTTATCGACTCTGGATGCAACGAATACATTACGAATAATGCAGGTTTGTTAAAGAACTCACAGAATGCATCGGGTTATCTTCCGGTTAAAATTCCAAATGGAGATAGTATACCAGTTACTCAAGTTGGGGAAGTTCAGTTGATGAACGACATGAAATTAAGTCGAGTATTAAGCATACCACTTTTTAAATGCAACCTCCTTTCAGTGAGCAGGATGACGCAAGATTTTGACGTTGCCTTGATCTTTTTGCGCGATTTTTGTGTCATACAGGACTCACACTCCAAGAGGATGATTGGTAGCGGAGTACTGAGGGATGGATTGAACTATCTTTGCTTGTTTGACGAATCCGGATCGAAGGCATTGGCTGCTTCAGGCGCCGGTAATAAGATGGGAGAAGTTTGGCACTCGAGGCTGGGACATCTGTCGAACTCCAAGACTCAGTTTTTATCTCATTCTATTCCGAATAAATGCATGATAGAGAATTGTGATTCTTGTATTCGCGCAAAACAGACTCGTGCTCCTTTTCCTAAAAGCACAATCAAGACTAGTCGTTGTTTTCAGCTTATTCATGTAGATATTTGGGGGATTTTTAAGGTTCCAACACAGAGTGGAGCTCGGTTTTTCCTCACCATAGTCGATGATTATAGTCGTGCGACTTGGATTTATTTACTGAAATACAAATATGAAGTTTAACGATATCTTGAGATGTTTCTTAACATGGGGCGGACACAATTTGGCCAGGAAGTGATGCGAATTCAAGCAGATAACGGAATGGAATTTCAGACAGCGCGATTGAGGGATATTTATGAGGCTCGTGGTATTGTTTTACAAACATCTTGTACTGATACACCGCAGCAGAACGGTGTAGTCGAGCGCAATCACAGGCACCTCTTGGAGACAGCTCGAGCACTCCTATTCCATGCTAGTCTACCTCTCCGTTTCTGGGGAGAATCGATCCTCGCGGCCACTTATCTCATCAATCGGTTGCCAGCCAAGGCAATCGGAAATCGCACTCCCTATGAAGTGTTGTTGGGCAAACTGCCGGATTATTCACATCTCCGGGTTTTTGGGTGCCTGGCTTACGGGAAGGACACTCACAGTGGTCTCTCAAAATTCGCTGAACGTGGACGGCGTTCTGTGTTTATGGGGTACCCGGCCAATCAAAAAGGTTATAGACTTTGGGATTTACAGGCGAGACGGTTCTATGTTAGCCGTGATGTGGTGTTTGTTGAGCATGTTTTTCCATTTCGTGAAGAAGCAGTTCCTACACCCGAGCCTCCCATAGCTCATGCTGCACCAAGTGTGCCTAACGAGGAAGTGGTTACTCCAGTTTCGGCCGATCAGGAAAGGGTTGATTCTACTCCTGCCGAGCCTTCATCAACAGCTGATCCCGAAATGGTTGCTTCTCCTGAAGTTGTGGAACCGCCTTCCCGCGATGATCCTGCAGATCTTCCTCGTCGGAGCTTGCGGCAGCGCTCCGTTCCCAAACATTTGGAGGTCTATGATACAGATCTGCCTCCGTCTAATATTCCTCACCCTATGGCTAAGCACGTTACCTATGATGCTTATTCTATTAATCACCGGGCTTATTTGTCTGCTATCTCGAGAGTTCCCGAGCCTACTTGCTTTCATGAAGCTATCCGCTACATTGAATGGCGGGAGGCTATGAAGCGAGAAATGAAGGCGCTGGAAGAGAATGGGACGTGGACGCTGGTCCCGTTGCCACCGGGAAAGAAGGCGATTACACCGAAGTGGGTTTATAAGATTAAGTACCAGCCGAATGGGGAGATCGAGCGCTACAAGGCACGCCTTGTCGCTAAGGGTTTTACTCAGGTGGAAGGAGTTCACTATCATGACACCTTCGCTCCTGTTGCGAAGTTGGTCAGTGTTCATTGTTTACTCGCCGTCGCTGCCGTGAAGGGTTGGGCAGTTCACCAACTCGATGTAAACAATGCGTTTTTGCATGGAGACCTTGAGGAGGAGGTTTACATGAAAATTCCTCAAGGTTTTGATGCTCCCGGTGATGATCGAGTTTGTCGTTTGAACAAGTCGATTTATGGACTTAAGCAGGCATCTCGGAATTGGTATGCGAAGTTCGCATCTACTCTCATGGAGATGGGTTTTACTCGTTCTCGAGCAGACTATTCACTTTTTGTGCGTCAGACTGGGCAAACGTTTTTGAGTGCATTGATTTACGTCGATGATGTGATCCTTGCCGGGAATGATCCTGTTTTCATGGAGCAGGTCAAGACTACTTTGGATAGTCGTTTTGGGATTAAAAACTTGGGACCCTTAAAGTATTTTTTGAGTATCGAGGTCGCTCCTCCCCTGGGATTGTTCTATGTCAGCGTAAGTACACTCTCGATCTTCTTCAGGACGCGGGTCTTACTGGTGGTCGCCCTTGTTCGTTCCCTATCGAAAAAAACCACCAACTTACTCGGCCTCCGGATGATGCTGCTTTGTTGGATTCCCCTCCAGTTGATGCCTCAGCTTATCGCAGGCTAGTGGGGAGTCTTCAGTATCTCACAGTTACTCGCCCGGACATCGTCTATGCAGTTAACATTTTGATTCGTTCCGTTAACTCTCCTACCCCAGCTCACGTCGCTGCAGCAGAGCGGGTTCTCAGGTATTTGAAGAATGCACCTGTCCAAGGCATTCTCCTTCCTGCCGATAGTGATCTTCGGTTATCCGCCTATTGTGATGCTGATTGGCCGGGTTGTCAAACGACTCGTCGTTCCACTTCCGGGTATTTCGTCATGTTGGGTTCTGCTCCTGTGTCCTGGCGCACGAAGAAACAAACAGTGGTTGCGCGTTCGTCAGCTGAAGCAGAGTATCGCGCCATGGCTCACACTGTCAGTGAAGTAATTTGGTTACAGGCGTTACTCCGCGATCTGGGCGGCCCTACCCTTGGTCCTACTGTTTTACACTGTGATAATCAGGCTGCGTTACATATCTCAGCCAATCCTGTGTTCCACGAACGTACTAAGCATGTGGAACTCGACTGCTACTTTGTCCGTGATCATGTTGTCTCTCAAGCTATCCTGCCTCAGAAGATCGACACCCATGACCAGGTTGCGGATCTCTTTACTAAGGGTCTTGGTAGTGATCGTTTTAACTTTCTGCTCTCCAAGCTAGGCACTTGTAACCTGCATGCCTCGCTTGCGGGGGGGGGGGGGGGGGGGGTAAAGGAGTAGGTCACGTGTGTTAGTGGGGGCATATTAGGCTTTTCCTCTTTGGCTTGTATGCACCCTACGTATGGTAACCCTAGCTGAGTAGTGAAGTTGGGTTCCATATATATTTTGCTGTATCTGCTTGTTGCGGCTCAAGCTTTTGATTGAGACCGATGAATAGGAGGTACTGAGAAGGGTCGTCTTCTCCGTGGATTAGTCTCGTTCAAGAAGAACGAGGATACCACGTTAAATCGGTGTGTCTTTAGTTATTTTGTTTTTCAAATATTTCACTTTATGCTGCAAGGCGGCACGGTACCCTGTCAACCTACCCTCTTGAATTTTGGATTCTGGGTCTGATTTGATGAGAGGAAGGAAAGACGTTTGAGAACTTTCATGGGCTTTTGATAGCTCGAATATATTATTGCTTGATTTTGATGTTGAGAATTTGTCTAATTTGTGACATGTGCTTTCTGGTCCAAGATAGGGTGCATAACCCATGGTTATGCACCCGTCAGTAACCCAACAGGAGCCGTCCATCTGGAGCGGGGAGATCTAACGGCTGGGGTCGGAGCGGGGTGGGGCAGGGGTATTTTTATCCATTTTTTGAATTTATGTCCTTCGCTCGTTATTCCTTTTTTGTTTATCCTTGGCCGAGCTGGAATTGGATTCATGAGAGAGGATGAGAAGTAAACAGAGCAATCGAGAGTTTTTCTCCGAAGGATCTGTCGATGGCGAGAAGGTTGGTGGAGGACGCAATTCTTAGCTTAATCGGCAGCGGACTTGCGAGTTATAGTTGTTAGAAGGTCTGTGGAGGACGCGATTCTTCTTCTTCTTCTTGCTCGAGGTTTTGGCTCGATTTGTTTGTGTTGAAGTTTCTGCTGGCCGTTGTTTGGTCTCCGTCGAGGTAATTTGTAGTGATAGTAGGATTTCACGTTTGCGCATTGATTCCGTTCTGTAATTTGTTTTTGATGTTGTGTATATATGATTATACCATGCAATACCAGTTTATACCATATATCTGCGTTTTCTCTTTTGTGCTCTCTGTTTTCTGTTCTTTGTGATCAATGATCTCATTATGTTTGTATAAGTTTGTTCAGTTGATTGATCCGTAGTTGAATTTATGTTTTGTGCAGGAATTTTTTGAATCTTCTTGGTTGACTGAGCTTTTTTAGTGCAATGAGTGATCTCAATCAAGGCGCCATTGTTTCTTTGAATGAATCTAATACTGGATCTAGTTCTTCTAATAGTGTTGTTGAATCGGAAGGTAAGAATTTTAAATGTGTTTGGTAAGTTGATGTTTGTATATATGTTATACCATACAGTACCATACTGGTATTTTATAGTATTTTTGCATATGAGTGTTGTGTTTTATTTTTTGTAGATTGTTTTTATAGTTGTTGTGATTTTATGTTTCTGTATATATGTTTATACCATGCAATACCGTGCAATACCATGTTATACCATATATTACCATGTTATACCATAAAGTACCATACTGGTATTCTATGGTATTTTTGCATATGAGTGTTGTGTTTTATTTGTTGTAGATTGTTTTTATAGTTTTGTGATTTTATGTTTCTGTATATATGTTATACCATAAGAAACTACACTGGTATTTGTATAGTTTTGATTGTAATAAACTTTACCATATGATACTATGGTGGTATTATAGTTTGTACAGCATTAATGTTTCATTGTTTTTATGGTTTAGGTTTTGATGGTATTGATCCTAATGTTCGAAGTTCCTGGAACAATCTTGAGTTCGCTACAACTGATGATGCATATAGATTTTATGTGGATTATGGGAATTATAAAGGTTTTTGTGTGAGGATTTACCATCAGTCGGCATGTCCGAAGCTTAATAATGGTTCAAATGCGGTTTATTATATCAAGTATTGTTGCAATAAGGAAGGCTGGAGGATTGGTAGTGAGAATAATCCTGCTAATCGTGGTTCTATTGATGCGAAGGCTCGTGTTCGTCATGTTCCAGAAATCAGGGGTGGATGTGATGGTGCCTATATTCGAATTAGGTGGTTTAAGCAGTTCAATTGTTACAAGATTTATAAGTGGTATGATGTGCATAACCATGACATGATTCCTGTGGCTATGCGTCACTACATGAGATCGAATAGAAAAATGGCTCCTGTGTATAAACTGTTGGCAGATGTGAATGATGCTGCTGGTATAGGTGCGACTGCTTCGTATAATGCAATTAGTACAGCTGGTGGTGGTCGGAAGTGTATTGGTTTCACAAGAAATGATTTGAAGAACCACCTGCGGACAGTGAGGACGTCATCAATGGAGCATGGTGATGCAACTGCATTACTAAAACACTTTAGAAGACAAGCTAAGCTGGATCCTGGCTTTTTTCATGAGGTAGAGGTTGATGTGGATGAGAATATTGCTAGTATTTTTTGGGCAGATGGGAAGATGCGGATGGATTATCATTTTTTCGGGGATTCAGTTAGTTTTGATACTACATACAGAACGAATAAAGAGTATCGACCACTAGGTATGTGTTCTTATTTTTGTGATTATTCTGTATTATAGTTATTTTTATTTGGTATTATGTTGTTACCTGTTAATACTATGGTGGTATTTTGTGGTATTCATTATGTTGTTATCTGTTAATACTATGGTGGTATTTTGTGGTATTCATTTTTTTAACACTGTGTACCACATGGTATGTGCAGCTCTGTTTGTTGGTTTCAACAACCATCATCAACTCACTGTGTTTGGAGCTGCCCTTCTATATGATGAAACAACGGCAACGTTTGAGTGGTTGTTTAATCAGTTTTTGGAATGCATGGGAGGTGTGAGCCCGTTGTCTATTTTTACTGATCAGGCTGCTGCAATTGCTGCTGGTATAAGGTCTGTTTTCCCAAGTTCTTTCCATGGATTGTGTTCATGGCATATCTCACAGAATGCAGTTGTTAATTTGGGATCTTTGTGTGATTCGGATTTCCTTTGTGAGCTTAGCTATTTGATGTACAATGTTGATGATGAGGATGATTTTGAGTATAATTGGAAAAGAATGATAGATAAGTGTTTCCCTGGGAAAGGACCTCTTGGACATAGTTGGTTACAAGGTATTTACAAGGTGAGGGAGAAGTGGTCATCGGCTTGGGTGAATTCTCATTTTGGTGCTGGTATGAAGAGCACCCAGTTAAGCGAGTGTTGCAACAGTAATCTTCGTCATTACTTGCAGTGAGAATTTAGTATTCCTAGATTCTTTGTACATTTTGATAGGATGCTTGATAATAAGAGAGATGCTGAAGAAGAAGAGGAGTACAGAGCACTTTCTACGTTTGCTGATTGTCACTTTTCAAGCAGTGCTATTGTCAAGCAAGTTGCTGATCTATATACCCCAAAAATATTCCAGCTTTTTCTAGGACAGTACAAAGAATCTCTTTCATACAATGTTTTCCCTAATACAGAGTTAGCTCAAGAAGAGAATGTAAAGATCTTTGATGTCTTTACATTGTTAGCAGACTTGTCAAGGTTTGACAGCAGACTGCTCATAGTTGATTTTGATAATGGTGAAATTAAGTGTACTTGTCGCAAGTGGGAGTCAAGTGGTTTGTTGTGTAAGCATCAATTGAGGGGATATGATTTGTTGTGGTCTACAACTTGCAATGTGAAGTTTCATCACATCCCTTCTAGTTTGATTTTGAAGCGATGGACAAGGACAGCAAAAACTGGTGGGAATTTTGGATTTGCAGTTTCATCTACTGAGGCTCCGTCAAAGTATCGGTCTCGCATGTTCAATATTTCAGCTGTTTCTGCTTCGCTTATCAGTAGGGTTTGTTTGAATGATGATTTGTATAAAACAACCATGGATTTCATGAGTGATTTGATCAAGAAGTGTGAAGCTTTACCAACTATTGAAACAGCTGGTACGGGTGGATCGACCAACTGTGAGAGTAAGTTCCTTGGCCCCCTTTTGTTTGTGTATATGATTTTTGTTATTTTTTTTGTCTGCCAAGTTGTTTTACCATGTTGTACCATGTTGTACCATGTGGTATAGTGTGGTTTTCTTTATTGTTTCTGGTAATATGTTGGAATACCATATGGTATTATGTGGTATTGATTGTAGTATGTATTTCTTATTTGTAGGTGATGTTCCAGTTCGAAATGTGAAGGGGTTTAAGCCTAAGAAGGATTCATTTAAGCTTTCGAAACGACCTATTACAGAAGCTGAGATTGGAAGGGCGGCTAGTAGGAAGAAGAAAAAGACTAGCAGATTGGAAGAGGAGAAATTGAAGGCTGTGGAAGAAAGTTTGAAGTTGAAGTTGTGATAGTTGTTTGAAGGTTGTGGAGTTTTATTAGCTGTTGAAGGATGTTGATTTTTATGTGTTTCTTGCATATTTGTTTTGTTTTGAAGTAGTATTGATCTGCACATGTGAAGGACTTAATGTTTAGTGGATGATTTTAACCTTTGATATAATGTTTTTTCTATATGGTGTTGTGTGGTGTTTTTAAAAATGTTTATACCATGTTATACCATATGGTATACTATGGTAAAAACATTTTTATGACTGTAATCTTAGCTAAGTGTTGTGTTCAGTTTAGCATAAAATAGCATGTGGTTTTGTTCTGGTGTATTTAAAAATCCTTATACCATGTTATACCATATGGTATACTATGGTAAAAATCTTTATACCATGTTATACCATATGGTATACTATGGTAAAAACATTCTAGATGACTGTAATGTTAGATATGTGATCTGTGCTGTGTTCAGTTTCCATAAAATACCATCTATGTTGTTGTGGTGCATTTAAAAACGTTTATACCATGTTATACCATATGGTATACTATGGTATACACATTTTGATGACTGTAATCTTAGATCTGTGACAATAATAAGGGGTAAGATAAAGTACTAGGCTGTTACATAACCATAATAAGAAGTGTTTCAAATGTAAGTTATAACACACCCATAAGAAACACACTGAATACCTTGTTTGTTCTAAAAAGCACACACATAAGAAACACACTGAATACCTTGTTTGTTCTAAAAAGCACACACATAAAAAAAAACTAGCAAATTGGTTGTCTGCAAAAGCATTGTTTTCAGAAGCTGATGTCTATAGTAGATATTGTAACCAAAGCAGTCATAATCGAGATTTTACGTAAAATCGAAATTGGGAGTAAAATCGGAATCGTAAAATCGAATCGTAAAATCGTAGGATTTTAATGTCCATATAAAAATCAAGACGAAATAATATTAGTAAGGAAAATCATGAATAACACCAAAACACATAACATTTACAATGATAATTTTTCAAGGTTAATGTTCCAATTTATCAAGATTAATGTTAAGAGGTGGTGAATCGATGAGATTAATACGTTGATGTGAATTGATTATAGTCCATGGTGGTTAGTGTGAGAGAACTAGATGATGTTGGTGGAGGAGAAGAAAAAGAGGCGTAATTTTGCAAATTCTAGGGAAAATAAGTAAAATTGACTCAAAGATTTGAATCGTAAAATCGTAAGATTTTAAAGATTTTAAGGATTTAAATCGTGAATAGTGTAGGATTTTAAGGTCCATAGATTTTATAGTGAAATCAGAATCGGAATAGGTAAGTAAGATCGTAAAAGCGTGGGATTTTAGGATTTAAATCGGGATTTTAACTACTCTGATTGTAACCATACTGATTCTGTCCCCTTCCCTTACTTGCTTTGATTCTTCATAGCACAGTACTTTGTGGCAGCCTTCATTATCCGATCACGCTCCAGGTTGTCTTTATTGAGGATGATATCCAGCATGATACACTCCCTGTCTTCTTTGATCAGATCCATTCTCTTCCAGTCTGATTGCATAAAAGTCTTGTACTTTCCTTCCCAGTGGCGCATCCATCTGATGATGTACAATCCACATGAGCGTTTATCTGGCTGTGTAATCTTCCCCAGATTGAACCAGTCAAACTTTTCCCAGGGGATTTGTCTGTTTCCACCGTACACACTCATGTAGTTGATTGCATAATTGACAACTCTTGCTGCCACTGGTCTGTAAGTCGAGTCAAAGTCTTTGTAGCGGAGACTGTCAAGCACATCAAATCTTGTGTTCTTGATGTTGACACAGATCATGATGTAGTGTTCACCATCACAGTAAGGGAAGAACCACTGCATATAAATGAAGTGAGAATGTTAATGGACAATTATAAATATGTTTTGAGGAATAGTTTTTTGATGTCATACCATATGGTATTTTATGGTATTTGTAGTGTTACTTACAAGGTCACAGTTCTGGAAGCTGAGGTCTTTTGCCCATGGTTTGTCAGAAATATATTCATCCACCTTGTCGAAGTATTGGTCTGCACTTAGTGGAGGTTTGTTGTTTTCTATGTCCAGCTTGCAGTCAGACTGTACATTTGAAATTATGTTAAAGCAATCATATATTCAGGTATGGTAAGTATAGTACATTAAAATATGGACAAACTTACTGCCAAATGACTAGAGAAGAACCACTTGGTGATTTTTCCTGTTTTTGCTTGATCTCTGTTCATCAGATCTCCATACCAGTCCACGACATCATTTGTTATCAGTTGATCTATGTCAACAGATTGCAATGATGACCTTTTGAGCAAGCCTGTTCCATCCTCTCTTCTGAACATTACCTCGTCCCTGTTCAGAAGAGTATACCACATTATACCATGTGGTATTGTTCAACATTATACCATATCATACCATACCATACCATACCATACCATACCATATGTCATTAAGAAATTAATTGATATTAAGAAATTTACTTACTCGGAGACAATTTTGTTGTCTTTGCACCTTATGTACTCAAGAATGTCATTGAAAACTTCATCAGGAGTTGTCTGAGGTGGTGTAACCATCATTGCAATTGGGATTGCATCTAGGGCACCATCTTTTGCTTCAACTGGTTGATTTGCTGCTGATGAGTCCATTCCTGGCATTGGTTGTGAAACTGGTGTACTCAGGTCATCAATGTAAGCAGCCAAGCATGCATTTATCTCCTGTAGCCTCTCCTGGCTGTTCGAGTACAAGCTTGACCATTCAATGAATTGTTTATTCTCCAACTGTTTGCTTGTTTTTTCTTGTGGAGGGGTTGATGTTTTTGCTTTCTTCTCTGGTCCATGGACATTCTTAACCACTATCCTTCTTTTGCGCGGTTCTTCTGGTTGTTGTGATGCTGTTGCTGTGGTGATGTTGACATTTTCTGTTTGTGATGGTGGATTGAATGGGCTGAGGTCAAAAGATGGTATGTCCTTGTCTTTGGTGGTGGCTGTCTTTGGTGGTGCATCTGTGGGTTTTCCTGCAGTCTTTGGTGGTGGCTGTATTGCTTCTTCATCATTGTTCTTCTCCTTTTCTCCCTCCTTTGAAACAAGCACATCTGACTGTGTCTTTTCACTGTCATCTGCTTCCTGATCTTGATTCATTTCACTTGACTTTTCTTGATTTCCTTTTTTGCTGGCCTCCTGGTTCTTCTCAGCAGTTTCAGTAGTATCCTTCTCAGCAGTTTCAGCAGGATTCTCTTTCTGCTGTTGAGCTTCTGGTTTTGTTGGAGAACCATCTTGATTCTTCCTTTTCTTCCATTGTGTTGGTCCAGCTAGATCCACTGTTGTTTGTTGAGAATCATCATTTCCTTCAGATTCAGTGACTGTGGGTTCTTTCCTTTTGTCTGTTTTGAGCTTGTCAAAAAAATGCTGCAGAGTGTCTTGCAGGTTTGCATCTTTTTCTATATCTTCATCATCAGACTCAGCTCCTTCAGTTTGTTCGATAATCACGTCATCAGATCTTTCTCCTTCCACATCATCAAAGTTTTGATCAGCTTTTTGCTCCAACATTTCCTTGTGTTTGACAAGCTCTTCAATTTGAGCTCTGTACTGCTTCTTGATTGATAGCAACATAGCTTTCATTGATGTTTTCACCATCTTCAGTGCTCTCTCAGCCTGCATTAGTCATTTTTGGTCTGTAAGTTAATATTTACAGTAGAATACCACATATTACCATGGTGGTATTGAATGGTATGTGCATTATACAGTATAATACCATATATTACCACCATGGTTCATGTGTGGTATTTTAGTTGTATGAATTGGACAATTTGTAACATATGGTAATTTATACTTACTTGGGGGACAGTCTTGATCATCTTCAAATCAAATATTAGTGATGCTGATGGTTGTTGGTCTGTGTTGTTGTCATCATCATCACTGTCAATGTCGACAATCTTCTCTTCTTTGTCCTGTATCTTCATCAGCTTATGGAGTTCTTCTCCACCATAGTAGCTCACTATGTTTTCAAAGTTCCTTTGCACAGCAGTGTCATCATAGTAGCTTGCTGTTGGGATTTGGAACTGGGTGGAGAAGGCCATTTCATCCAACTTGTACATGAAGCATACCTTTTATTTGTTTGTGGCAAGGAGAAACAGTTGTATTAGTATTTGATGTACTAGGATTTGTAAAGCTTTTAGGGTATAGTAATTGAAAATGGAATTATTGTGGGTATAGATACTTACTGTTAAGAAATGAAGATCTGCATTGATGTACACGGTGTTTGCAGTCAACCCGTGATTCATGTAGTCGAAGAAGAACTTGCACCAGTTGTATTCTTTGAAATGGTTGATTGTGTCCGGCTGCAAGTACTCCAGCACATTCAACTCAGCAGTAGGGTTTGAATATGGGCACAGTAGAGCTCCCGTAACCAGAATCCAGAACAGCTTGATCCATCTTGCAATGGTATGAGCATTAGAAATGTCATGCTCTACATTAGCTAATTTCACCCTTCCATTTGTAGCTGGAGCTTCTAGTTCTAGTAGGACCTGCGTCGCATAGTCTACTGCTTCTTCCACTGATAATTTCTTGAGCGTCACTTCCTTTTTACCCATTGGTAGACCATAAACTCTATGAAAGTCAATTGGTGATATCTTCATGTAGGTTCCACCAGGCAGCTTGAATGCTTTCTTTATCGGATTGTACTTGCTCATTGTGAATAGAGCAAAGTTCGTGTTTATCTTTGTTTGCTGGATGGATGTTAAGCCATCAAGGCCTAATTCCTGCAATTTTTCCCTCTGTTCAGCTGTTAATGTTCTTGAAAGTGCATTGATTCTTGTCGGGCTGCACCTTGTTCGAAATTTGTCCCTATGTCTCGACATGATGTACCTGCATCCAGAATAGAAGAATTGCTATAACATACCATAGCATACCATAGCATACCATATTCTACCAGTAAGCAAAAACACCAACTACCATACCATAGCATACCATACTATACCATATTCTATCAGTAAGCAAATGAATAATTGAGGTAGTGGCTTTGACCAGTACTTGTGTGGTTTCTCCTTAGAATACCATATTGTACCAGTGTGGTATTGTAAGAAAATCTGAGCATAGAATAGGTTTTTATACTTTTCCTATAAAATCTTTTTCATTTTTACTTTGACCACTACTGGAACGGTTTCTCCTTATAATACCATATGGTACCAGTGTTTATACCATGTTATACCATATGGTATACTATGGTATTGTAAAAAAATCAGAGTATGGAATAGGTTTTGTTGTCGTTTTATACACTTTTCTATAAAATGTATTTCACTGTAAGTACTTTTACCACTATTGGAACGGTTTCTCCTTATAATAGCATATGGTACCAGTGTTTATACCATGTTATACCATATGGTATACTATGGTATTGTAAAGAAATCAGAGTATGGAATAGGTTTTGTTGTCGTTTATACATGTTTCTATAAAATGTAGTTCACTGTAAGTACTTTTACCACTGCTAGAACTTTTTCCCCTTAGAATACCACATGGTACCAGTGTGGTATTGTGAAAACATCAAGCATAGTAGAGTTTTTCGTTTGGTTTTTGTGATGTATGTACTTGAAATTAGACATTCAGAATCACGAATCTAGTTTTTGAAGAAAGAAGTGATGATTTACCTTGATCGTGTCTAAGTTGGAAACCCTAATTTTGTCGCTGAAGACGTTGAAGTGGAAACCCTCACTTGATCACTGAAGGCGTCGAAGTGGAAACCCTCACTTGATCACTGAAGGCGTCGAAGTGGAAACCCTCACTTGATCTCTGAATAACTGAGATCGGAATCCTTTGCTAAGCGAACTGAAAACTCGAGATTCGACTTCGACGGTGCAGTTTGCGAAGATGAAACGCGAGAGAGAGAGAGAGAGAGAGTGAGAGAATGGATAGCGTGAATGCAGAGCAAAAAAGCAGAAACTCGAACCGTCTGCGATTTCTCTGGTGATAATGATGGCGGGGAAGTGTCAGTTACCTTTTTCAAATTGTCAGAAGGTCGATTACTATTTTACCCCTACGTGTATTTATTATTTTACATCTGACGGTTGTTAATGGATTGCAATGGACGGCGGATGGGGTGGTTACTCACCGTTACTGACCGGTAAGTTACTTACAGGAACTGCTCTTCATGTCGTTAAGCTTTCTAATCACTTGGAAATTCAGGGTTCCTTTTTCTGTTTTTTGTTGCTTCTCTTACTTGGCTTCACTGGTCCTGTTTCATTGCTGCATTAGATTTCTTTCACACTTTCCCAAATAAAACAAGACAATATTGACTGCTCCACTTTTCATCTTGAGACAAAAGGATAGATGCATACATAGCAAGTTGATCCACAAATGCATAGGCTTTTTCAAAAAAAGCAGTACCACTTTGAGTTTCTAGGGGATAATGTTCAATGACATCGATTTGTTGTTCTTCTATGAGTTATAACTTGCATAAAGTGGTTGCACTGTTTCCATTAGCAATAAACTGAATACTCGAGAAGGAGAAAGCTAGGGATGATCCACAACTGCAATGCTTGAGAAGGGTAGTTAGCAAAGCAAGATTCACAGGTAAAACTTTATTTCTGGCTTTGTAGACTACTCGATTAGATTGATTTGTTATTGTGAATAGCTATTTACCGCCCGATAAATTACTATTTGCCGCCCGTAGTTACAAAAAAATTGACCACTTTGCCCCTTGTTTTATTTTAAAATTAAAACCCTTCCCTTCTAATGAATCATCGTCTACTTCATCATTCTCTATCGTCGGCGCGGCATTCACCAACATCATCGGCTTCTTCGTCTAACCAAAGCCCTGCACAAACCGAGAACAAAAACAGGAAGGGGAGGGAGAAGGTAGAAGCTCCAGATCCGACGTCGTAGTTCGCACCAGAAGCCACGCTCCGACGCCAGAGTTCGGAGAGAGATGCCAGCTTTGACGCCGTTGTTCGGACGGAGACGGTAGGAACGACGTCGGAGGTCAGATGGAGATAAAGCCCCCGACGCCGGAGTTCGGTCGATAATGACTTCCTCCCAAAATTAACTAACGTATAATTGTATTTCTCTAATTAATCAATATCCAATTGTATCTGCCTTATTATGAGCCGAACAAAACTTTCTCCTTAATAATCAACGTCTAATGATTATTTTCATAATTAACAACTAAAAGTAATTAAGTATACATTTGAATACTTACTAAAATGGGGCCTAATTTCCGCAATCTTTAAGGGGTAATTAATCCTCTAATTAATTCTCAAAGGAATCTGTATCAATTTCCTTCTCTAAATTAAATTATGTCAGATAAATCCTCCATTAATTTCGCAATGTTGGTCCTGAATTTACGTTGATGAGTAGAGAATTGGGATTTAATCTCTCTGTGCCTTAATTCTTATTGGTTCCAACTTCTAACCATCTTTTCCATCGTCGGAAGAAGCGGCACGAGTCAAACAGGGAGCACAGTGATCCGCCCACCGACGTCGGACGGGGACCGCCCATCGGCATCGGACGGTGGTCCGCCCATCGGGGTCGGACGGGGTCCGCGCATCGGACGTGGTCCGCCCGCCGGCGTCGGACCGGTGCCTGGCATTGACGACGAGAAACCTGGTCAGATTCTTTTCTCTACGGCAAATCTCGACGGCGATTCGTCTTCCTCTTTTTTCTTCTGCCAGTCCCGGCAAAATCTTGGCGTCGTTTTCTTCTTCGCCTTCGCTTTGGCGATTTCGGGTCCGCCGCCGGATTTCGGACGGGGTCCGCCGCCAGATTTCGGACGGGTCGCTGCCTGCGTCGGACCTGTCGCCGGTGACATTTTCTTTCCACCAAAACTCGATTGGTTCATAATTAATATTAAATATTTATTTATGTAATTATTAAATACCAAAATTTCTCTAATTAACCCACATATATATTCATTTCTATAATTAACATCCACCGATATTTATGGAAATAATTATATAAGAAAAGACATGGAAATAATCCTAATTAAAAATCATCCCTAATTGACAACCATAAAAATTTCTTTTAATTAACTTGTCTTTCCTTAATTTCATAACCCACGTTTAATTTCATTTACTTAATTGACATACAAAAAAAATTCTGTAACCACTACAAAAAAGGGGGCCTATACCAAGGGTTTTTTTGGCCTATACCAAGGGTTTTAACCCCTGCTATAAACTGTAGCAAGGGTTTTTCCAACCCCTGCACCAACCTTCGCCAATGCTGCCCCTGCTATGGATAGCAAGGGTTTTTAACAACCCACGGTGAAAGTATCATCCAAGGGTTGTAGCAAAGGTTAAAACCCCTGCTACATGACTGTTTAAAATCCATCAGGTATTTGTTTGTACTAAGGGTTCAAACCCTTGCTACTTAACAAAATAGTTGCAATAGGACTTTACTTATTACAGGGGTTAAAACCCTTGCTTTATTCGTGGTTAATATAAAATAAATTTGCAACGGAATCAAAACCGTCACTAAAAGGGCTTCAAAACGGTCGCTAAAGAGGCCAATTCAAAGACTAGTGATTATAATTTGGTTGCAAATACTCTGGTCATTATAAACAAACTCAGAACCTTATATTCAATAGTAACCAAACTCATACCATACATCAATACATAATCTGTATCATGATTCATGATCCATACTATTGTTCACATGGCTAAACATGAATTGCCATAAACTTAACACCAAAAAACTCAACCTAATAGAATATTTTCTCACAAGAGCCTGGTGATCCTATCAATTCCTTACCAGTCCGAGATCACAAAACCCTGAATAAACAAACAAACAATCATCAGTTTAGCAGCTTGGAAAAACACAAAACTCTTTTTGAGCTGATAATGAAGAAGCAAAGGGTTACCCTGAAGTTGAGGGTGCCCTTGAGGTAGCTTGTGATCATGTTCTGGTTGGTTCGACAGTGGCCTATTTAATCTAAACAAACAGAGAATTTGATTTAGCATACAAATGCATTGAGTTTTGCATCAATGGACAATTGGTTGAACTATAGTCAACTAAATTATGAGCATATCACTGAACCAATCTCCTGATGAGCCTTTTATATTGAAAACCTATTATATGTATCACATTTCTGTAATATGCCTTTCCAAAAGAAACTACTGAAACCCCACCATACAAATAAATCATCCCCCTTGCACAGATTCAGATGTCAATGGAAATGATAAAACATATAAAAACAACCAATATAAACATACAAACAGAACGAAGGGAAGAAGTTTGATAGAAGGTAGAAAAAGGGAATGAGTACTTCTTCGTTACCTTTCTACCAAGCTCTGCAGACGTGTACGAACAGGCCTTGAAAAAGTGTGATCAGCGAGGTTTCAATCAACATGACGTTGTTCCCTCTGGCGGTAATGGCTATCACATGTTCTACTGTTGAATCCTAAGACAGTAGAGGAATCAGTTCCCGAGAAGCAAAGAGTGCTTAAAATAGATAAATATAGCTCAACTGAGTCAGTTCACAGGTTCAACAGTTTACCTGAGCAGTTGCAGAATACAAATAACTAATGAGAACCATTTGATTCATGCTTTGCTTTTCTATTCTTTCCTCCCTTGTTCTTACTTATCTCCTCATGATTTATGAGGTAGATAATGAAATCTCCCAGTAAGAAACCAATTCTTCAATGGCTAGTTCAACCGACAAACACCAACAAATTGAACTAGCAAAACCTGTCATCAAGGGAAAATATATTTCTCGAGCATGAATTCCTAAACTTTCCCAAACAGATCCATAATGAAATTAAAACTAGCAAGTTAATAATATCAGCTAAATTGCTTACGTTCAGGAAGAATAATTTAGCAGAATGTTGCTTGCCCAGAAAATCCAACAGGGTAAACAAAATGGAAACCCACACAGGACGAAAGCAAATATAAAAGCATAGAAGAATATTCATCAAGGAAGGATCAATACCCTGATAGGAGGTTAGGAATCCGAACTTTCATACGTTTACGAATCTACTATGCCAGAGCATCCCCCAAAGCTACTCTACCCAGCTTACTTTATGGTGCTCCAGTCAGTATGGACTTCAGACTCTCACTCTCTGCATTCCATGCAGTCTCCAATGAGTTCTGGGACCCAGATTGCAAAAGAATCAAAAGAAGCAGATTGACCTATTAAGGCAACCCATTGAATATCAGCAGTTTTAGGCAGCCCCTGATTTACCAAAAGAGTCTGAACAACTGCAAGGGCTTTCTGGTCAGAAGCAACTTGATCGATTTTACCAATCACACCAATGGTTCTGGTACCTGTCAACAAAAACATGTAAAACAGAAATGTTTAAACCGCGGAAGCACTCAACAATGACTAATTGCAATCTCAAACTCAAACACTATAACAAAATAAAAATAACAAGAGCATGCCATTA
This sequence comes from Linum tenue, assembly GCA_946122785.1. Taxonomy (NCBI): domain Eukaryota; kingdom Viridiplantae; phylum Streptophyta; class Magnoliopsida; order Malpighiales; family Linaceae; genus Linum; species Linum tenue. The sequence goes on along the minus strand of CAMGYJ010000006.1, from coordinate 42,230,003 downwards.
CTTTCTCCATCGCATTCCTTAGCACCCTTGAGAGCTCGAGACGAAGAATCAGCAAAGATGCAAGCTTCTCTCACAATCATAACTTCCAACGAAAGGAAAAAGGTTCCCACTTAAGCATACATGCATGAAAAACAAGGTAACTGACTTCTACCAATGTTGTCAAAGCAAGGGAAAATGAATGAACAGAGATACAAAGACCCCAGGGAAAGTAGCAGGGGACTTCAAAAGCAAAGTTGAACAACTACAATCTTAATAGTGCTTAGAAAGAGGTTCCCACTTAAGCTAACGTGAATAAAAGACAAGCTAATTGACATCTATGAAAGACAAGCTAATTCTTGTACTCGGTCCATTAGGACTTGGTCGTAATTAAAGAAAGCAAAATACCAATATCAGTTAACCGGCCAAAACAGTGTATCTGATGTCAGTGTGATGAGTGCTTAGATATCCAAAACACAAATATTGGGGGAGAATCAAATAAGTTTTATCAATTATGGCAGACCATAATGAACAGCAACAAAACCTACTATTTCCATCATCTAGTTGGCTGGTATCTACGATTACAGGAGCTCAGACCACATCTAACCACACTACAAGTTGAGTCAATTAAGAGCTTCACTTGGATTTCACTTTGCAGCTTGGCAACTACAATTCCTTTGAAGGGGTGTTATACTGCCGGCCACACTTCAATCAACCGTTCAAAAAAATTGGAAGTCTAGAGAAAAGTTTTGATGGTGAGTAACCCAAAAAATTACCACTGGGTTTTCCCCATTTCCCCTTCTGATTTTCAGTGAGTTTCCATTGCAAATTTACCAAACGATGATTGAGAAAATGTATTTCTGGTAAAGCTAGGATGAGGGTGTAACTACCATGGATACCCTGCAAATCGATGAACCTGAAATCCTAGAACCAAATTGTCTGAAGCCTAAATTATCATCCACAACTCAATAAGCAAGTATAACTATCCACATACAACTTGTAAGTTATCTCTTCATACCTCTTCTTCCTCAACGAATTCATCTTCTATTTCTGTCATCAGCTGCCTCAACTTTGAAACCACTGCCAGCCTACTCCAGTCCCCATCTTTAGCGGTGTGGATTAAGGCGCCCATTAGCTCAGGTACATCTCAAAGTAGCTTCCCTGTGAAAACCATTTCACTTAAAAGAATGATTGGTTTGATCGAGAAAATGTAGAATATTTTAACAATGATTCAAGAACAAAGAGTGAATCATTTACCAATATAGTTATATTGCCTTCGGTTCCTTCGTAAACTTCTGGTCCTAGTTTCTGCGACAATTAAACAAACACCATCGCTTCAATAGCTTACAAAAACTCAACCTCTTGCCCAAAGATAATCAGCTGAAGAATTGTATACCTTAGCTAGCGTCAAAGCTTTGAACACCTCTTTGCATGGAGCCAGCAAGCGAAGAACTCCCTTACGCCCAGCTAGCTCTTTTCAGAGCTCATCCAATCAATTCAAACAGAACTTCACAATCACACCATGCAAACACAAAGCACCAGACCATCGTTTGATCTACCATACACAAAAGCACAATTGCAAGCGAAAGAAATGCAAAGAGTAGTAGGAGAGCGAGCTCAATTTCACTCGTACTTGGGAGAGCGAACTCAAAAAGAAACACCAAAAGCACATTTACTTCTTCATTCCGAAGAGAGGGATAACCTTATCATAAAATCGGAGAATCGCCTACTGATTCCGCTGGAGTGTGAGAGAGAGATTCGCCGATGGATTCCGTCGGAGCAAGATAGAAGCCGGAGATAATTGCTAGAGCGAGAGATAGAGAGAGAGATCGAAGAATTGACGGAGAGAGAGAAGTTCGTTTTTGACTTTTTGGTATCGCAATGCGAGTGAGAATTGAAAATTGAATTAGTTTTTTCCTCTGGGCAGCAATTTATTTTGGACAAGGAAACCAAACGCCAAACACAGTAAGTTACTAGCGAGGGTTTAAAAGACCCCCGGAAGTAAGCGTTGCTATAGTTACCTCCGGAAAATCGAGCAGGGGTTATTAAGCCCCTTGCTAGCGAACCCTCGGCTTAGGAGTCTTTTTTAGTAGTGAACTAACATGTCCTATTCCATACCTACGTCTAATTCAATTCCCTGATTAACAATAGAAAAAATAATTCCCTTAATTAACACGACTAAGCCCATAATATGGAGATTTTGTATTATTATATTAATGACAACCCAAACAAATTCCTTAATGAAATCATACGTGGGTACTAGTTCAAATAATTATAAGTTAATAGAATGTAAACAAATAGCAAAGGGCAACAATGTAATTTTGATTTAAAACACGGGCGGCAAATAGTAAGGAAGTGGGCCGGGACTCGTGTGGTGTGTATGTTGTTTAAAAAACCATTTCAGATAATAGAATATAAAGAAAAATTTGGAGGGCAAAATTGTCTTTTTAGTGTTTTTACGGGCGGTAAATAGTAATTACCGGGGCGGCAAATAGTAACCCTCTTGTTATTTCAATCAATTATAACTTTCATACAGTGGCCACACTCTTCCACTACCAATAAACTAAAGTACTCCGACAAGGATTAAGCTAGGGATATCCACAAGACCACAACTGTGCTGCTTCATAAGGAAAACCAAGGGATGATTCACAGGTATATCTTCACTTCCAACTTTGTGCATGAAATTGTGTAACTTAGTCTCTTAAATCTATTTTGAAGAGCATCGAAGATTACGAAGACAACATCAAGAATATGCCTACGCGTCTCGAACCTACAAAATCTAAAGAACACTTTCACTGCCACAACATGAAAAACTAACCAGTACCATAGACTCAAAACTAAACAATTCATCACCATAACTTATCACAAATGATGCATTGAGTTACTGGAAGCCCTATATATTTTGATTCTAATAGATTCAGGGTGACACCACACCATAATCACTTGGCATAGCTTGCTATGATGCCACCAGCTACCAAATATCTCCAACAAATGCAACCTTTATGATTACATGCATAAGCTTTATGTAGATTTTCATGTCAATGATTACAACTATATTTATGTTTAACACATTAGCTTACCAATAACTTGGATAAATTTAACTTTAATTGTTTACCCATAGGAGAAATATAGAGCATGCAAACACTTTGGTTCAACAACAAGATGGGGAAAAACAAAGCACATCTCAACAATAGTGACACATTAGACCCGGCCAAAGACCGGGCACCTAACTAGTATTGTACTATGGCTTTTTGCTTACAAAATATATCATATGCTCTTAGAAGTAGACCACATTCTTTTGCTATTTTTGCCTCCTTTCCAAAGACTGCAAATGTAGGGTGATCTAGGACATCCTATTGAGACTCCTTCAAATTAGTTTTAGCTTGCTCGACTCTTACAGAAATGCCAAAATAAAATTCTTTATTAAGATATTTCAAATTTTTCTTTAGAATTATGAGTTTCTGAAAAACTCCGTAAAAGGGATAAGTTGATATTTGGGCACTCCAACTTCTTGAAATATATGTTTGAATCTAGCATGATCACTTCGACATAAAAAAATACCATTGTTATCAAAATCGGACCAGACCGTCCGGTTCAACCAAAAAACCGGGACCGGCCAGACATCCGATTCCGGTAGGCTCATAACGCACAGAAAATTGATTGGCTGGGTCGTAACCGGTTTGCTCGGTTAACCGGCAAAACTGGAGGACCCGATCTGGCGGTATTTTTTTTACAGCTTTTAGTTTTAGATTTTATGTGCCAAATTTAAAATTAAAAAGGAAACAGAAGCTAGAAAAGGGAAGGAGAAGGGGGTCTTTAATTCTTTTCGTTTGACCACTTTCTCACTTTTATGTTCATTTCCTAATCTAGCAGACACTTCCCCAAATCGCCTCCTTCACTCTCCATTTACAAATACACCCTCTATTCCCTTTGTACTCTTTAGCTAGTTTTGAACCTTCTGCACTCTTACTTATTAGTAAATAGTAAGTATTATTATGGTTAACTTTTGATAATAATTGTTTTATTATATACGTATATGAGATATAGATTTTTTCAATTTCTAAATTAGAGCTAATTTTTAGATGTACCATAAAGTCATTATTGTTTTATTTGAAAATTTTGTATAACACCGATTTCATGATTGGTTTTATTCCTGTTAATTATCGGTTATCCGATAAATCTGAAATATCTCATTAATCCGGATTACTGTCTAGTTCGTTTTTGACAAAACTGAAAAATACCTGAAAGGTCTAGGTAGTGTTGTTCTAGTTAGAAAGGAATTAACTAGATTGCCGCATTGGTCTAAACCATAGCAGGTGTTATTGCACTTGCCATACTTGCATGATACTAAGAAATCCAGGATCCATTAATGAAGACTCTGTCTATCTTCCTAGCAATCGGATTATATTCTTTCTTATGTATCCATGTAAATCTTTCAGCCTATATTTTATGCTCGGATAACTGCATAGCATCAATCCATCCATTAAAATCCATTCCACTACTGTTGGTTAATGCCCCCATTGAAGCATTTATTACTGATAAAATTGTATTAAAGTCTCCTAGAACCATCCATGGTTGGTTTAGTGTTGATATAACTCTCATTTTATCATATAGACACCTTCTACCAGTCTCCTCATTTGCTCAATATACTACGGTAAATGAAATGCCCCCCTTCCCCTCACTTCTAGATGCACAAAACTCTGTTCAATAATCAGTGGGAGAACCACCATATTTTCTCTACGAGATATCCATTCGACCATTAGATGAACACATATAATTCTCTAGGAATCTCCATTGAGAGAAGTGATCCTTGCAATTTCTAACTACTTTCTTCCGTTGCACTCTAGTTTCTATTACTGCCATGATATCAATATTGTGTTTACTTAGAAACTTACTAAAAAGACTTTTTTTAGAGGATTGAATAAATTCTCTGATATTCAATGATGCAACTATCATTTCTTCCTAATTTGCATCCACATCCCGTCTTCTTACTCTTCCCTCCCATTGTCATCATTACAGTTGATTGACCACAAGGGCCGAATTGGATCTGATCTGGACCTTGTGGGCGCCCAATTCCTTAACCATGGTAATGCCGGCGATAACTGCTTCATACTCGGCGGCGTTGTTTGTTTTCAACTTCGCGAATCGCATCGCGACTTCGTGCATTGCTCCGCCCGGACTGATCATCACAATACCTGCTCCGGCGCCCGTACGACTGGCAGCCCCGTCTACCTGACTTGCCAACAGTCATTCGTGCCCTTCTCCGATTCTGCCACTCCCTCAGCAATGAAATCAGCCAAAACTTGCGCCTTTATCGCCGGTCGAGGCGCATACCTGATGTAAAACTCACTCAATTGAACTGCCCACTTGACGAGGCGCCCGACCACATCCATTGAACCCAAAGTAGATTTCAACGGTAGATTGGTGAGCACCACAATGGTATGCGCCTGAAAGTACGACCTAAGCTTGGTTGCCGCCATCACAACCGCCAACGCAGCCTTCTCAATCGGCGCATATCGCCTCTCATGAGCGACCATGGTGCGACTGACATAGTACACCGGCCTTTCCTCTCCAGAGTGGGCTTCCCTTGAGACAAGCACTGCGCTTACCGAAACTTCCGACACAGCGATATAAAGATACAACGTCTCTCCCACCTTGGGCGCCGTCATCACTGTTGGGGCGGCCAGGAGTTGCTTCAGCTCTTCAAACGCTGCATCACACTCTGCAGTCCATTGAAAACGTACTGCCTTTTTGAGCGTTCGGAAGAAAGGGGCGGCCTTGTACGCAGATCGGGGAATGAATCGTCCCAGGGCCGCTAACCTTCCTGCCAAGCCCTGCACTTCTTTGGGCGCCTTTGGCGGGGCCAATTGAAGGACGGCGTCCACCTGTTTCGGGTTGGCCTCGATGCCCCGCTTGGTGATCATGAATCCCAGGAACTTGCCCGCTTCGGCGCCGAATACGCACTTCAACGGGTTGAGGCGGAGCCTGTGCGCCCGCATAGCTTGAAACGTCTCCCGCAAGTCCTCCAGGTGGTCTTCGCGCCTTCGACTTTTGACTATTAAGTCGTCCACATAGGCTTCCACATTTCGACCAATTTGCTTACGGAAGACGCTGTTGACCATCCTCTGATACGTGGCGCCTGCGTTTTTGAGCCCAAATGCCATGACCCGATAGCAAAAGTTTCCGAAGGGCGTCATGAAGGCTGTCTTGGGCCTGTCTTCTTCCGCCATCGGGATTTGGTGGTACCCCGAGAACATGTCCACAAAACTCAGCATCTCATGATATGCCGTGGAATCCACCAGTTGGTCTATTCGAGGCATCGGATAGGCGTCCGTTGGACACGCCCTGTTGAGGCTCGTGTAATCTACACACATTCTCCAATCCCCAGATGGCTTCGGCACGAAGACCACGTTCGACAGCCAAGTAACATAGGAGGTTTCTTCGACCAAGTTGGCGCCCATGAGCTTATCCACCTCGATCCTGAGCGCCGCCTCCTTTTCTGCCGATAGGTTTCTCCGTTTCTGTTGTACGGGGCGTTTACCTTCTTCGACCGCCAGTCGATGTACAGCCGTTTCAAGGGAGACGCCCGGCATTTCTAACGCACTCCAGGCGAAAAGTTCCGCAAATTCCCTTAGAAGGGCGACGATGCGCTCTTTCATTTCGTCAGGCACCTCGGCCGATATTCTCACTTGTCTCTCTGGGCGCCCCTCATCTAGTGCTACCATAAGTTCTTTGTCGGCCGCCTCGGCTCGAGGCGCCTCTTCTGCTGCAACTTCCATCACGTTAACTGCCTCCGAACATCTCCGCTTTCGTCCCGTTTCTTTCGAGGCACCCCGCCCCCGGGCTACGCCTACACCTTGTGGCGCGATGAATTTCAAAGTTTGGTGGCAAGTGGAGGCTACACCATTAAACAAGGCCAAGAGGGGTCTCCCCAGAATTACGTTGTATGGTGACGGGCAGTCCACTATTCCAAAATCGATGGCACGCGTCACCCTTTGCTCCCCATCTCCCAAGGTAACTGGCAGGTGCACTCGCCCGATCACCCTAGCAGGCGCCCCCGAAAAGCCAACCAGCACTGACTCCGATGGCCTGATGAGTTCTGGCGATAATTGCATGCGGGCCACCGTGTCCTTTAATAATACATCCATCGAACTTCCCGTGTCCACTAGCATTATCCTGACTTGGCACCTCGCCACCACTCCTTGTATTTCCAGGGTGTCCATGGAGGGGAGCATGCAAGCTTCCTCCGGCGCCCTATTGAAGCTGATATCTATCGCCTCTTGCACGTCTGCCGATGCTGCCCTTAGGCGGCGGTTTGCTTCTATTTTCTCCCTCAAGTCCACCGTCCCTGAGATAGCCTCTATAGTCAGGCGCACCCGTTCGGGCGCGTTTTCTTGATCGAGGTCATATGGCGGGGGCGGCAGTTCTTCCTTCGCTCTTTGCGTACCGGCCACACAGGCCCGGTGCACCCTTTCTTCGGGCTTCTTGACGAAGTCATTGAGCATCCCCCTGTCAGCCAGGCCTTGCAACTCGGTCTTCAGTTGATAGCAGTCTGCTGTATGGTGTCCCACCTCCCGGTGGAAGTCACAATATCGATCCAGGTTCCACTCGTTGGGCTGTCCTCTCATGGGGCCCGGCCACCTGATATGATACCCCTTCTCCTTGACGTGTTGGAGTATGTTTTTTAGCGTATCTGTATATTCAGCGAAGGGTCCCCTGGGCGCCGGGCGTCCGACGTCCATTCTCCTGAGTGGGGGAGGGTTCGCGGGCGCATACCCCGAACCGCTCGTAAAGTGCGGCCTCCTTGCCGTCTCCGCCTCTTCTCCTTTCGTCTTCCGTCTGTCGGCCCTCCTGGCCGCCAAGGTTTCTTCGAGCATGATTACCTTCTGCACTCTGTGATCCAGATCTTCGGTGCACACCACGTCTCTCTTTGCCACCGACCTGCACAACTCCTCGCTGGTGGTACATTCGTTCAGGCACACTCCCAACACCGATGGCTGCGCATCCTTTACCGCCAGTGCCACAGACAACCACCTCTCATAAAACTCCCTCAACGCCTCTCCATCTTTTTGCTTGATCTTGAACAGGGCGTCTATGGTCAGGGTGCGCCGTTTCCTGCTGGCGAACTTTGCGAGAAACATCTCCGCGAACTGCTCAAAGCACTCAATGCGCCCCTCTTCAATCTGATAATACCAATCGAGGACCACGCCCGCGAAAGTTGACGGGAACACTTTGCACAGGGTGGCGTCAGTACTGTTGTAAAGCTGCATTTTGGTGAAATAACCGTTGAGATGGTCCTCTGGATCGGCGGTCCCATCATAGGTGGGGAGCGGGGGAATTTTGGTCCCCGCAGGCTCCATTAGAATGTTACGCGCCAAAGGCTGTCTCACCGGCCCGTGACGAGACAGGCGTCCCAAGATTCCTCCGTTCCATCCTCCCGTTTCTGGCCCATCATACTCTCGCGGGCGCCACAAACTGGGGCGCCTCTGATATCCCGACTCACTCTCCGTTTCCGCCACCCTTTCTCTTTTCTTCGTTGGACTGGGCGTCATTCCTCCACCCCTCTTTAGGGCGTCGACCTCCCTTCAAAGCGCCTCAATTGCTCCGTCTTGGTCTTCGATGATTCTGAATAGTTCTCTCTTCGTCATCGAGGCGCCTTCCGACCCACGAGATATGTCGTCGCTTTCCTCCCTCTTCTCCATCTCGGGTGCTAGCCCCCTTAATCGTTCCGATTGGTCCTCCGCGACCTCCTCCCTTTCCCTTTCATCACTCATCACCATCTCCTCACTCATGATTCCTGGTTATATTCCCCTATCTGGCGCGCCAATTGTTTGAGCCATGCTACCCACCGATACTCTGGAACCTCCCTTCTCCCGGCGCCTGCCTGCACACACAAAGAGGAGGGCGCCTGGGCCCGTTAATCCTCCGACGCCCAAATTAGTTCCTTAGGGAGAGAAGCGTTCTCAAGTAGTAAATTTGGTGAGAGAGTCCAACCTGTGTAAATGCTACCAACTGCCCCTATTTATACTCACCGAACTCGAGGTTGATCTCCTCCACGTCACTGCCCCCCATTTAATGCTCTGTGTCCCCTTTGTGAGACATCCAACTGCCTTGTCAGGCTCCTGACACGCGACAGGTGCCCGCAGGTAGTGGACCACCTGACAGCTGGTCTTATTTTGGCTTTTAGTGTTTTATTCTTTGAGCCTTTCCCCTTGCCTGGGCCTAAGGGCTTCTAGTGGAACCCTTTTCGGGCCTTGCCCCCCAATTCTTCTTTTTGGGGGCCCAAACTCCTAATTGCTGGGTAATACCCCCAACAATTGCCCCCCAGTTAGGTGCTCATGGCTCCGCCTTTGAGCGCCTGACTGATTCTCTCATTGCAGTCTGGCGTCCTCTTTGTTACGGGACGCATCCTTCTCGGCGCCCTATGTTGTATTTTTACTTCCTTCATGGTTCGGGGGGGGGGGGGGGGGCGCGTTTGCCCCTCTCCTTTCGCTGGCGGGCGTCCCGTCTTTGCTGATGCTCCTTGCAATACGTGCTTCTTCTTGGTGCTCCAAGGGCGCCTCTTCGTTTGTGGCTCTCGGGTGCCTCTTAATGGCATTCTTCGTGTGGGCGTCCTGAGCCCTTGTGCCCCCCCTCACGGGGGGAGTTTTGATGTGAGCCCCACATTTTACGTGGCGGGAAAATTCGAAATTTCAAATTTGGAATTGAGAAAATTCGAAATTGAAATTTCGAAAATTTCGAGAAAGGGAAAAGGTGGGGGAAGCTCAAAAGTCCGCCCGTGATATGGACACGTGGCACGTCGGCGCGGGTCCTGACATAGGCCTTCGCTTCCTTTAAATACCCCCTCCCCTTTAGTTCTTGTCACTTTCCACCATTCACTCTCTCTCTCTAAAGTTTCCTCTGACTTCGCTCTAGAATCTGCTCTGACCTCTCTCCTGTCAGTCTCTGCAGCGTTCGTCGCTTTTTGCTTTGTTCTTCGAATATGTCTGCACAACAAGACAAAACTTCCGGCCAAGGCGCCTCGGGCGGCGACGCGACTGGTGCGGGCGCCTCGGGAGCGGGTGGCGAGGCAAGTCGTCCAACCCAACGTGGTAAGGAATCTTCTTTCTTTCGTTGGTTGTGTTGCATTCTTGGTATTTGGTCAAGAAGTCTAGTCTTCATCGTGACCGGGTCATCCTTTTCAAGGTCACATGGAAAGCAAGTCTTCAACAACATCGAAGTCATGGCGTTGAAGACAATTGTGACCTATAGTGGTTGCCTCTTGAATAGCTAATGTTAGGGAGTTACAGCTTTCGTCAACAAAATTTTCCAGTTATCAAGCTATGCAGTCACGATCAAAGAAGCGATCGTCCCCTCCGCATTCAGCATCAGTCAATTTTAATTCACCATCATTCTAACTTTCAAACTGGGCATTCACGTCATTCATGCTCCAGCTTGAGGGGGGGAATAGGGAGTCAACATATGTAGGTCGACTAGAGTCAGTCATCAAGTTGACCTCGATGTACCAGAGTGAAATCAAGTCGTTCGAGAGACGCAGTCAACCGTCTCCGTCACGATGTTCAAGAAGACGCAGTCAACCGTCTTCATCGGGTTGTTCAAGGGAGAGAGTCAGTCGTCTCCAAATCAACCTCGTCTGAGATGTTATTGATAGACCGATAATTACACATGTTCTCACCCCTATTCTGAAGCCGTTTGAGATGTGGATCCTCATGTTTTAAGCCGATTTCACACTAGGTTGTGTGTTTATGTCATATTTCAGGACCCGGCGTTGGAATCAAGGCGGAGAAACGAGTTCTGGGTCGAAAGGAGCGAAGTTGGGACAAAGTGGGCTGCAGGAGGAAAATACCCGGTCAGGTGGCTAAATACCCGACTGGGTATTTATTATTTTGGGGTGCCCGAGAATCAAAGAGGGGCCCGGGCAGGTGGCTCAAATCCCCGGTCGGGGATTATTGGCCATGACCGGGGATCTCTCTTGAGGCAAAGCGGCGCGTTTTGATTATACCCGGTCGAGACCCAAAATACCCGACCGGGTATTCCGAACGGGATCGCGATCAGGCAGCAAATTTAAGGGAAAGGAAGGCCAACAATCAAGGGTTCCGAGTTTTAGAGAGATAGAGCGATTCCTAGAGAGAGAAAGCGACGAACCAGAGTTCCCAAGTGCCATAGTTTGATCTTCATCACCATTGGAGCCCGGCTTGAGCTTGGAGAAGTGCCGATTAAACGTCCGGGAGCAGAAATCCATCTTCACAGTATGATTTCCGCGTCTGAATCCGCTTTTGCTTCTTTCTCTATGGAGTAGTTTCCCCATTCATCTGGGTATGGGGAACCCTAGATTTGTATGCTAGGTCTGATTGTATGAACCCAAGTACAGAGTTTGTGAATTGATTATATTCGATTGAGGTTTGAATGATTGAATGACTCGAATCCTGATCAAATTCCTGTTGTTTCTGCTTTGACCTAGAATGAGAATATCTGCCTAGGTTGATAGAGTATCCTTAATTGAAGGTAGCGAATTGGTGACTTTAGTCGAGGAGCCAATTCGCTATTCTGTACCGAATTCAATTCGGTAGTGGAGGTTTGGTTCGTTAGGGCCTCAATCTGTTTACTCCAGTGGAGGTTAGTCGCCCGCTAGAGACTCAGATTGAGAAGGTCTGAAGACCTTTAGTCGAGACTTCAGACTATTTAAGAACCTTCCGCAGTATAACTTTCATGAAAACTGAACTTGGTAAATTACAATCCGGCTTAACTGCAGTCTAGGGGGAACCATATCCGGGTGACCTCTCTTGACTTGAACAACCGTTTAACTTGCTTTGCGTTTTTGTTTGTTTGAATCTGCACTAAAAGTTCACTGCTAGATAACGAGAATTCATCGAGTAGTCATCACATCTAGGACCCGGGTTGACAATAAAACCCAAACCCGCTATACTACACTTTAGGAAGGGGTTATACTTGGCCATTTTCTAGAGTGACAGTAGGAGTGAGTCATGTTTTTGGCGCCGTTGTCGGGGACGGCTAGGTTGTTGAAGAAAAGTGATTTCTGTTACTTTAGCATTTTCATTTTCGCATTGATTGTTTGTTCTTTCCCACTTGTGCCTTCACGGGTTTGCATTGCTTGATTGTGTGCAGATAGTGCATGACCCGTAGCCAGTCGGGAGGTTTACTGCCGTTGGATCCAGAGATTGAACGCACCTGCAACCAACTTCGGAGACAACAGCGAGCTAGACTGGCTACGGTGGAGCACAGAGACGGCCAATTGAGCAGCGAGTCCAAGGACGAGTACGAGATGGAGGGCGATCACAACCCACCTCCGGCGAACCAGCTCCTAGGGAACTACCCCAATCCCCAGGGAGCTGGGGTTCATCATCATCCACCACCACCGGGTCCCACCTTGGAGTACTACTACACTCCACGGATTGCTGACATCCACCCGGTCATCCTCTATCCGCCCATTCCAGCAAACAACTTCGAGATCAAGCCATGCTGGATTCAACTCATTACATCCTCTATCCAGTTTCATGGCTTGAAGGATGAGGAGGCCCGGGTGCATCTTTCCCGTTTTCTGCAGCTAACGAACGGGTTCAACCTGAATGGTGTCCCGGATGACGCAATCCGCCTTCACCTCTTCCCCCATTCTCTGGCGGGGAATGCTAAAAGGTGGTTGGAGACCCAGCCCCCATTGTCCATCACTTCTTGGGACGATCTGGCAGACAAGTTCGTGCACAGGTACTATCCGGCATCGAAGACCACAGAGATTCAGCGGGAGATCACTCACTTCCGCCAAGAGCCAGATGAGTCACTTCGTGATGCATGGGAGCGGTACATGGGGTATTTCTAGCAGTGTCCCCATCATGGCTTCAGTGACGCATTCACAGTGGGGAACTTCTACAGTGCCCTCACCCCAGACAGCCAGAGGGTGATTGAGTCTCTATGCCCAGGAGGGGATGTCCTCACTAAGACTCCACCCGAGCTGAACCAGATGATTAGTACCTTGGCTGCCCGAGATCATTCCTGGGGGCAGAACAGCAGGGGCAGAAATTCCCGGGACCGGGGTGTGCACGCTATGGAGGCCAGGTCCGGGTTAGAGCACCAGGTGGCTGAGTTGGTGCAGACCTTGAAGCAGCCCAACAGTCTCCTTCCGGGCCGAGGTACAGCTACGCCTCCAGTAGCTCAGTGTCAGTGATGCGAGAGCCCGAATCACCTGGTGGAGGACTGTCAGTCTATGAGGGAGTCATCTACTCCCCAAGAGCAGGTGGACTTCATCGCCAATGCTCGGCGCCTGGACCCATACAGCAATACCTACAATGAGGGATGACGCCAGCATCCCAAATTCGCCTGGAGCAGCAACACCACCAAACCCCCTGGTTTCCCAGCACCAGCGGGTGGTTTTCAACAGAGGCAGTCCTTCCATGCTAGGTAGGGGCTACCACCACAGCCATTCCAGCAGCCCCAGCACCAGTATGCCCAGCCTCCAGCAGCCGCAGCTCCAGATAATCAGATGGCTGATCTGAAGAATATTTTGCAGGCATTCATGACTACCAGCTAGGAAAATTTCACGAGGATGGATCAGAACATAGCCTCACTGGAGGCAGGCCAGAGAAACCAAGGTGCCATTCTGCAAGATCTACAGATGCAGATTGGGAGCTTAGCTCGCCAGAACGCTACCAGGGCACCGGGGACTCTGCCTGCCACCACTATTCCAAACCCTCGTGACCCTCTCCAGCAGCTGGACGCCATCACCACCAGGAGTGGCAAGACCATATCTGCTGCTCCTGTCCAGCCCGGGCGAGACGACCCACTACCTGCTTCAACACCTCCAGCTGATAATGCAGAAGTGGGGGAAAGTAGCGCAGCACCTGCTCCCAAGCCGCAGCCTGTGGTTAAGGAGCATATACCCCAGCTGCCCTTCCCCACTCGACTCCATAAAGACAAGCTGGAGACAGAGTTTGCCAAGTTCATGGCAATGTTGAAGCAGGTCAACATCAGCATGTCGTTCGTGGAGGCACTGTCGAAGATGCCCAAGTATGCCAAGTTCATGAAAGACCTCCTCACCAACAAGAAGAAACTTTGGGATCTTTCGACGGTGATGCTAAGCGAGGAGTGTTCTGCCATCCTGCAGAACAAGCTGCCCGAGAAGCGCAAAGACCCAGGGAGTTTCACTATCCCTCTTGTTATTGCCAGCATGCATGTAGGAAAGTCCTTGGCGGACCTAGGCGCTAGTATAAATGTCATGCCTTACAAACTGTTTAAGAATCTAGACCTAGGTGAACCTAGAGCTACTAGGATGAGCATTCAGTTAGCTTATCATTCCATCGTGCATCCTAGGGGTATCATTGAAGATCTGCTTGTTAATGTTGGTGCATTCACATATCCTGTTGACTTTGTTATTTTGGATATAAATGAAGATGTGTATGTGCCTTTGATTTTGGGTAAACCATTTCTCGCCACCGCCAAGGCGCTTATTGATGTGCATAGTGGTAAATTGATCTTGCGTGCTGGTGATGAACAGGCTACTTTTTCTGTGTCTGACAATGGGAAACATTCTCATTTGCATGATGACATAGATTACTGTGATGTGCTTACCGATTTTGAGACCGCACTCGCCATCACAAGTGCGGGTACTGATGATGCTCTTGAGCGTTGTATTTTGCTAGGCGAGCAGGCATCGCAGGAGCCGCAGCTGGCGGAGCAGTTGGCCGCATTGGAGAGTGGCCCCTTCTTGGAGGGCGACAGGCTGTTTAAACCGATCTCATCCTCCACCTGCATCACTACCTCCTTGGAGGAACCACCAGAGCCGGGAGGGGAATAAGCTACCAGTCATCATCAGCTCGACCCTCACACCTGAGCAGAAGACCAGACTGGTGGCCTTGCTGAAGCAGTACGAGCGAGCTTTAGCATGGAAGATCACAGACATCCGGGGGACTAGCCCCTCCTTTTGCTCCCACCGGATACTGCTGGAGGATGAGATGCAGCCAGTGAGGCAGCCGCAGAGGAGATTGACACCGAACCTGGAGGCTGTGGTTTGGGCAGAGATCGTGAAGCTAATGGACATGGGGATCATCTTCGCCATTTCTGACAGTGAGTGGGTCAGTCCCACCCAGGTGGTGCCCAAAAAGGGTGGGATGACCGTGGTGCCTAACGAGAAGAACGAGCTCATCCCGATGCGCACGGTGACTGGGTACCGTGTTTGCATCGACTATCGGCGTCTCAACAACGCCACTCAGAAGGACCATTTCCCGCTGCCGTTCATTGATCAGATGCTGGAGAGATTGGCGGGGCACGAGTTCTACTGTTTCTTGGATGGGATGTCCGGGTACTTTCAGATCCCTATTGCACCGGAGGACCAGGCGAAGACCACTTTCACTTGCCCCTTCGGCACATTTGCCTACCGAAGGATTCCATTCGGGCTATGCAATGCTCCGGCCACTTTTCAGCGATGCATGCTCGCCATCTTTGACCGTCTAGTCGGCGAGATTATGGAGGTGTTTATGGACGATTTCTCGGTTTATGGAGACTCATTCTCTCACTGTCTCCATAACCTGGAACTTGTTCTTAAACGGTGTGAAGAAACGAACCTGGCACTGAGTTGGGAGAAGTGTCACTTCATGGTTTGAGAAGGCATAGTTCTTGGGCATAAGATCTCCAAGATGGGGATTGAGGTGGACAGAGCAAAGATCGAGACTATCAGCAAGCTGCCTCCTCCTACATCTGTTAAGGGGATCCGGAGTTTTCTTGGTCATGCAGGGTTCTACAGGCGGTTCATCAAGGATTTCTCGAAGATCGCCCTGCCCCTGACTAAGCTTCTAGAGAAGGATGCCCCCTTCCAGTTCACTGATGCTTGCACAGCGGCGTTCACACCCTTGAAGGAGAAGCTCACCCAGGC
The DNA here is from genome assembly GCA_946122785.1 of Linum tenue. NCBI lineage: Eukaryota > Viridiplantae > Streptophyta > Magnoliopsida > Malpighiales > Linaceae > Linum > Linum tenue. The sequence continues at coordinate 42,214,147 of CAMGYJ010000006.1, read as the reverse complement.
TCCTATCATGGTTGTTCCTGACTGGTCCCTACCATTTGAGCTGATGTGCGACGCCAGTGACTTTGCTGTTGGAGCTGTTTTGGGGCTGAGGCGAGATCAAAACTTCCGACCCATCTACTACGCCTCGAAGACCCTCAATGATGCCCAGGAGAACTACACCACCACAGAGAAGGAGCTGCTTGCAGTGGTGTTTGCCTTCGATAAATTTCGCCCATATCTGGTCTTGTCCCATGTGACCGTGTACACAGATCACTCCGCGATTCGATACCTGATGAGCAAGGCCGATGCAAAGCCTAGGCTCATACGATGGATCTTATTACTGCAGGAGTTTGATATTGAGATTCGGGACAAGAAGGGAGCAGAAAATGTAGCAGCCGATCACCTCTCCCGGTTGGACGCACCTCCTGCGGACAACCTCGTGGAGAAGATCAACGACTCCTTCCCAGATGAGAGACTGATGATGATGTGCTTGGTGGAGAGTGTCACCCCCTGGTATTCTGATTTTGCGAACTATTTGGTGGGCCAGCAGCTGCCCAAGGGGATGACAACTCACACCAAGAGGAAGTTTTTCTCCGATCTGAAGCATTATTTCTGGGATGACCCTCATCTTTTTCGGATCGGAGCCGACGGGATCATCCGTCGTTGTGTTATGGAGAGTGAGATGGAGGGCATTCTATCTCACTGTCATGAGGGACCTACTGGCGGTCACCATGGAGGAAACCGCACGGCGAGGAAGGTGCTCCAGTCGGGCTTTTACTAGCCCACGCTCTTCAAGGATGCAGACGCCTTTGCACGCAGGTGCGAACGATGCCAGAGATCAGGTAACATCTCTGCCCGTGATGAGATGCCCCAGAATGTGTTTATAACTTGTGAAATTTTTGATGTCTGGCAATATCTATATTCTGGTTGCTGTTGACTACGTCTCTAGGTGGGCTGAGGCGCAAGCTTTGCCCACTAATGATGCTAGATGTGTTTGTGGTTTTTTGAAGCAGCTATTCTCCCGGTTCGGGACACCTAGAGCCATCATAAGCGATCGAGGCACCCATTTCCAGGGCCAATTTGATAAACTACTGTCTCGCTATGGTGTGACTCACAAGGTGTCCGTGGCCTATCATCCTTAGACCAGTGGCCAGGCCGAGCTGACGAACCGGGAGCTCAAGCGGATTCTGGAGAAGACGGTGGATCAGTCCTGCAAGGATTGGTCCACCAAGCTCGATGATGCTCTCTGGGCGTATCGCACTGCCTACAAGACACCCATTGGTACTTCACCGTACCGGCTTGTCTATGGAAATGCATGCCATCTGCCCGTGGAGCTAGAGCACAAGGCCTTATGGGCCCTTAACCTGCTAAATCTGGATGTTAGTGTTGCAGGTGTTGAGGGAAAAATGCAGATGTTGGAGCTGGAAGAGTGACGCTACCACGCCTATGAGAACACCAGGCTGTACAAGGAGCGCACTAAGCGCCTGCACGATGCCCGGTTGCGGGGTCCGAAAGAGTTCCAGGTTGGTGATCGAGTTCTCCTCTATAACTCTCGCCTGAAGCTCTTTCCCGGAAAACTCCATTCCCGGTGGTCTGGACCGTTCACGGTCACCCAGGTGTTCCCGTATGACACAATTGAGATTGCCAACCCGCAAACTGAGCCGTTTAAAGTGAATGGCCATCGTCTCAAGCTCTACCTGGGAGACGAGGTCGAACGTGCGGAGTTGGTAGTGGAACTCGCGGACCCTTAGTTCCGACATGGGCGTCCAGCTAAAAGACGGTAAAGAAGCGCTTGTGGGGAGGCAACCCCACCACGGTTTGCATTTCTTTTTCCCTTTTTTCTGAGTTTTTGTGTCGTGTCGAGTCAGTTGCATGTCTGTAATGAAGTTCGGTCGTTTGTGATGCCTTGATTTGGTGTTTTCGTGCAGGAGCGGTTGAAATTTTGGGCGAATGAGATTTTTGGCCGAATTGGGGGAAATACCCGGTCGTGGGCCAAAATACCCGACCAGGTATTTTTGGTCCACGATCGGGGCCCCCTCTGTTTCTCGGGGGACAAAAAAGGGGAAATACCCGACCTCGTCCCAAAAATACTCGACCGTGTATTTTTGGTTCAAGGCCGGGGATTCCTAAATGCCTTGAACGCTGCGTTTTCGAAAAATTCCCCGACCTCGTCCCAAAATTACCCGACCGGGTATTTTTGGTTCGAGGCCGGGGATTTTCAAGGCCTTGCACGCTGCGTTTCACAAAAATACCCGACCGAGTATTTTTGGCTCAAGGCCGGGTATATTGGTCCATTCGATACGCTCCGTTTAGCAACCCCCGGTCGAGGAATCAAAAATACCCGACCGGGGATTTTTCCTATTTAAAGGAAACCCCCGGTCATTTCTCGCTCTACCCTCATTTTTTCCAAAATTCCTCCTCTCTCTTCTCTCAAAACCTCTCCCCTCTCTCCTCTTGGCGGCCGCCGGCCGCCCTCCGCCGCCGCTGCCGCCGGTCGTCGCCGGTCACTTTCGGCGACTCGCCGGCCATTTTCCGGCGAGCCTCCCGGGCGATTTTTTGGCCCCCTCTCGCAACCCTCACCCCTTCCTCGTGTCCTAACTACAGTTCTACTTGCGTTTCCAGGTGTGTTTCTTGTTAATTACTCGTTTCATGGAAAATCGAACTGTAGATTGTAGGACCCAGAACTGTGTTTGCTTGCCTGATTTAGAGTAGGGTGAGGGATGCCTTGAGTATGCATGGATTTATATGTGGTATATGTGCTGCCCGTGTACTTAATGTTGTTGGTTCTGTGGTCTTGCCTTGATTACCGGTTGAGTTGATTTTGATTCAACCGGCTGTGCTTAACTGTTAGCCTAGGTGAGCCTTGAGTGTGGGGGAAGTGATGAACCCATACTGTTGGTCCTGACGAGATTTTTCTTGGTTCCACCTTTGGTTTGTTGATTTTGCAGGACCATGTCCCTCGACCATCCCTTTGTGTGCTTGGAGCCTAGTCCACTGTCCAAATTTTTAAATTTGAGGGCTCCAAGTACGTGTTCCTTGCAATTGCCTGCTCAGTATACATTGAATTGACAGTCTCTGTAGTGATTTGCAACCTAGGGAGGTAGTGTAGCACTATGGAGGATGTTGATGCATTTAAGAAGTCTCATTTCTTCTTCATATTGTGTTGGTGGATTGAGTGAATTAGTGATCTTAGGACCCTTGAATTGTGTGGTGTTGTGGACTCTCTGCCTGTCATGGACTCTTGTATCATGTTTTGAAATTAACAGGTGCTCGAAAATGTGCTTTAAAATAACGTCTCCCGTGCGAATAGGGCGAAAGTGTGTAAGGGGAGACGGGAATCCGTTCCCAATTTCCACCTACTACCTCCAGCCCCCTTACATGTCTTTCCCTCGCACGAGGCTCGAGACACCCGCTCCTGGCATGGCCGGTAAGAGCCGGGCTCCCGCAAAACCTTTGCTAGGTGGGAGCCCCGTTTTCTGAAAAACAGGTTGGAACCCTTGAAAAAAAAGAAAGAAAAAAAAAAGAAAAACAGAAAAACAAGCAAAAAAAAGGAAGAAAAGGGGTTCCAACCATCTTCAAGAAGAAAATCGAGCACCTTGAAATAATGTGAGTCCATGATCTTTTGTTTTATAGTGTCTCTTCATCCACGATTCATTTGTCCTCTGTTCACTATTTGCCATGATGCCGACTCGAGACTAGTGCTCTCGCCGAAGAAGCTATGAGATGACTTGTGCGTCGGTTGACCTCGTAAGCTGCTAAATGATCTAGGAAGTCCTCTACATACGATCGGGGTTGTTTATTGCTATAGAGGTCTGGAGAGTTGCATTGGTTTGAGTTAGGTTTGCTTAGGGACAAGCAAACGGTTAAGTGTGGGGGAGTTTGATAGAACGATAATTACACATGTTCTCACCCCTATTCTGAAGCCGTTTGAGATGTGGATCCTTGTGTTTTAAGCCGATTTCAGGCTAGATTGTGTGTTTATGTCATATTTCAGGACCCGGCGTTGGAATCAAGGCAGAGAAACGAGTTCTGGGTCGAAAGGAGCGAAGTTGGGACAAAGTGGGCTGCAGGAGGAAAATACCCGGTCAGGTGGCCAAATACCCGACCGGGTATTTTTATTTTGGGGCGCCCGAGAATCAGAGAGGGGCCCGGGCAGGAGGCGCAAATCCCCGGTCGGGGATTATTGGCCATGACCGGGGATCTCTCTTGAGGCAAAGCGGCGCGTTTTGATTATACCCGGTCGAGACCCAAAATACCCGACCGGGTATTTCGACCGGGTATCGCGATCAGACAGCATATTTAAGGGAAAGGAAGGCCAACAATCAAGGGTTCCGAGTTTTAGAGAGATAGAGCGATTCCTAGAGAGAGAAAGCGACGAACCAGAGTTCCCAAGTGCCATAGCTTGATCTTCATCACCATTGGAGCCCGGCTTGAGCTTGGAGAAGTGCCGATTAAACGTCCGGGAGCATAAATCCATCTTCACAGTAGTATTTCTGGGTCTGAATCCGCTTTTGCTTCTTTCTCTATGGAATAGTTTCCCCATTCATCTGGGTATGGGGAACCCTAGATTTGTATGCTAGGTCTGATTGTATGAACCCAAGTACAGAGTTTGTGAATTGATTATATTCGATTGAGGTTTGAATGATTGAATGACTCGAATCCTGATCAAATTCCTGTTGTTTCTGCTTTGACCTAGAATGAGAATATCTGCCTAGGTTGATAGAGTATCCTTAATTGAAGGTAGCGAATTGGTGACTTTAGTCGAGGAGCCAATTCGCTATTCTGTACCGAATTCAATTCGGTAGTGGAGGTTTGGTTCGTTAGGGCCTCAATCTGTTTACTCCGGTGGAGGTTAGTCGCCCGCTAGAGACTCAGATTGAGAGGGTCTGAAGACCTTTAGTCGAGACTTCAGACTATTTAAGAACCTTCCGCAGTATAACTTTCATGAAAACTGAACTTGGTAAATTACAATCCGGCTTAACTGCAGTCTAGGGGGAACCATATCCGGGTGACCTCTCTTAACTTGAACAACCGTTTAACTTGCTTTGCGTTTTTGTTTGTTTGAATCTGCACTAAAAGTTCATTGCTAGATAACGAGAATTCACCGAGTAGTCATCACATCTAGGACCCGGGTTGACAATAAAACCCAAACCCGCTATACTACACTTTAGGAAGTGGTTATACTTGGCCATTTTCTAGAGTGACAGTAGGAGTGAGTCAGTTATTCATCTCAAGTTATGTTTTTCAAGCTTGTCATGCTTGTTCGTCACATTTCCTTTTTCAAGCTCGACATTCATGTCACTCCTGTCTTCGCTTGAGGGGGAGTGTTGAGGATATTAATTATTTAGTCAAAAATAATTAATTCCTTGTCCTCCAAGTCCCTTGTTTCCTTGTCCTTGTCAAAGAAGGAACCTTGGTTGTCATTAGGTTTTTAACCCTACGCCTATATAAGCTTAGCTACGGAGATTGTCGTAAGCAAGCCGTCACAATGTAGTCGTTCAATAAAACGTCAGTCGTGAGTTCTTCCGAGCTCACCGTAGATTAGTCTCGATCAATCAATCAATCGAGAATACCACGTAAAACTCTTGTATTCTGTGTTTGTTTCAATTCCGCATCATCAAATTCTTAAAAAAAAACACCAAAGATGGGAACAATCGTTGCGCAGAAAGCGTTAACGGCTTAGAGAGAGAAGTATCGCTCTCATGTATGCGATAGAAAGAAATTCAACATTGTTGTCTTATTTTATGAATTAGTGAGTTTTATTTCTTCACAATACCCAAACTATTATCACCCCTACCAGATAGGACTCAGTTCTAGAAGAGTTTTCTCAGTTTGCTCCCATATCTGTAGACACATGCAACAACTATTAGAATCACTATCTATACCACTACTTCTAACCAAACCACTTACGTTACAAGCTAGTAATACAACAGAGCTATGCCTCATCTTAATCAAACATTAATACATATATGAATTTATTTAATGGGGTTAGATTAGATCCAAACCTGATAACTCACTAAACTTTATAAGCACGCCTTTCACACTTTGAATTTCATAGATCCATTTGGAAAAATTAACATGATAACACATTCATCGTCACAGAGGACCCCCTGCCTAAATCCTTTAGCATAAAAATAACCACTCAACCCTCTACTAAAACTCACGCTGGGCACGAGAAAGTAACACAAATATATATGAATTTATGCAATAAACTATTCAGGAAACCCATAGCCCTCAGTATTGTCAAGATAAATTGCCAACTACTGAGTCAAAAACTCTCATTAAATCAACCTTAATTGTGTATAGGTATGGTAGATAAATAGTTATTTGGTCACCCTTTTTAACTGATAACTGAATCGATTACATCGGATAGTGGTTAACCAATAACAATTATTACTTATTAGTTTGGTTTCAGTTAGCTTGGTTTTCTTATTGGTTAACAACTAACCGACTATTCAGTTAGTAGTTAACCGATAACTGCCTACCAGTATAACCACATTGTTTTTGGATTTGGGTTTCTCTGATGTTTGTGAATTTTGATGACCTCGCACCCAAGTATTCTTTGTTCTTTGATGTTTGTGAATGTTGATGATCAGGTGGTGCTTGTATTTGATGTCTTGCTAGTTAGTACTATCTAATGGATGAAGACGTTTGGTTATTTTTAATTCTATACGTTAAGATTTGAATTTGGATTATAAATTCACGATGGATGTTGTATCGTGTTGATGTTATTTCTCATAATTATTATTTTATGTTAACCATGTAGAGGTGTAATTAATATTTTTTGAATTATTCGCATGATTATATTTTACTATTAAAGGACCACCATAAAAAATAAAAATAATAAATGCAAAATATCATATTTAAAGGTTGTTATTGATTAGTTGTTAACCATCAAACTAATTGCTATTCACAACGATAATAGGTGGTTAGCGATAAGGCTTATCGGTTCGATTTTTAGTATGCATTCTTTGCTTAGTGATTAACTACTGACTGCCAAATTGGTTAGTGGTTAACCTACATCGAACCGATTAGCACCCTACATTTAAGGGAGATATGTTTCCTATTATGTGAATTTGAGAACAATCGTGAAGAATAAATCAAACACATTGATACATAAGTCATTATCACATTCATGAACTATCTCATCCTGGAACACCGTATTAATATTTCATCAAGTTCATAATGTAAATACATATCATCATTAAAGCACATCACAAGTGACTATCACATGAACACTCATCAAGAATCATAACAAACTCATCAGGAAGATATGTCACATAATCAGATCACGTAAAGTGATAATGTAAAACACCTTATTCACAAGCATGATTAGGTTATTTTGGTAGATTTCTATTTTATTGTCAACTTATTTAGTCCCAGGATCACAAAACATTGGGCACCTTGTGCAAAAGTCACTTACACTTGTACGTGGGGCATTAGAAGAAAGAAAAAGAAGATATTCAAGGATCTAGTATCTTCCCTATTGTTAACGTGGAATTATATGCAAAGTAAATAAATATATCCATGTTTAAAATTATTGTCCAAGAATGTATGTTGCTAACTTCATCCTTATCTTCTATGAAATTATTCTTAATCAAACTAAACGTACTCTAGTAGTCCAGTTTAGTGGTTTCCTTCAATGATTTTAATGTCTAGTTTGCTCATATTTCAACTAGCATAGGGCCCGACCCGTTGGTTGAAAGAATTTTGTCGAGAAATATGGTATATAATAATGGATATAATAGATGATTTGAAATGCATGAAATGAATGTTTTCTATCTTAGTTATGCACATAACATTTTTGAAAGTGATCCAACTATGCATAATGTGTTTAGACCTCCATGAAATGAGAAAAAAATATAATATAAGCATTACATATAATTATTGAATGAATAAAATATATAACTAATTTTTATTCATTACTTAATTAAACCATATAGTTGAATATTATATTTGTTTCTCATAATACATACATAATCAACCTTTAGGATGAAAGAAAATGTCACGTAGAGTTTAGTATGTCCTTTAAGTTTTTCCGAATAAAGAGCATTTTTTTTATCACAATGTTGGTAATGAATCTGAAGTTGCTTGATTTGAAATATATAAGACATGATGCTAAGTTGTCACTAATAGTTAGTTGGAAAATGTGTTTTGTACGGACTTCCCAAATTATTCTCATATCGCAGACATGTATAGCAACAATGTACTAATTTTCATGTAGCAAATATTTTTTTCTTGAAATAATTCAATAAATAAAAACGTATGAAAATAATATTACATGAAATATATGTTACTCATTAAGTTGATGAATGAGCGAGAGTATGAGTAGCATACATTTATTTTAAAAATATAGAAGTTGCAAAGTGTCTTTTGGGTTACATGAAATCGCTTATTCTCATCGCTAACTGAGTTATGCTTTTTTGCAATAGATAGTTCAAAATGTTCCTTAAAACTTTTGTTTCCACCAGTGTAAAAGAATTGTTTGAACCAAAAGATTGTAAAATCGTATCGAAAAAGTTGGTAGTAGAGTATTTTATATTAATGTCATAATTTAACTATGGTTCAACCGTTTCATATTGTTAAATATCGCCTATCGATTTAGCTATGATGTGAAGGCTTATAATCTAACTGCCGGTAAGTACGATCTTTCAATACAAACTTTAAATAAAAAACCACTAAAATATTGACAGTATCAAATACCCATTAAATCTGAGAAATTACAATAATCATATTAAGGAAAAAATCTTTCAAATGATAATATTGATTTAGGATTTTAAATTGAAATAGAAAAAATATGTCAAATATAATTTCATCTCCTAAAATAAATCAAAACTAAACATAATATGGCCGAGAATATTCACTAATCAAAGTAGAAGGACAATTATTTAGCACTACCTCATTTTCCTCTTCTTTTAAATGTGTCCTCTCACTCTCTATTTGTCTTCCTCTTTGTTTTTCCATTTGTTCTTCCATCTCTCTCAGCTTTGTATCTCACAACTCTCCCCCTTTTCCCTTCCTCTTTCTTTCCACCGCCTGGAATCGAGAGAAACCTAGAAACAACCCAATTACTTCTCCAATTTTGCATTCGAAATGCTTCTTCTCCATTCACAGACGATAGTGTGAATAAGAGCACCTGAAACCTGGCAAATAGATGGTCGCTTATTCATCGACGGAGCAAAGTAGCTTGATAGCTTGTGAATAAACTAATTATTAAAAGTGATAAAAAGCAGAACTCGTTAAGCCAATCCGGTGAGTGTATAGTTCGTTTATCGCTTAAAGCCTTAAACCATTGTATTAATATAACGAATCAAAATGCATAATCAGGTTCATCTTCACTTTACATGTATTTGCCGTACAAATTCATTACACATAAAAAATGGTTTTGAACCGACGCAATATCAAACTAAATCTCATCTTATGATTATTGGATCCATATCAGACTAGCAAAAGGTCTAAGGCTATTGGTCAACCAGGCTGGAAATAAATACTAATTTAAGAATTATATATCGCTTCAAAATGTTCAATACTTTCAATTCAATATGCAATATTCAATATCCAAATAAATGATATATGAGTTTCAACTCTTTCTCAAATTTTTTAGACAAAAAAATCTCCCCCTCCCCCTCCCACACACGCACATTTGCAAAGAAATACTAAATCCCAATTTTTTTTCACTTTACTTGCTTCAAAAGTTATTGTTGACGTTGTTTGTTATTACTACAAACTGTAAAAAAGACTCTTCAGCTATTAAGTTAATCAAGAATGATTTTATAAATAAATTTTTAATTGTATACATTGAAAAGGATTAAGTCTCAAAATAAACAATGAATGTATTTTATAAACCTTTTAGAATATGAGCCGTCACACGTTGATGTGAGAAACTACTCATTAATTCAAATTTTATTGTGTTATTTTTAGAATATTTTATTTTTATCAAATGACGCATTTCTCCATAAAACATGAATTCAACAATATAGACGGTGTGGTGCTCGCACTTGTGCGCGAGCCCTTGAAGTTTAAGTCTGATACGACTCATGAAACATTCATGTTTGTACATGGCCGATCCATATACATTGTCTTCATGGTATGCTCTAACTGTGTCGTGCTAGCTCGTCCATGTGCCTAGGTATAGTTATATGCATTGTAATAATTCAGTTTCTACCTATTTACAACACCAAGATAAAAACAGTCATAAATGGACCCAGTATTCGATTTTGACTACCTGATGAAATATTACATTTGAATAAACTACAACTGATGTCACAAATAATAATTATACCTCTAAATCATCCATAAAGTATTTCAAACATCACAAATATCAAGATTAAATTAATTATTATAAAGAGTAAAAATTGTATAGTGAGGTTAATTATAACTCATTTATATGTTAATTCCCTATAAATTGATCAACACATCCGATCCAAAACTGACGAAATGATCATCACATTAAACTCGATATCATCTCATTATTGTCGGGTCCATTCATGCCCGATTAGCAAGATTTTAACGTTCAGCAGTTAACCATGCTAAAATTTTAGAGCACCAGTCGCCAGGGGCGGAGGGAGAGAATTAGAGGGTGGGTCCCGGGACCAACTCTGGCTCGGTTAGAAAATGGTCAATTAGGTACAATAGTTAATCAGATATGAAAAATAATACGTATTTAAATGAAATTGGTAGACCTTTGAAATATTTGATGTATGATTTATATCGAGCGTTGACATATTCAATGTATTTATAACGAGCTATGTACAAATGATAATGATGTATATGATTCGCCCAAAATTGAAGATGTATGTATTCAATATTTACAACAAATTTCCACCAAATCATAATTCATTTGTAAAAATAATTTTATTTCAATCAGGGGTAGGGAGATTGTAACAGGTGTTTCCTAAGGACGAAAATGAGTAAATTAGTATAATTGTTAATTGAGAATGAAATTTAGGGCACTTCTAATTGAGAATGGTTGACCGAGATATCATTTGTTCGAATCTTTGTAACCCCATTTGTACATGATATTCGGATTTACGTAAACTTTAAGCACGCATAAGTTGGTTGTAGTAAGCAGGAAAGTGTTAGTAAATACTAAATAGTATTAGATTCATTATTAAATCTTTCCTAACAACTCGAGTTAATGATACTAAACGGTCTTGACGAAGAACACGATTCAAAAGCAAATGTCTAACTAAATCATAAATAATTGTTTGATACATATATGGTGATATTCTTGATAGTTTTGACATATAATTTAATTTACCAAGTTTTTTCAAATACAAAATTATATCATGAACGATTTAGAAAGCTAACAAAAATATTTTATCGTATGTATTTTTTTCTAAATGGACCCACCCTCGACAAAATCATGACTACGCCCCTCCCAGTGACCTATAATTTATACAAAATATTATTATTTTGTATTAGTTCTGAAAATTTATATTAATTTACAGAATTCTACATCGCTTTTGCATATTCAATACTGCATTTTGATATGCAATATTTCAAGTAATGAAATTTGTGTTGCAATTTTAAGATTACCTGTCATTTTATAGGTTATAAAAAGGGCTAATACCACTAGGAAACCCGAACTATTAACTTTGTGTCATTTGTGTCCTAAAGTATTCGATACGACATTTGTGTCCCAAACTATTATAGTTTTGTGTCATTTATGTCCTGACGATTTTGTTGACCGTTATATATAACGGTTGACCAAACGGAAGTCAACATTAACATTGACTTTTGTTGACGTGGCAGCCACGTAGATGCCACGTCAGTGACACCTCATATTTTTAATTAAAAATTAAATAAAAATATGTTATTATAAAAATGATTAAACCTAATTTTTATTTATTTTTTTATGTCACGTAAAAAAATAAAAAAAAGCTCTCCCTCCCTCTTGACATCGACCTTCTTCCCTCCATCAATCCCAAATAATCCATCCACCCCTCCATCAATCCCCATTCCTCCACTCGCCCCACTTGCTATCCCCTTCTTCCCCCAGGTGCAAACCCCTAAATCGAAAAGGGATTTCAATCGCCAACCCCACTGGAGTTGGAGACGACGACATCGACCACTTCCCTTCTTCCCCCGTCACCGCCAAATCCAGTAAGAGAGAGAGAGAGAGAGAGAGAGAGAGAGAGAGAGATCTGTGTGGCTGGTTGCTGCGCTAGGTCGGTCGAAGAATAGATGCGAGAGGGAGATGAAACGTCTTCTCCGGCGGCGGGAATCGATGAAACAAGAACCCAAAGCCCCCCAGCACCCTCCTCCTTCTCCGTCTTCTTTACTCTGTATCTTGATTTATAAACCGAAAACCCCCAGCACTATATTTCTGACGGAACAAGTAGATAATCAGAATCTCACATCTTCCTCATTCCTTCTCCTCCAATTCTCCACCGGCGACGAGCACAAGAGGAAAAGGGATCTGGGTTTTGGGCAAGGGTTTTGGCGCCCACTCCCTACAGCCGCCGCCGCCACCACCACGGAATCAATCGCCTCCACCTCCGATATTGCCAGGGCCTCCGTCGGCGAATGAGAAGGGAAGGGGAGTGAGAAGTGACGGGGAATATGGTCGGGAGGGAGAGGAAATAGCTATGGCGTCGGCGGGAGCTTATTGGACGGTGATTTTGATCTGGGATTTTGATCTGGGTTTCGATCTTCTTTAGGTTGCGGCGGTGGAGGTTGGGAGACGGGAGAGGGAAGGGTAATTAATTTTTTTTTTGAATTTTTATTTTTTATATGGAAAATAATAATAAATTAATATTATATATTCCACTTCAGATGCCACATCAGTGCTGACTAGATTTTCTGTTAAAAACTAACAGTCAATGCCGGTCAACTCTAACGGAAAAATAGTTTGGGACACAAATGTCGTATCGAATACTTTAGGACACAAATGACACAAAGTTAATAGTTCGGGTTTTCCAGTGGTATTAGCCCTTATAAAAATTATAAATCACTTATTAAATTTTTCTTTCCAGAAGATTTAATAGGCTAGCTAACCGTGAAAAGTCCTCTGCTTTTCAAATCTTCGCTTAGTGCATGTTTACAATTTATGAAGATAAAACAAATTTGTTTAGTGTAATTGGTTGTGAATATTGTTTTTGTTCGAAGATACCATGGTTCAAATCTTGATATTTATACTTTATCATATGAAGTAGATAATAATTGTGATGACAAAAATACTCTTCCTACTTTCACTCTTGTTTCATGAAATTTGAAATAGAAAATCTTAAAACATTGAATATATCTTATAGAAATAGCTTCTTCAACCAAGTAGAAAAAATATTTTACCTGAAATTATTATATCTTATAGAAAGTGATAATTGTGAAATCAAAATTCAAGTAACATTGATTCAAACATTAAATAATAAATTGTATGTGTGGTTCAGTTTAGACAAAATACATGTGTAGCCAAAACATGGATCTTTGTGACAAATATAATAATTTTTTGTCACAAATCTACACATAATATAAAGATATATTGGGCACTATGACGATAAAGAGCTTCATAGAATCCCTCACAGACCACGAAATTTGAAATGAGACTCTCAATTTCCAATTTTATCATTATATTATGTATAGATGTGTCACAAAAAAATGAGTATACTCGTCACAAAGGTCCATGTTTTGGTTACACTCCTGTATTTTGTCTGAACTAAACAACACATACAATTTAATATTAATGTTTGAATCAATACTACTTGAGTTTCGATTTCAGAACTAACATTTATCTATAAAATATAGGGTTGCTAAACGGTACGGTAACCGGTTTACCGTTTACCGGTTTCGGTAATACCGAAATTGCAAAAACAATCGCCGGATGCCGACACCCTTCTCCACCCGGCATACCGTCTTACCGTTCGGTACGGTAACGGTAAGGGAAACGGATCCCGAATTACCGACAGTCACTTGGAATTGGCCATTTGAGACGGCCTGAATTTCATCAACGCGCGCGAGGCGCGACAACGCCATTGCAATTTGCAATGCTTCCTCCCGTTAGGCCTCTGTCCCTGTCTGGCTGCTGTCTCCCTGTTGTCGGCTGTCCTGTGATTCCTGTCCTTGACTCCTTTCACAGATGACCTCGTCCTCATGACAGACCCCATTGCTTCAATTTCATCAATCATCAATCATCACCATTCAGGCATTCACCAACGCCACGTCGCCACAGCCCACATGCCATCATTATTTATTCATTCCATTCCAAATTTCCAATCCACAATGTCATGACTCATGAGAATAGTAAACACTAAACAGGAAAAAAAATTATGGTCGCAACAATTTTTAATTTTGTTTTCAATTCTTAATTTTAATCCAACGCCACATTCCAATTCAATTCTTAAGATAGTAAATAAAATTGAGAATAATAAAAAAAACCTAATTCCATTCCAAATGTCAATACTCAATTATCAAATACTCAAATCAAATGTCAATAGTTGTACTTGTACGTAGTACGTAGAATTCCAAATAGAGAAAATAGAGCAATCTGGTCTGCAGCTTCTAAATGTTTAAATTAAATTCGAAGATATGAAGATAAAAAATAGAATTACTAGTTCCTCACTTGCCACTAGGACCTGTACCACCAACATCAACAAAACCTTGTTGCTTCAAAGTGGTGCGAAGGTTATCATCACCATTATCCTCCTCGTCCTGGTCCTCCTCATCCTCGTCTGAATCTTCCTCCTCTTCCTCCTCCACCACAATAGGTAAACTTTGTTTGACACCTTCACTTGGCTTGGCAGTAGCTCTCTCCATTCGAGTTTGGAAGTTAGTAGTGACTAAGTGTAAAAAAAAAATACAATTGTTACATTTCATCTAACAATATGTAATCAGAAATGGAGTAATGGAAAACTTAAAAATAAATGAAATTAAGAATTCTTACCACTTTCATAATCGATTTGGTCTTGATTTTCATCTTCTGTATCATCAACTTTGTCTGCTTTCTTTCCTCCTTCATACCTTATCCAATCTTCAGCACAAATCAAGGCCTCTACAATGGTGGGGCTCAACGAAGACCTAAACGGACTGAGCACTCGACCTCCACAACTGAAAGCAGCCTCTGAGGCAACAGAGGAGACTGGAACAGCTAGGATATCCTTAACCATCTGGGAAAGAATAGGATATCTAACGCTGTTCTTACTCCACCACAGCAAGATGTCAAACTTCATATCATTATCATCCTCGTTAATAGCATCATCAACATCTCTTAAGTAAATGTCTAGCTCAGAAGAACCTCGAATCCCCCTCTGTAGTTGCTCCTTTCTCATCTTGAAGAATTCAGCATCAAATGTCCCTCCATAAGATGCAGATCCAGTACCATCAGCACTAGGAGTGGTAACAGTAGGCTCTGAGGGTTGAGGTGCATACTTCAATCTGTAAACCTCAAACATTGCAGTCATCTCTGCAGTCACATCTTTCACCAAATCGTCTCTTTTCTTCTGCCCATACATCTTACCCCACATCCAATACAAATAAGCCATTTTACGTCTAGGATCTAGCACACACGCCATGTAAACCAACCTATTTATCCTTAGGTTCTCCACCTCTTCATCATCATCATCATCATTCTCAAACCAATATTTTCGTACCTTTGCCTCCATTCTTGTTGCCATCCGTTGTATCTCTACATCCATGTCTTTCTTAAAAAGTTCTATCACTTCATAGATGTCAGCAATAGCCTTAAAGAAAGTATGAGCAGTCACATAAGATGTTCCTGATACATCCAAAAATAACAACAAATTATTCACAAATTATTTGAATTACAAGTTGAATCACAAAAGAGTTATGTTTGTTCACATACCTGATACTCGAAAGGTGAGCTCATAAAAGAACTTCAAATACTTCATTAGCCGTCGAATACTGGTCCAATCTTCCTTAGTTGGAAGACCTCTCTTTGAGTCCACATAATCCCGAAATGCAGAATCATTGGGGCTTCCATGCAAGAAGTTAAAGACAGTCTCAAACCTTTCTGCAGATTCCAACATCAAATAAGTTGAGTTCCACCTAGTTGGAACATCCAAAGATAGAAGTCTTCTTCCATCCATTGATAGATAATCAATGGCAGATTTGAACTTTGCACTTCTACCTGGTGATGACTTCACCCATTTAACACAATCTCGAACCCTTTCTACAGCAACTCCAACCTCCTTCAACCCATCCGACACAACCAAATTTATTATATGTGCTACACATCCAAATTGCAAATACTTCCCACCAATCAAATCTGTTCCCCACTCTTTCATCTTTGTTCTCATACACTCTGCAAGAACATTATTAGAAGAAGCATTATCCATGGTAATTGAGAACAACTGTTGTGCTTTCCAATCTTGTAGACATTCTGCCAATTTATCTGCAATGTCCTTCCCTGTGTGACTAGTGATGGGAACAAAGCTAATGATCCTCTTCTGCAGCTTCCAGTCACTCCCAATGAAATGAGCAGTCACACACATGAAATTCTGGTTGTTATCAGAAGTCCATGTATCTGTGGTGATAGAAATTCTTCCTTTGCACTTGGATTTGAAGAACTCAGATAGCAACTCTTTTTTCTCCAAAAAGATTATATAGCAATCCTGCCTTATTGTCTGTCTTCCAGGTATCACAAACAATGGTTGGGTTACCGCCGTAAATCTCTTAAACCCTTCATGCTCAACAAAGCGAAATGGCAGCTCATCCAAGATGATCATAACAGCTAATGCAGTTCTAGCTCTTTGTTGATCAAACTTCCATGGAGTTAGAGAGCCTACCTCACCATCCCTAGGTTGATAGTTCAATAGTGATTGACCACTGGCTTCCTTCCTCTTCCTCTCACATGCCAAGTGATGTTGCTTCAAACCAGAAGTCCCGTTATTGGTCGAGTGAGCTTTGATCAACGTTCCACATTGTTTGCATTTGCTATATGGGTAGTCATCCACCAGAACTTCATCATAAGGATTCCACCACGGGGACTTCTTCTTCCTTTTTGTCACCTTCACTATTTTCTTTGCCTCACCCACTTCATTTGCTCCCCTTCCCATATCAGTCACCTCAGCCTGTGTAGGTGTGGCAGCTGCAGGAGGTGCAGTAGCAGGTGGAGATGTAATGGCACTAGTAGTGGTAGGTGTAGGTGTACTAGCTGAGACATTCACTTGAATCCCTTCTGCAGCTCCAACACGAGCACCCACTTTTTTGGAAGTGGTTCGGGGAGGAATGGAACCACTTTTTTTCGGAGCATCTCCTTTACGAGGATGAGAAGATTTCGTCCTACAACAAAAAGAAAAAATATAAAAAATTATAAATCATAAAATTACCAACATGTAAAAAAAGGCATAAACATTAAACCATTGATTAAACAATTATCTTAAATCTTACATTTTTGTACTTGGTTCTCAAGTAAATAATTTAGTACAAAATAACAAAAGTTCTTATGCTGGGCTCAGGGGCTATGCTCGGCTCTGCCTTATGTAAACGGTAAACCTGCAAAAATTAAAACTAAAGCAAACTAATTAGTAATTATTTATTAATAATCAAACAATTGAATTAAATTTCTTGCTTTGCTTCATCAATTATTCAATGACAATTATAGTATTATACAACACAATTCTTTCATCACTGTTGACCATCAATCAACCGCTATCATGCTAATTAAGTAATTATTAAAATTATTCAAGTAACAAACATTGTTGAATCTAGAGAGCAAAGGTGAGTTACACACCATAAGCTAAGCTTCACCAATAATAGATTAGGTCTCTGCCATTAAAATGACTAAATGAGTAATGGAAAAAAAAAAATTGGTTTGCTGGACCTGGTCGAGACAACTCACTCACCAGCTGTTTTACTTTTACTGTTTTACAATCGTCATTATTCATTAAGCAAAAGGGACGGTTAGCCTGTGAAGGGACGGTGAGCCCACATGTCTAATTTACATGTCCAGTACAGTCTACAGTCTACACTCTACAAACAGCGGAGAAGGGACGGTTAGCCGGAGAAGATTACCTCTAAAGTTGACGGAGAGCCGGAGAAGGGACGGCGACGGTCTGATGGAGTTCAACGGACAGCGGAGCGGCGATGGGAGAAACTTGCCGGGAACAGAGCCTGGATTTGGGCTGTTGTCTGCTGGCTTCGACGGCTGGCTTCGACCAACGACGATGAACAGGTTCGACGGGGTTCGACGCCTGCTTCGACGGGGTTCGAGTTCGACGGCTGGCTTCGACCAACGACGATGAACAGGGTTCGACGGCTGGCTTCGACCAACGACGATGAATGGAGGAGGAGGGATCGGCGGCCGTTGACTCGTGGTTTGATTGGGATTTGGCTGGCTGGCTTAGATCGTTAGGGAATTAGCAATTAGGGCTTTTTAGTTTTTAGGGTGGGTGGTCGATCCTCGATCCGCTGTTTGTTCTCATTTATGAGTCATTCGGTGAAAATCAATTATGCGATCCGCCGATGAAAATCAATATCCCATTCGGTGTCGGAATCCCGTTCTGCCGACGGTAAAATACAATCCCGGTCCCGGCATACCGCCATGGGGAGAAGTCCCAGCCGCCTACCGTTTTACTCGGTTTTCGGTTTAACCGGTTACCGTGGTTACCGGTACGGTAACCGGTTAAACCGGCAACCGAGAACCCGTTTGGCAGCCCTAATAAAATATAAATAACTTAAGATAAAATATAAATATAGAAGCATCATCACCAAACATATTCCTAGAGTTCAATTAAAGAAATAGCAATAAATAAAATGTAGCCTAGTTTGTTATAATGTTATTTCTTCAATCAAGTGACCAAGGTTCGAACTCCAATGATAACATTTTTAATATATAAATATGAACTGGGTGCAATGACAAAAAAGACCTTCCTAGAATCACTCTCAGACCACGAAATTTGAGATGGGAGAATTCCAATTTATGTTTTGCCTTTATGTATTGTGCAGACTTATCATATGATATGATCGTAATTCGAGAATCCTCCAAATTTGGACCAAAGATCATAATTTTACAACGTCGAATTATTTAGGGGTTTTCTTCTTTCTTCTTAAACACGAAAATAAAGGATACTTGCGGTAATAGATCAAACAAATTCGAACTCGTGAGAAGGGCCAATTGGTATATGAAACCAATCAAATAATCTCGAACTCGTGGATAAGGCCAACCGATATCGTCTATGCTTGCCACAGGCCCACAACTAGACGCATTCTCTAGTTGATAAGAGACCACTCAATTCTCCCGAATTCTCAAAGGAGAGATTAAGCAAAACCGTTCACTTGAACTTGAAAAATACTCTATTTGATTGTTGAAAACTTGAATGAAAAATACAATAATTTGGCCCCCTTATATAGGCAACACATTTACATCCAAAACTACTAAGGATAAACAAATCATACTTGAAAAAGGAAACAAAAATCTTAACAAACAAGTAAACAAGTTCCTACAAAGAAATGGAGCCAACCGATTTAACATCAACAAACTCGTAAGCTTTTCTTGTAGAGCCTTTTTCACCCACCTTAAATGCTCCCAAGCTCTCTTTGAACATCTTAAATCATCTCTTAACCCATGGTCCATGTAGAGATCTAATTTGGGCTTGAGTAACATCATGTGGGGTGAGTGGGGTCGCATTATCATTACTAATATGTACACATATAACATATCATAACATCTAACCTGAAGTCGGTCTAAACGGGATAATGGGAACTTTCTTTTTGAGGTGGAATAAAGAACTTCCTTCTACGTTTATGGGATTGCAATTCGACTAAAAGTGTGATGACCATATATTTAAAAAAAAAACACCAAACATGAATTGAGGTCAAGAACTCAAAACCTCAAAATCACTTTTAAAATTACAATAGTCCCTTAGGGATCATATCCCCACTCTGATACCACAACTAACTAGTTGCATACTTACACACAAACATATTATCACACGAACATATCATAACATTGATCTCAAAGGTTATCACTAACATATATCATATAAATCATATCATAGAACCGTCAGCATGGAAACACGTCCCAAAGAACATGACATGAACACTCCATGAAGTATCATATGAAAATATCTAAAAAATACACTACTTAAGCACATCATATAGAGTTTTCAAGACACACCTCATTCACATGCATTGTTAGTTTACTTTTGTAGATTTATTTTACTGCCAAGTAATGTACTCCTTGAGATATCATGAACTCGTAAAGTCAAAATCTTGCAGGCAAAAAGTGACGAATCTCGTGAACTTGATGCGAAAGCATTATCACTTTGAACACTTAACAAAGCAAACTAAAACTTGCTTGTACTGATGTATTTAATCTAGTACGGAGATTTGCCCAGAAACACTTTTACACATACCATCATGTCACAAGGTATCACACATAACATATCAACATTCATACACATCCTATAAGAATTCACAAGCCATATGCCCACCACTTTTACAAGGAACCATATCATGAGTTGTATCATAAAAATATATCACTATGCACACATCATATGTAATTCTCCATATAAGGACTCAACACATGCATGGTTAGGCTGACTATGTACCTTTTACTTTTAATGTCAAGGCATGCACTCCTTGAGATCATTGAATATTGGGCACCTTGTGCTAATTCTGTTGTCACGGTGCATTAGGCATCTAGTGCCAATTTACTTTCCACTTGAATTAGGAAGTTCATGCCAATTCACTTATCATCGAACATTCAATGCACAAGCATCATCACATGAACACTTAACCAGCATCTGTAGTACTCCTTAACAAGGAGCTCACTTTTAAAAATTGTATCACTCAGATTGATAGCCTATTTTCACTTGTAATGAGTACATGACAAGGCGTCATTATACTTTATTTAGATGATCATACATACATTTGAAGTTAGTCACATCTTAACAATCAATTTACTTCTATGGCATTAAGCAAAAACGCATCATGCATATATGTTTTTCAAATAATTTAGTTCTTTTTTATATACACTTCAATATTTATTTCATATCAATAATTCACTCACCTTGGTACATGGTAAACAATCTTTTTAATCATATCCATGAAGCACATCCCATCATAGAATACTAGTCATTCATAATCATGCCCACTCAATACTTCACGTATAATTCATTCCTCTTGTATAATCATAAACAATAATCACATCCAAAAGTACAAGATTCACATAACATAATATGTTTGATCACATTTGTGGGAACAACACCACCGTATAGCATATAGTAATCGATCATTCACATTCACCACAGACTCTCAAATCTAATCGTCAAAGTTTACATAGATAATGATTTGTAAGGTATTCCATTCAATTCCACCTAGAAAACAATATTCCTATGCCAAATCCAAACGCAATTACCTCATTCATGACATAGAGTGGTAATCTTGTTGTGATTGATAACAACTTAGGTTTCATAGGTTGTAGGTTTGAGTCTTAGTAATGATTAGACCTAGCAATTGGGTTGGGTTGGATAATTTCGGGTTGGGGTTTCAGGTTACTGGTGGGGTCATGTTGGGTAGGCTAATTTTGGGTTAGATATTGACCCAATCCATTCAGTTTTTGGTCGAGTTACAAGTCATTTTGGGTTATGAGCGCTCTCAGAAACAGTATCCAACATGCTTCATATTTTTTTTAAAAACACAAATCTTCACATATGTATGACAATAGTTTACCTAACACATGGCAATTGCAAAAATTGCAAAAAAAACAATCACAAGAGTAATACCACTACCAGAAACACATTATATTAGATTATCCTAAAAATCCAAACATGTCTTTCAAATTCTTGTACATCAAACCTCCAAAAACACAATCTAAACCTCCAAACAAGATATTTACCTTATACATCAATTGATTCAATCCATCAAATGATAATACACTAATTGTCCCAATAAATCAATTTGAAGAATCACAACTTCCAAACAACCCCTAAGTTTTGTATGTTGCAGTGTGTTTCAAGATCTAACAGGTGAGGCAGCCCCAAAGTCGAAAGTTGGAAGAAAAGGAGCAAAGACCGGGCAAAGAGGGTGATTCAGGCCTTGTTCACGGTTTCCCATTGGAGTT
The DNA here is from genome assembly GCA_946122785.1 of Linum tenue. NCBI lineage: Eukaryota > Viridiplantae > Streptophyta > Magnoliopsida > Malpighiales > Linaceae > Linum > Linum tenue. The sequence continues at coordinate 42,192,150 of CAMGYJ010000006.1, read as the reverse complement.
CACGGTCTCCTATGGCCATGAACTGAAGCCATAAACCGTGAACCGCGAAGCGTCCAAAGAGAATTCTGAAGCTGCTGACGCCGAGTGAGTTCACTGTCACTAAGACCATGAACTTTAAGTGCAAACCGTGAACTCAAGTGAGTGAAGCGGTGCGTTTCAACACAACACTCCAAGTTCAAGGACGCGTTGAAGAGTTCACGGCCGTGAATTGAGACCGTGAACTGAGCCCGATCCCAGTATAAAACGTGAGCTGAAAGGAAGAGAGAGGGAGATCCCAAGAGCGAGAAAGCACCTTCTTCTTCATATTTTAGAGAGAGAAAGGATGAACCAAAGGAGAAAGGAGGCTAGGGTTTGCTCCAAGTGGTGAATTGGGAAGAATCTCCTCAAGAGAATATCAACACAAGATCAAAGGAGAGTGGAGGCATCACCATGATGGGTTCTAATTCTTTCTCTTGTGTTCTTCCCCTTAATTTCTAGCATGGAGTAGTTACCTTTTTCACTTGGGTGTTGTGAAACCCTAACTATTGCCATGTAGTTTTAGTGTGAATTGAATGATTGTTTATGGGTGTTGTTTAATTTAATGATTGAGGTATTTTCATGATGATTGTGCATGTTTGTGCTTAGCAATCTAATTGGCCATTCTAACCTAGGTTAGAGGGGAAACCCCCTTTCCAAAAGAGGCTCAATTGAGTTGGATTCCTTGGATTTTTCAAGCCACCTACCTAGGTTAATGTAGGGTAAACCTCTATCTTGAATTAATCCAGTAGGTTAATCGTGATTAAACCGTCCAACCATCAGTTTGAGGGAGAAGGTAAGTCAACCCTTAATTGCCTTAACAAAGAGGGCTACTCTTGTAGCCTATAATGTATCCCTTGGTTTGGCAATTGAGAGTGTGGTCTTCGACCATAGTTGCACCTCCTAGCAGTTCACGATTGCCTTGCCCATAACGTCCCATTCTAGTCCACGTGCTATGGTAGTAGTTAGGGGGAAGCGAGCCCCGAGTGATCCTTCTAATCTAGAGCTTTGAAACCATTTACCTTTGCTTTGTTTTGATTTAAACCTCATAGTTTTCAACCAAAAACCAATCCGCTAGATAATGTTTCAAACAATGGAAGTAGGGATACATGGACCGACCTGGGTTGATATTTAAACATACTTGCCATGTATTGCACCCATCTAATGTTTATGGTTGGGCCTTAGGTGGGAATTTGTTGTGATATTCGGGACGAGTCAAGTTTTTGGCACCGTTGTTATGGAGTATGGCTGTTAATGAACCAAGCTGCTCATTAACGGCTCGGTATCCAACTCGAGAAAAACTCGTTCGACACTCGATTCGTCTTAATCGAGCCGACTCACGAACAAGCTCGTTAACTAAATGAGCCGAACTCGAGCCATACCATGTTCAGCTCGAAAGCTCGCGAACAAGCTCATTTAATGGTTTGGCATAAAAAAAGGATTAGAATTCATGTATTTTATGTATTGAAATTGGGATAAATATTGTGTTTTACTTTGATAGACTTTGCTATAGGTTTGGATGTAATTTTGTGCTATGTTCTATGTCAATTTTGAGCTATCATGAACATTTTATGAGCTGAACTCGATTTTTGGCTCGTTAAACTTATTTGACAAGCCGAGCTAGAGTCGAGCTCGAGCTTTCATTTTCATAAATGAGCCGAGCTCGAGCTTGAATATTAAAGCTTGTGACGAACACGAGCCGGGCTCGAGCCTGTAAATATATTAACGAGCCGAGCCCGAAATATGGCAAAGCTCGGCTCGATTCGGCTAATTAATAGCCCCGTCGAGGAGCTTCGGTCCGTTATCTTGAAAAAGTTGTTTGGTGTTAATCTAGCTTTTATTTTTCATCTTTGGTTGTGTGAGTGTGTTGCTTGTGTTAGACGTGGTGTTGTTCTCTAAGTGTGTGTAGGGAGGTGCATGACCCGGAGCAATCGAACGACTTTAGTACCGCTTGACGAGAACATCAACAGGACTCTCCGACTCCTAGGTTGGGAGAGGGAGTTAGCGGAAGCAAGGAGGAGAAATGAAGAAAGGGGACAACAATTGTGTCCCAGAGTTAGTGGAGTAGAAGTTGACGGAGTGGAAGGTGAAGTTGCTATTGGAGTTGACATGGCAGAGAACCAAAGAGAAGGAGGAGCCGCCCAAGCTCACAACCACAAAGATGAGGCGGCAGAGGAGGAAGCCCCAAGGACAATGGGGTATTACATGGCCCCACGACCGGCGGACATTCAATCGCCTATCTTACAACTTCGAAATCAAGCCGAACCTCATGACAATGATTCCAAATAATGCTTTGTCCACGAGCACACAAGCGAATCATCGAGGGAGCATGTGCAAAGATTTCTTAAGCTCACGGGGAGTTTGAAGATAAATGACATGCCAACGGAAGCTTTGCAATTAAGGCTTTTCCCTTACTCACTTTCGTGGAAGGCACTTCGATGGCTCAGCAACCGGCCGCCTCGTTCAATTACCTCATGGGATGATCTTCTCAACAAATTCATGAACCGCTATTGCCCGCCTTCGAAGACGGCCGAGTGGAGAAAGAAGATCACCCATTTCGAGCAAGATGAAGATGAGACCTTGAGAGATGCTTGGGAGAGATTCTCCGACTATTTTCTTCAATGCTCTCACCATGGGTTCGAGGAACAATTTTGGATAGAAACTTTCTACGGTCGACTTATACATGAAGACAAGATCCTCATTGACTCTCCTTGCCAAGAGAGGTTGATGAACATGACCCCACCTCAAGTGACCCAGTTGCTCAAAGATATGGCTCTTAAAGGATATGATTGGGGCTTGACGAGAAGCGGGAAGAGAAGCAATGAAAGAGGAGTAAGAAGTGTGGGAGCAAGTGCTCCACTTGAAGCGAAGCTTGACAAGTTGATCGAGGTAATTCTTGAGGATAAGAAGCAAGGGAAGAGAGCAGTGTTGTCGTGCAATTGGTGTTCGAGAACCAATCACGAAATTTCGGATTGCCCAGCAATGAAGGAGTCGAGTACCCCGGAGGAACAACTCAATTTCGTTGCCAATGCTAGGGGAACAACCCCTACGGAAATACTTACAACCCTGGGTGGAGAAATCATCCTAACTTTGCTTGGTCGTCCCCGACTAATCCGTGAAATTATGAACCTCGGCCAACTTTCATCCAACAAAGGCCTCAATTCCAAAGCTCGAACTTCCAACAACCTTACCAAAGTACAAGGTGGTCAAGGGTTCCAACAACAACAACAACCCGACAAGGTGTCCAAACTTGAAGACCTTGTGAATACCTTTGTGAGCACGAGTGCTCAGAAGTTTGAGAAGATTGAGAAATTTTTGGATGTGACGACTACCAAGTTTACCTCGGTTGAGGCGGGACTCCGAAGCCATCAAGCAAGCTTTCAAAATTTGGAGGTGCAAATCGGCAATCTTGTCGGGATCCTCACCAAGAGACCAAAGGGATCCCTACCCTCTCAAGCCATGTGCAATGTGATTTACTTGAGGAGTCGGAAGATGACTCTGGGAGTTGTTGCTAAGGAAGCGATTGAGAAGGAAGACTCAAACCCCAAGGATGGAGATGAAGAGCCCTCGAAGGGAGAGAAAGAAGTGGCAAGGAAGGCATCGCTGACGCCATCTCCGGTGGCTGAGTACTAGCCACCTCTTCTTTCCCCACAAGGGTGTACAAGGAAAGGTTGGAAGCGGAATGTGGAGGCTTCATGGAGATGATCCGAAATCTCCACCTCAACATTCCCTTCCTTGAAGCTATGGCTCACATGCCAATGTATGTAAAGTACCTCAAAGGATTCATCACCAAGAAACCAAAGTTTGAAGATCTCGCCAACGTGACTCTAGCCGAGGAGTGCTCGGCCTTCATCCTCAACCGGTTGCCCAAGAAGCGACCCGATCCAGGTAGCTTCACTATCCCTCTTAGTATTGGTAACCATCACATAGAAAATGCCTTGGTGGATTTAGGAGCAAGTGTCAATGTGGTGCCCTATAAGCTTTTCAAAAGGCTAGACCTAGGTGAACTCAAGACCACTAAGCTTAGTGTCACATTAGCCGACCGCTCGGTCATTAATCCTAGGGGCATTGTGGAGGACATGTTAGTACGAGTGGGCAAGTTTTGCTATCCAACGGATTTTGTGATCCTTGATATAAGTGAGGACTCGGATATGCCACTCATACTAGGACGTCCTTTCCTTGCCACCGCCAAGGCGTTAATTGATGTTAATGAGGGGACCTTGATTCCGAGGGATGGTGAGGAGAGAATCACTCTTGAAATTGAACCTAAGGCTAGAAGTGAGGATGTGAAGGAGTTGGTGTCGGATGACTTGAATGTGAGTGGAGGAGAGCTTCTCAATGCAAACCCCACTATTAGTTGTGTTGCTTGTGGTGATGTTAAGCAGGAAGTTAAGGAGGGTATTATGCCCAAAGAAAGGAGGAAGAAAGCTTGGAGGGAAAAGATGAAGCAAGCTTTGGCCCGAAGGAAGGAGAAGGGCAAAGCTAAGGTCGTCGACCAAGAAGGCCACCCCATGGAGCTTAAGTTGGGAGGCTACAAGCCTCGCCCCGAGAACGTAGCGGATCCACTCTCGGTGGCATCATGTTCCAAAACATGATAGATCCGCAACGTCAAGCTAGTGACGTTAACTTAGCGCTTATTGGGAGGCAACCCAACGTAGGTTTGTTTTCTTTTCCTTATTTTTGTTTTTTAGTGTGTCGAGTGAAGAGTTCTAGTGATTGAGTGGTATCCCCGTGCCACATTTGGTTTGTTTTACGTTTCGAGGTTGTGTCATGATCGATAGATGGCACAATAGATTAGGTTGAGTAAAATTTTTTCAGAAGTGCCCTGTTTTAGCTGAGGTTCACGGACGGATTGCCCAGTTCACTGTCTTACAAGACTATGAACAGGGCGCTTCCACGAGCTTGCCAGTTGTCGACCAGCCACAGTTCACGGCCGCATTGCTGCGTTCACAGTCTTAACGACCGTGAACTGGCAAACGCGTCTGTGAACTGCCAGCGTCGTCTATAAAAGGGGCGTGAATGTTGACCCTTAACTTCACGAGCCAAAACTCGCCGGAACACCGCGATTCTCCGACGGTTTTCAGGCCATTTCACCCCCTTCTTGAGAGCAAAACCCAAAACAAAACTCATACCCATTCTTCCCTCATTAAGGGCGACCTTCGCCTAGATTTGTGGGAGATTTGGGGCAAAACTTTTCCGGCAAAGTCGCCGCCAATGAGCCTTCGACGAGATTCCGGAGAGCTTCCGACGATGCTCCAGCGAACCTTCTCCGGATTATTTTAAGGCTGTTTTTCGCCTTCCTCGCCCTCACCTCACTTCCTCCTACGTCCTACGTGTGTCTCCAGGTTGGTTTTCCAACTCTACCTTATTTATTTTGGGAGAATCATATTAGGTAGTGAAGCGAGGAGAATTAATGTAACCCTGGGGGGTTGGATTTTTACCAAAGTACGCAGCAACACAATCAATCCAAGGATCAGATTGATTAAAACAAAATTCGAACAAAAAACAAGGATTTTCTTGGGTTTTTGGATAAAACGCAATCAAACCTACAATCTTTCAAGTGGAAGAAGGCTCGAATGATATAAAGGTAGATGCCCGGCCATGATCAACACGTTCTTGATCGATACAAGAGCTCAACGAGCTTGGAATCCACCAAAGCTCACACAAGTACACAAACTTGCAAAAACCCAAAGGTTCAACTTCAATTCATCAAAGTCTAACTATTACAACGACAACTAGAGGGCTTTTATAGCCAAAGAAAACCTAATACAATTCTAAACTAACAAGGAAACCAATTAGAAACAGGAAAAGGCTAAAGAATTCGTGTAAAACAAGGTAACTTGCAGGCCAAGAAACTGACTTAAAACACAAGCAATTATGCCTAGGAAAACAGGCTTCATAGCATCTTTGAGCCCTTTGAAAATGGTCTTCTAGGTTAATTCGAACTCAACCAATTCCTTTCCTTTGTAGCAGAAAACTCCCTTTTTCACCTCCAACTTGAAATAGCCTGAGATCATGCTCCAAACTACAGATATAGGCCTTCAAAGTTGGTATCTCAAAACAGTTTTTTTGCCTTTGCTATTTTCTGGCAGTTTTTCAGTTTTGAGGTAGCAACTTTGACGCCTTGGAAAACAACCTTAATGACTTCTTCTTGAGCAACCAAGCATACCAATGTGTAGATAATCACTCCATGTTCAATACAACCCATTAAAATTGAATTTACATTGAGTCAATTGAGAGAAACGTGCCTCCAAAGTCGGCTACTTGAACATGGAAAATGACTTGGACAAAAATGAATGTTTTTCGGGCAGGTTGAGCTTGCTTCTTCATCACGTAATTTTAACTTGTAAAGTAGACCATTTGGGATCATATCAAGAATTTTAGTGCCTTGAATGTTGAGTTTAGAATTCGGGCGAGCAATTAGGTGAATTAGGATGATTGAATGTATGATTGACGTTGCATGAGCCTAGTGAGCCTGGGTGGGCATTTGTTGATTCGAATTGTTTGCATTTGTATATTTTCCCACCAAGTGCTAATTTTTGAATGAATATGCATTGTTGTTCTTGAATGGTGGCTGGTAGCCACCTTAGCATGGGTTGGGGTTCAATTCTTTTGTGTTGATGAACCGTGAAATACCCAAAACCATGCCACGGTGTGTTGAGCTTAAATGTTTGAAATCCATAGTGGAGATAAGTGTGGGGGGAATTTATTTTTCCTCCCAATGAGTTGTGCTTAACGAATGTTTCCACATATGGTGTTTGTTTGCCGAATTTCGCAGGATGCTTAATGAGGAGCACGAGTTCATCAGTTACGTGGTAAACCATCCGCGGTTTGGAAACAAGTTTGCCTACCAGAGGGATAGCTCGGTCGGGCCACACTGGCGAATGGACCTAGACATGTTTAACATGTCAGGTGTCGAGCCCCCAATGTCGGGGGTCGTCTATCACACCTAGTGGCACCTGTTGCTCACCATGGACGAGGACATCTACCACGAGCTGTGCGTGAAGTTTTACTTCACGTTCGCCCATGTGGTCCCGACCGGCAAAAGGAGTCGGCCATACGTGGAGTTCATGTAGGGAGGTCAGCCCCGAGTGCTGACCTATGACACTTTTGCCCAGGCCATGGGGCTCGACCCGACTCTCATGACGATGATGGAGCGGCAGAATACCATCGATTTTCATTATCAGGCCGCATTTCGGGCCCTCTGTCGCCCCGAGCATGAACACGAGGAGTACAAGGCGAGCCACACCAATGCGGTGAAGCTGAGGACTCCCAGGAGGATTCTCCACACTCTGCTCACCCAATCAGTCATCCCCAACATGCAGTCGGTATATCTTATGACGAACAGAGGGCTTCTGGCTCTCTTCTCCATGAGGCAACCTGCGGAGCCGATCCCTCTGGGATCGCTGGTAGCCACCTCTTTCGTCCGGTGTTTGGGGCGGAACAGAGTAGACACCATGCACATGGGGGGCATCATCACGAGGATTGCCCTCCACCTCAGAGCGAATGTGGAATGATGCTCCATCACAGGAGGACCGAGCCCTTCCCAGTGGCTACGCTTTATAACCAGCAGCTGGTACTTCAAGAGAGGGGCATCAAGTACCTCGACGGGATCCGAACTTCGGGAGTCCTGCACCCAACAGTTGACCCGGATCCAGTCGAGCCAGATGTAGGGGTTCCACCCTCAGAGCAGCCACCTGCTCGAGCACCCGCCCGCCGCCGTCGTCCCGCGCTCCAACGCCCTATACCACCAGCAGCACTAGCTTCATTATCCAGACCAGCCGTTGATCCACTCGTACAGGGGATGGATCGCCTCTAGAATCAGTTTGGGGGAGTGACTTCCCGCCTCAATCGACAGACGTACCTCCTCGAGCAGATGGCTCGACGCCAGGGTCTCATTCCTGATGACGAGTCGGGACCTTCGACCCAGTGAGAGGTAGCAGACGAGGAGATATGTGGCAGAGCCGATTCCTTTCGCCCCACTACTCCACTTGGAAATCTGAACTCTTTTGTTTTATTTTTCTTTCGTTTATGTCTATGTGTTTTGTGACTATAAACTACTACTACTACTATCACTATCGTATTGTGTTGTGTAATAACCTCGCCTTGAGCGAGTCATATTGTGTTTGTGTATGTGTGTTTTTGTCTTCTCCTTGAAGCTCTAAATCTCCTACCCCAGAAACAATTCCAACTTTCACTCACCAAGCAAAGCGATAACGTCATTTTACCCCTATCTTACGTCATTGAGGGTAATGTCGAGCTTAAGTGGGGGGGGGGGGGTAGTCTATTACTATGCTTGTGTGAGTGTGATTGATGCTTGGAGCCTTGATATATACCCAAATTTGAAATTTTTGAGGCCTCCAAGCAATGTTTGCATGATCAAAGTGGCCGGTTTGTAGGAGAATCTTGTGGTTATTGGCATTGACCTTGAATTGTTGAATGTGATCGAGTATGCCCTATGATGATGACTGGGAGGTGCATTAGGATAGTGCAAAGGTTTAGTTCTCATGTGTGCAAAAATGAATGGATGTTTTGACTCGATTACTTTGATTACAATTGCCATGCATGTTGCTTTGTGAATTGGAATAGATGGTTGGGTGACTAGGTACCCATATGAGCTTTGAGCCGATCGTTTTCTTCTTGTGTGCTTAGATCCCTATTACCATGGCGAGTAACATCACAGTTGTCACTACTGAATATGATGGTTTCATAGGATTAGTCCACGCCCAATCATTTCTTCGTCTCTATACATGTGTTGTCCTTCTTTCCCGAAGCTCTCGCTTTTGAGTTCCATTGAGGTTCCACATAGGAGGATTTTGTGTGGTTCTCGCTAGGAATGAAAGTGAAAGAAAGATTATTGTTGGAGTGAGTTCTTAAAAAGAGAGCATTGGTCGTTAAAATTTGTGTGGCAAATGTTTAACTCTCTAGTACCCCCCTCAAAAAGAAAAAGAAATAGAAAGAAAAGGAAAGTAGAAAGAAATAAAAAGAAAGAGAAACGAAAAAGAGGTATTAAAACGGGGTAAGTAAAGTAGAAATTGCCACTAGGAATCAAAGAGTGTGCTCTAGGTGGGGTTTCTTGGCACACAAGTCATTGAAACCTCCACATTGTCTTAGAACTCCTTCACTACCAAATCAAAGTGCGATAGCAAGAGTAGACCGAGGAAGAGCGCTTAAGGGAAGTTCATGATCGGTGATAGTTTGGAAGGGAGAAGCAAGGTTTTTGGTCGATGCTAGTGGTCGTTGTTTGTAAGGAAGGTTCTTAGTAGAAACCATAGAGCCTTCGGTTTTAGGATGAAGATGTAGGACCTCATGATGTGTTTGTCACCACCCAAAAAGCTTTTTTCCCCATGTCTAAGACAATCGCCAGTCATTTGAACCCGTGTTTAAGACCTTCGGACAAGCTAGTGATGACAACCATTCCGTGAACTCTAGAATGTAGAGGTTGCCGCCGTGGTGTTGAGACGATAGAGCCGACTGTTGATGATTGTGCACATTCGTTGCACCAAAAGTTCCCGACCCCACTGGTCAAGAGAGTGAGTGATTCATTCTTGTTTTGCATGTCATATCATACCCCAGTGAGGACCTTTGTTGCCCATCCGTTTGTTCCTTGGACTTGAACTCTATTCATGGTTAGTTGTGGTTGGTAAGTGATCTTGTTGAAACTTGCATTGATTCATGAACAAGGTGAGAACTTTTTATTTGCCCGTTTCTAGTAGCCTCGATTGTCGTTTGTGGTGGATGTCGGTATTGCTTGCAACGGTCCTTGTGTTAATTGCCAATAGCCATTTGAGATTCACCATTTTGTGCCCTTTGATTTGTGCCCAAAGAATTTTGATAGGTTGAGATATTACATCGTGTGAAATGGTTTGTTTGGGGACAAGCAAAAGTCTAAGTGTGGGGGAGTGATTCAGGCCTAATTGCACACATTTTATCCTCGTTTCCATTGGGCGTTTGTGGCATTTTAACTCCTAAAAGGGTGGTTTAACGCTAGGTTTTGTATGTTTCATTGTGTTTCAGGATCTAACAGGTGAAACCAGCCCGGGATTCGAAAGGTGGAAGAAAATGAGCAAAGACCGGGCAAAGAGGGGCACGGTTTCCCATTTGAGTTCACGGTCTCCTATGGACGTGAACTGAAGCCATAAACCGTGAACCGCAAAGCGTCCATGGCGAATTATGAAGTTACTGACGCCGAGTGAGTTCACGTTCACTAAGACCGTGAACTTTGAGTGCAAACCGTGAACTCAAGTGAGTTAAGCGGTGCGTTTCGACACAACACTCCATGTTCACGGACGCGTTGAAGAGTTCACGGGCATGAACTGAGACCGTGAACTAAGCCCGATCATAATATAAAACGTGAGCTGAAAGGAAGAGAGAGGGAGAGCCCAAGAGTGAGAAAGCACCTTCTTCTTTAAATTTTAGAGAGAGAAAGGACAAACCAAAGGAGAAAGGAGGCTACGGTTAGCTCGAAGTGGTAAATTGGGAAGAATATCCTCAAGAGAAGATCAACACAAGATCAAAGGAGAGTGGAGGCATCACCATGATGGTTTCTACTTTTTTCTCTTGTGTTCTTCCCTTTCTAGCATGGAGCAGTTACCTTTTTCACTTGGGAGTTGTGAAACCCTAACTATTTGGCATGTAGTTGCAGTGTGAATTGAATGATTGTTTATGGGTGTTGTTTAATTTAATGATTGAGGTATTTTTCATGATGATTGTGCATGTTTGTGCTTAGCAATCTTATTGGTCATTCTAACCTAGGTTAGAGGGGAAACCCCCCTTTCCAAAAGAGGCTCAATTGAGTTGGGATTCCTTGGGCTTTTCAAGCCACCTACCTAGGTTAATCTAGGGCAAACCTCTATCTTGAATTAATCAACTAGGTTAATCGTGATTAAGCTATCCAACCATCGGTTGAGGGAGAAGGTAAGTCAACCCTTAATTGCTTTAACTAAGAGGGCTACTCTTGTAGCCTATAATGTATCCCTTGGTTTGGCAATTGAGAGTGTGGTATTCGATCATAGTTGCACCTCCTAACGGTCCACGATTGCCTTGCCCATAACGTCACATTCGAGTCCACGTGCTATGGTAGTAGTTAGGGGGAAGCGACACCCTAGTGATCCTTCTCATCTAGAGCTTTCAAACCATTTACCATTGCTTTGTTTTGATTTAAACCTCATAGTTTTCAACCAAAAATCAATCCGCTAAATAATGTTTCAAACAATGGAAGTAGAGGTACGTGGACCAGCCCGGGTTGATATTTAAACATACTTGCCCTATATTGCACCCATATAAGGTTTATACTTTGACCTTAGGTGGGAATTTGTTGTGATATTATGGACGAGTCATAGTTTCACCCAGTGAAATTTTAAATAGTTGCAAGAGGTTTTTCCATGATTACTCATTCTATTATCATTATTTTTGCATTGAGGAAGTATTTTATTTTGTTTTATCATAAAATAATTATTTTTTTTAAATAATATGTGAGTATGGGTGGACTCGTTCTGCCTCATTCCAGTGTGCGTATAACCTGATCTGCGATTGGTGGGGGACGGTTATGGGTATTGTTGGGCATGGTTATCACACTAGCATGCTGGTTGGTTGAAGCTGGTATAACCGATGTCAGTTATGAAACCAATTTGAATATCATTAGTATAAGGAAATAAATCTCAAATACCAAGGTAAATAAAAAAATCTCTCGCAATACAACACTTTGTAAAAAATTTCCCAAACTACTAGAGTTTGGAGCAGTTCGCTGGACTGTCTAGGAAATTAGCTCTCGTTTGCTGGAGTAAGTAGCGAACAAGTATGGATCGAGGTTGACAAAAGAGAACTGCTCCAAATCTTGGGGGATCGCTCGACACATGAGCGAACAATACAGATCGTTTATAAGTACGATGATCTTGCTCTCCAATATCGATGAAATGCCCCGCAATCTACACCCAGCCTAGGTCAAAAAATTAAATTGGTGTGACGTTGCACTCAGTTATGCTATCGTAGCAATTTTATTTTATTCAACATAAATTTTTTGGTATCTTCGAAGCCGCAAATCCCGATGGCAGTTTGGTTAGGTTTCTCTCCAAAAAGCGTCATTTGCTATTCGAAATGGCCCATTTTCCTATTATGGCAGACTTCGGACGATCATAATTTTCAACTTGTTTATCCAAATTTTCAAGGACTACAACTTTTACTAGAGATACATTTTCAAAAGAAGAGATATTTTTTGATAAAAGGGTTTGAGAATACCTTCAGATTTAATTTCCACATTTCCACATTAATTCTGAAAAATATTTCAACAAAAAATTTATAGTCATTAAAGAGTTATTCAGTTTTTTTAGATGACCGGATAAACAATATGAAAATTACGAGTGCTTGAAGTTTGGTGAAATTGGAAAATTGCAATTTCGGGTAGCAAACGACATTTTTGGGAAGAAAGGCAGACCGACGCTTTGAATAGATCTCAAAAAGTTATGCAAAATTAAATTTTTTCACCATGATAGGATAATAAAGCACAACGGTACGATCGTTTGCAGTTTCAATCTAGTTTAGGTGTGGATCGCGAGCTTGTACGGCGATCCAATTAGGATTGAACATATATGAACCGATTTTACCTGAAACTCGTGATCCAATGAAAGTTGAACCGATATGAACCGCTCTTACCCGATAGAACCATACTATTTGCTAAACATGCACAACGGCTGAAAGTCGTTTGCCACTTTAAACCATAGATATATGAGGGTTTTGGGCTCATTATGGATTTGAAAAAAACCATTGTTTGTTTACTGATTTCATTATGGATTTTGGTAATTAAATTTGTATGTATGAAGTGAACTTCATCTTTATTGCCGTCAATGAAATAAGAAGATAAAGAAAATATGAGGATAGATTAGTAAAAAATGATTGAATTCAAAGTCCAGAATCAATTACAAGCTAAAGAACCATACTATTTGCTAAACATGCACAACTGCTGAAAGTCGTTTGCCACTTTAAACCATAGATATATGAGGGTTTTGGGCTCATTATGGATTTGAAAAAACCGATTGTTTGTTTACTGATTTCATTATGGATTTCGGTAATTAAATTTGTATGTATGAAGTGAACTTGATCTTTATTGCCGTCAATGAAATAAGAAGAGAAAGAAAATATGAGGATAGATTAGTAAAAAATGATTGAATTCAAAGTCCAGAATCAATTACAAGCTAAAAAGGTGGGATTTTCAAATTTGTGGGGGCCACCGATTTGGACCCTCAAAGCCCACTAGTCCCACAAATTTGTTAGCCCTATATACTTGAAACAAACAATGAATTTTGTAGTAAGTCCATCATGCGCCAGATTGAGAAAAAGCCATGACTCTCTCTCCTCTTCATCTCTCTCCCCTTCTTCTTCTCCCAACTTCTTCCCGTCCTCCATCCCCTGGTTCTAGAGCTATCTGCCGAAGAACCCCTGCAGCTGCTATAAATGGAGCATTCAACATCAACCATCATATTATCTGCAACTCATTTAAGAGGTTATCAGAAGAGCTTAAAGTGGGAATGGCAGTCATACGCCAGATTGAAGAAGAGCAACTCCTGCCGGTACCCAGACCCAATGAGAGCAGAGATACCCCAGAGCAGAGACCCAATGAAGCAACAACCCCGCCGCCCAAGCCACCTGAGAAGAAGTCAACTACAGAGCAGAGGAGTTATTTCACTACGGATTTGGGAGATCTGGGCTTTAAAGATTGGACAGAAAGGGAAGCAAGGATTTATTCCACACACCCGGTAGGAGATCAAAAGGCCAGTGAGGCAAAGAGAATTTACTGCCAAATCCCACCTGAGGCAGAGGGAAAAGGAAAGCACACGTCAATCATTAGCCACCAACAGAGCCTATACCAGCAATACAGATACACAGAGAAGGCTCAAGTGGGGATTAAATGCTCTGTCAACAACTGGAGACCGCCATCTAGAAAAAAATCTCAGAGTGATTGGATGGCTACCCTCAGGGGAGATAGCCGGCCTACTAGCTGCGACCATAAATGGTATATTCAAGGTTACCAGGCAGAGAAGGGGATCGAATGGACTCGCAGGGGAGGGCATTCAATACCTAATTTATTTAATGCCCCTAAGGTACCCAGTCTTCAACCACCTAAGCCCCCATTGCACTATAAATGGGAAGATTGCCCGGAGCAGAAGATACTATCTCACTCAACAACAAAGCTCACAACCGATAGAAATCCCAAGCTCAGTCTACTGTCAAAAATTACCAAATCCACGAAACCCACCACCCAGCACAACCAAGAGAATATGGAGATACAACCTAAAGGCTTTAGAGGGGAACGAAGCCATCTGGTGTTGAATGTTCGCCCTACGGTTATAGGAGCTCGAGGGAGTGGCATGGCCATGCTGTTGGGCAAATGGATTACGGATGCAAGCATCAATCTGCCCAAAGCCAAACATGCGGCAGTTAACAAATGGAGGGCTTATGGCGAAGTCCAAGTAACGAAGGAGGCGGACAATCTGTTCGTGTACTCTTTCCAGTCAGAGAAACAAAGAGATGCAGTGTGGGAGGCTCGTCCATGGAACCTGAGCAATACCCTTCTCGCCCTCAAGAAATGGGATGGAGAACAGAAGGCAGAGAAGACCGACATCCCAATTGTGACACTCTGGGTCCAGATGCATGACCTCCCGCAGTCTCTGAAGGATGAGGAAGCGGTTCAAGCTGTCGCAGCCTTCATCTTTCCCCAGTTCCACTGCATCGACATGTCCAACTTTGACTTCAGAGGCTGTCTGAAGTTCATTAGGGTCAAGGTGGAAGTCAGTATCGATGAGCCCATCCCAATCGGTTTTGAGTACCCTGTAGGAGACCAATCAATCTGGGTCAGCTTCAAGTATGAGAGGATCATGGACTTATGCTACTTCTGTGGGCGGCTAGGTTACCTGATCCACAATTGCACTGAGAGGGAAGAGCATAGAAGGAGGGGACTGTGCACTGATCCTTCGGAGGTTTACACTGACGCGCTCAGGGCCGGGCACGACTCGCCGGCGAATATCCCTCCGTCCTCATTCAGGAAGAAGCAGGCTGCATCGCGCCGCCTGACACAGCAGAACCCTGCTACCAAACAGATCCGCGGATCTCGAGGCGAATCGTCCCAAATCACCCTAGCGGGCCTCCCGTTGCAGGGTCCTTTCCCATACCCCCTGGGTACGCTCTCTTACCTGGCTCGGGAAGAGGGGCAGACTGGAACTGCAGAGGAGAGGAGGTCAACCCAACACCTACCCTGCAAAATGCCATTCTGGAGATGGAGATGGAAAAAACGACAAGGGCAATGCAGAAGAGCCTCGACCTCAGTGGGAAAGTGGGTAACACAGATAACCTGGCCGGCCTGTATGAGATGGGCCAATCACTTACCTTGGCAAGCCCATCTCATAATGCTACTGAAGGCTCCCTATCCCCTCTCATAGCAGATCAGCAAGCCCAGGTGTTCTCCCAGGCCCAGAACCTTGACCTGTCTACGGAGCCCATTGTCGTTGCCCAACAGGAGGAAGAGACCATGCCCGAGAAGAAAAGGAAGCCAGAGCACAGACAAAGCCAAACCAGCCCAATGAGTCAGCAAGAAGCTCCATCTAACCTATCTTTTGATTGTCTGTCTTTTGCCCCAGGTGAAAACAGGAAGATTTATCAAAGAAGGAAGCACATAATCAGGAAGAAAAGTCTGGCTGAGTTAACAGCGGAAGGATGCCAATCTGGAGAAGGAGAATCGGCCACTCCGAGGGCGACGGCGGCAAGCCTGAAGCCGCCTTTCCAAGAATGAGGATATTAAGCTGGAATTGTAGGGGGTTCGACCAACCCCTTACAAGGATCTACTGCGGTAGACTCTGCCGGCAATATGGCCCTTCTGTGCTCTTTCTTATGGAAACTAGGAAAGAGGACTCATTCATGGAAGAGAAGAAGAGAGCAATGAAGTTCGAGTTTTCGGAGTATGTTGGCCCGCGTAGGGAAGGCAGTGGACTCGCTTTATGGTGGAAGGAAGATGTGGATGTCGTTGTTCTGGATTCTTGTAAGTCCTTTATGGACACTAGTATTAGGCAGAATGGAGTGGAATTTTTCTGCACTTTTGTACACGCTCCTACCTCGGCGGTAGAGAGAAGGGCCTTATGGGATCGACTTACGACCCTAAGGGCAGATGTGGAAGACAAGTGGGTTGTTGTAGGTGACCTCAATGTTGCAGCGTTCCCCTTCGAGAAGCAGGGACGCTGTCCTTTAAGAAATGATAATGTAGCCCCCTTCAAGTACTTTATTGCTCGGAACTCCCTGATTGACCTAGGTTTCTCTGGCCCAGTCTTTACTTGGAGTAAAAAGCAACAAGGGGATGACCTGATTCGAGAAAGACTTGACAGAGCACTATGTTCGACCTCGTGGAGAAATGAATTTGAAGCCGCAACTGTATCACTTGAGGAATTTTTGGAATCTGACCACTGCCTGATCAGGATCGACCTGCATCCTAGAAGACACACCCGCTGTACCTCCTTCAGATTTGACAAGAAATGGAGGGAGAGCGAGGAATGTTGTGATATTGTTCTCAACCGATGGCAGGAAGGGGGAAATGTTGGCGACAAGCTGAGCAATTGTAAAAATGATTTGAAAATATGGGCCAGGAATGACAGAATAGCCAAACTGAAAAGAGAAAAGGAGATCAGGAGTAGAATCCAAGCTATCCAGGGATTTTTAGGTCTACAATGGTTGTGACAGAGGAGAGGAACCTGCACATGGAACTGGAGCACTTATGGAATGCAGAGGAATCTTGCTAGGCTCAGAGATCAAGAATCTCATGGCTTCAGGAAGGGGACTAGAATTCTGGCTTCTTCCATACAAGCACTATAAGAAGGAAGAATCGGAACAGAATCCTTAAACTGAAGGACTCAGCTGGCAACTGGATTACCAACGCGTTTGATTTGGAAGCTCATGCTAACAGCTTTTACCATGAGCTGTTCAGCAGCAATAATGGACTGGCAAGCATGGACCTGCTGGCAGGATTCCCTTGCCTTGTCTTAGAAGAAATGAACCTTTGTCTTAGTGCTCCCATTGATAAGAGTGAGATCCGGAGGGCTGTCTTTCAGCTAGGGGCTAATAAAGCACCGGGACCGGATGGATTCCCAGGGCTTTTATTCAGGAAGTTTTGGAATTCGATTGAGGATGTCTTCTACAGGCTGGAACGATACCTTTATCACAATAATTCCTAAGGTTGATGCTCCGGAACTGATCGGCCAGTTTCGGCCAATCAGTTGTTGCAATTTCAGGTACAAAGTCATTACAAAAATCCTCTCCAACCGTCTCCAACCCTGGCTTCCGACTTTGGTTAATGAGCTCCAGTCAGCCTTCACAGGAGGGAGGTAGATCCAGGACAACATCATAATTGTACATGAGGTACTCAACCAGTTCAAAAAAAAAAAAATCTAGCAACAGGAAAGAAATGATGATGAAGCTCGATATGAAAAAGGCCTATGATTTGGTCGAATGGGACCTACTGATCAACCTCCTTCGGGCCTATGGTTTTAATGAGGTCTGGTGCACCTGGATCCACACCTGCATCTCTACTGTCTCCTTCAGTCTCCTCTTCAATGGCGAGCCTTCAGAAGCCTTCACACCCTCGCGAGGCATTCGACAAGGGGACCCGATCTCCCCTCTCCTCTTCATCCTTATGTCGAATGCCCTCTCTTTCCTGATTGAGAAAGCAGTCCTGAGGAAGGATATTAAAGGAATTAATATCAACCGCCACTGCCCTACACTCACTCATTGCCTATTTGTTGACGACACTTTTATTTTTGGTGAGGCTAACACTGCCGAAACGGGGAAGATCCTTGATATCATTAGAATCTATGGGGCTGTGACAGGTCAAGAAGTCAACAAAGACAAATCTTCAATGTTCTTCAGTTCCAATGTCCCCATACCTGAGCAAGGGAGGATCATTCAGGAAGCTGGATTCTCACCCACTAACTGCCACTCAAGCTATCTTGGAGTCCCAACCGAGTGGGGGAGATCCAAAAAGGAACCTTTCAATTTCCTTATTCAAAGAATGGAAAGCAGAGGTGATTCGTGGAAAAGCCTCCTCCTCTCACCAGGGGGAAAGAGGTACTCCTCAAAGCGGTGTTCCAAGCAATCCCCTCTTATATTATGTTCCTGTTTCTCTTACCTAAAGCAACAACGAAGAAGATGGACTCAATGTTGGAAAACTTCTTTTGGGGAGGCTCGATGAATAAAAGAGCTATTCACTGGAGGGCGGGTGAAGTCCTGTACGCACCAAAAGAGGAGGGGGGCCTGAGATTCCGACCATTCCACACTTTCAACTTGGCCTTGCTTGCCAAACAAGCATGGCGTATCCTGACTAACAAAGATGGCCTGTGGGTCAAGGTACTAAAGAGCATCTACTTCCCAAATTCGGATTTCCTGAGTTCCAAGAAAGGGGCAAAGGCGTCATGGATTTGGTCCAGCCTGTGTGAAGCGAAGAAGTGGATGGAAATTGGGTTAATCAAGGTCATTGGTAATGGTAAATCGACCAAATTATTTTATGACCCCTGGAGAAGAGATAGGGCAGGACCTCTTCTGGACTTCAACTGGCCTAACCAGTCCACAGCAGATTCATGGATTGATGGCATCACCAGAGAGTGGAAGTTTGATCTTCTGCAGAATTTCTTGAGCCCTCACGACCAGAAGCAGATCATGGCCATCCCAATTGGCCCGGAATCCCTCAATGACTTTTGGGCATGGCGATTCTCTGACCAGGGTTCCTTCTCTATGAAGTCAGCCTTTCACATCTTTCACGATCGGACCAGGAGTACACAAGGATCGAATGGCAGGGTTTCAGAGGAGAGTAAGAGTAGGTGGAAATGGCTTTGGAGCCTTTCTATACCTCCGAAGCTCAAATTTTTCTTGTGGAGAAGTTCGAGGGGAGCGCTTGCCACAAAGGAAAACCTTCATGCCAGGAAATGCTCACCATCCATGGCATGCCCTCTCTGTGATCATCCTGCGGAGTCTATCCACCACTGCCTCTTCACCTGTAATCATGCAGCGGAGGGTTGGAGGCAGGAATGGCCAACGACTCCTCTTCCTACTCCTGGTGTCCCTCTCCTGGAATGGCTTTCTTCACTGGTGCCCAGTTTCTCTCTAACCTCTATCCAAAAGATTATCTTCTACCTGTGGCAGACATGGAAAGCAAGGAATGAGAGGATTTTCAAGCATTCCCCCCTCTGGCCCC
Source organism: Linum tenue (assembly GCA_946122785.1). Taxonomy (NCBI): domain Eukaryota; kingdom Viridiplantae; phylum Streptophyta; class Magnoliopsida; order Malpighiales; family Linaceae; genus Linum; species Linum tenue. The sequence goes on along the minus strand of CAMGYJ010000006.1, from coordinate 42,172,913 downwards.
CAGCCACGATCGCGAAGGCAGCGACTGCTCTCCACCAGTGGATCACCTGCCCCAAGAAGCCTACCACAGCTAACGTTTCTACTCAGCCCACCCCATCACCAGAACGTTCTTCACCACCGCCGAGTACTCATAACTTTGAGATACACTGCGACGGGTCGTTTTTCAGCGACTCCCAGGAGGCGGCATATGGCGTCATTGTTATAAACGGCCATGGTCAAGTATGCGATGGTAAGGCTGAGACTTTGCACTGTTTTCCCCCACTTGAAGCTGAAGCCAAAGCCCTTTTGATGGGCGTGCTCATAGCTACTGAGCTACACTCTACATGTCATGTTCGTTCGGATTGCCTGCCTCTTGTAAAAGCTTTGCAGGATCATGAGAAGGAATGTCCATGGAGAGCTGCGGCTTGGATTTGCTCTATCAAGCAATTGATGGTGTCCAATCCCCTTATCCGAATCTCGCATATAGGTCGAAAGAGCAATGTTAAAGCTAATTGGGTTGCTAGATCTTGTGCCAGAAACTCGTTACCCAATGAATGGGTTCAGATTCTGGATGTAGTCTCACCCCTCTTGTGACCTTTGGCTACTACTTGAGTAATGAAAAGCAGTGTCCCCTTATAAAAAAAAGGCAAAATTCACTTCCATAGCCATAACTTTACACTTTGTGACAAATATAACCAAGTTTTGAAAAATACACAGAAATAGCCATTCCGTCCATTAATATAACAGAATTGTAACGGTGGCTGACTGGACAAACGATCGTTTGTGGCTACAACTCTCTTCGTTTGCGTGGCATGCCATGGTGGAATTTAAATTAATTATATTTATTAAAAAAAACCAACTTTACCAAATTGTTTCGTGGATCCTCTTCTACATCCGCCCCTCCCCATTCTTCACTTTTCCTCTTCCCAGAAATCCCACCTCCATTCCACCTAATTTCGAAATCGTCGACCACTCTCAGTCGACGTACGCAGCGAGATGGAGATTCCAGTTCACCACCACCCATACCTAACTCCCCACCTCTCGCCTCCTGCTCCTGTCCCTTCCAAATCGCTCTCACTCTCATCTCGCCTGCACTCACTCACTCACTCTCTCTCTCTCTCTCTCTCTCTCTCTCTCTCTCTCTCTCTCAATCTCACTGGAAAAACGATGAATGGGTATGTAAGAAGATTATGACGGCCTGATTGTAGATCTTGGGTTCGTAGAGGAAGGAGAAGATAGATAGATCTAGAAGAAGACGAATGGATTCGATCTCAGCATCTCCTTCACAGTTGCATCCCCTACCAGCGAGCGCTCGACGACGAACTTAACAGAGCAAAATCGACACTCGACGGGGAAAGGCAGAAGAGGAGCCCTACTGATTCCACCATCCATCGATTATATATTTGTGTTCTTTATCGGGTATCTCGTCGAGAAAAGGGAAGATGAATATAATAGGATATGGTTGGATCACGTTCGTTGCTTCGTCGCTGCCGATAGTGGGTTGGCTATGATTCTGGTCGGCGGCGGCGGATCTGTAGGGTGCGGCGGGGATTGACTACGGCAGCGCTGTGCGTGCCTTTCTTCTTTCTTCTTCTTTTCTTTTATCATTTTTTGTTTTTTGTTTTTTCCTTTAATTGAAAAAAAGAAGGGATCGGTCAATAAGATCCACATGCCCTGGGTCGATGTGGTCAATTTTTTTTTTTTATAAACAACATTTTTAAATTTTAATTTGACATGGCATGACATGTGGCAAGCCACGTCATCTAAGAGTTGACGTGGAAGCTGACGAGGCGCCATCTCAGCTCGTTGTTGACGGACGTTAACGGCATCTCCAACTCCGTCAATTTGTCTAATGGAAATGGCTATAATTGTCAAGGTAGTTTCAAATTTGTGGCTATTTCTGTGTATTTTTCAAAACTTGGCTATATTTGTCACAAAGTGTAAAGTTATGGCTATGGAAGTGAATTTTGCCAAAAAAAAAAAAAAGTCCATCATGAACCCAAATCAATCAACAAATTCATCAAGCAAACAATGTAACATACCGCAAGCCACACGTCATCCCTAGTCCGTAGTCAGCTACTCTCATGTCCCTTCCGGATCTCCTCCGACCGTCATTTATTGCCGTCGCGGAACCCTAACGATTAACGCCAGTAACTCTCTCCCAGTATCGGGAAAAAAAACCCCTCTCAAAGAAAAGAACCTACGCTATTTCTTATACTTCTCCTCGCCATTGGATGCTTGACAATTCCCATCGCGGCATTGGGCATCGTAGTGCTTCTTTTTTTCCCACCCACCGGCGCAGTTTCTCGCCTCTCTTGGTAAAATAGCAACCGGAAAAGCAAGATATCCGGTTATTATTACGTGACCTTCGTGTTTGACTGTCAATCGATTTCTGACCTAGATTGAATTGAATTTAATATGCGGTGTGCTTGAGTTAGGCTCGTTTCGATTATTCCTTTTTACACTGTTCCTTGTTAGAATTGGAGAATGGAGATGCCTTGAACTTTCAATTGTCTCAGAAAAAAGAGAGAGCTAGTTGATCGAACGAACGTCGAATATCTTCCGCTCTATTTCGCTCCTCAGGTTCGTTTTCAAATCCCTTTCGCTTTGTCTGTCTGGTTAAAATTGCTTCCATTCTAAATGCTTCCTGGGTTTTTGCAAAACTATGCTAATGACTAAAGGTTTTAATGTGTTCAGGTCTTCTTCTGACCAAGTAGCATAGTTATAAGACTGAGGTTGCCAATAATGGATAGAGAACTAGAGAATCGGAATGAAAAAGCTGATGATTTTGTACAATCCCCCTCGAATTCACGGTCGGCTGATGAGAACTATGAGGAAATTGAAGATGCTGAGGGAACCTTCCCACCGTCACAGATAGACGAACGGGACGATGAGGAAGCTGAATTTCTGGCAGAAAGCTCGTCTCAGTTTCATTCAGGTGCTGGCGAGATGATTGAGGAAGGTGAAAATCTTGTGGAGGAATCGCCTGAACCTCAAATAAACGAAGAAGCTGAAGTTGTTGTGGAAGCATTGAGCAAAGTAGTTGGCACTTCGAAAAGGTCTTCTAAGTCGTTGGGGACTAAACCTAAAGATGTGGAGAAATCCCCCGCTGGCAACTCATTGAAGAGATGCAGTCCTGTAGGCACTGCTGAAGTTGCCATGGAATCGACCACCAAGCTCAATTCAGGTGACGACCAGATGATTGATGAAGGCAAGAACCCTGTTGTTGAAGAAAGTAATAAATCTCAAACAGATCAGGAGAAGAGTGACGAAGCTGAGGATCCTATGGATTCATCAGATAAAGCAGAGACCCCCAAAAGGATTGCCAAGCCACTGCAGGCGAGATCTAAAGTTGCCAAAAAATCTCCTGCTGGCAACTCAGCGAAGAAAAGCAACATGATAGGCGTTGCTGAGATTCTTATAGACCCCTCCACTGAGCTCAATTCAGCTGATGACCAGATGATTGATGAAGGTGAAAAGCTACTGATAGAAACCGTTAAACCTCGAACAGACGAGAAAAAAACTGAGGAAGCTGAGGACTTTGTGGAAGGATCAGATAAAGCAGACACATCTGGGAGGACTCCAAACTCATTGCAGGCTAGACCTAAAATTGCCAACAAAGCTTCTGCAGCGAAGGTAAAATGTGCAGCAGGTACTGCTGCAACAGGTAACAAACAACTGAAAGGGAAAATTATAAAGAAGAAGGCTCTGCGAGTGGGCAATAAATTAAGTGCTCGATCTGAAAATGGAGTTGTGATGGGTTTAGCTGCTGCTGAGAATGTACAGAAGAAGGATATTGTTGCTGATATAGAGCCCGGTGAGAAGGACCATGTCAAGACCCCAGCGAATGAACTGATAGTTGGCGAATCAAGTAAGAGTCAAGAGGACCAAAAGAATAATGGGAATCAAACAGGTACCACTAGGATAAGGGTTCGTAACCGGAAGAATAAGCGAAAAATCGATGGAGGGGCAGTGAATCAAAATGTTGAGAAGAAGAAAAAAATTGATACAAGCGACAACGTCCACCAAGATGAGAATAAGAGGAAGAATGTGCTTGGGGTTGACGACAAGAGCCCAAAAGATGAGAAGAGGAAAGGAAAGAATATTGCAAACGATAATAAGAGCAATCAGGATGAGAAGGAGGAAATCGATCACAAGAAAAGTGCCCAAAATATGAAGAATGAGAGACTTGGTGGTTTAATCTTTATGTGTAGCTCAAAAACCAGGCCTGATGTTTTCAATTATGGTGTCATGGGCGAGACTATTGGCAAGAAGGAAATTGTTCGGAATATTAAGCCTGGTCTTAAGCTTTTTCTCTATGATTTTGAGCGCCGAGTTATGCATGGGATTTATGAGGCTTCATCTTCTGGTGGGATTAAACTAGAGCCCAAGGCGTTCGGTGGCTCATTCCCAGCCCAGGTGATAGTATTATCACCTTTATATACCGATCTATGTCTACATTTTAGTCATCTATATAGTTTCTTCTTACTGACATTATCTGCAAATCCAGGTGCGGTTCAGGATCTACAAAGAGTGCAGCCCTCTTCCCGAGTCCACCTTTAAGAAGGCTATCAAGGAAAACTACAATAAGAAGAACAAGTTCGATATAAAGCTTACAGTTCGACAAGTAAGTATCTGGGTGTTTCATCTACCAGTATTACTACTATTTCTTTACACAATTCAATATAAAACCGTCATCCCTGAACGATAAAGAGAATACAGAAAATTTGGTGTGGAGGCACAATTGAGAGTATTAATGTTTTCATAATCCTTTTTTCGAAATCAAATGGTCATGGTTTTAACATATGCGAGAGAAGTAATAAAAATAGAAAGATCTGTTCTTCATTCTTGAAAATTCAAACGACCACTGAGACATTTTCTTTGGCATGGCAATGTGGTCAGCATGACTATTGATTGAAATATATCTTCTTGTCTCCCATCAGGTCAGGAAGTTAATCACACTCTTCCGACCAGCTGCCTCCTCACTTCCGCAGACAAAGCCACTGCCTGCCCACCCTGCCCAGGCAGCTGCTCGGGATAGGGAGCCTCCTCGCTCAGGTAGAAGAGATCGTTCGGAAAGGGATGCATTTGCTAAACCGAGAGATAGGTCTCACAGGCGGGACCCAGCAACTAAACTTAAAGAAAACAGGAGTTGGCAGCACCCACCTGCTCGACGACGACACGAAAGGGATCTTCCTATTAGGTCCAGGGAGCTATTGGCGTCACCAGTACAGAGAAGGGACCCACCACCGGCACGAGAACGTGATCTGTACATGAGTGAAAGGGAGTACCGAACTTATGGGCTTCAATCAGACCAAAGAAACTTGTCTCCTATGCTTCGCCGCAGTTTAGATCGTGAAAGGGAATGTGAAAGAGAACGGCTTGTCCGGCAGGCTGAGTCGCCCATTTACCGTGATCCCTTACGGGTTGAACCGTTGTACTACACTCATCATCAGCAAGTGGGTGATCCTTATATCCCAAGTGCTCGAGGAGGGGAATTGCACTATGGACCTTCTTCTTCCGTAGCTGCAACCGCATCTATTCCAACCTCTGGTTTGGATTCTTATGTAAGAGATTCATACTACTCAGTGGCCTACGATTATGGTACTGGCACTCTGTCTTCTTACTTGCCAAGTCTGAGGAGGGATGTTGGTTCGGGTTACTCTTCATACCTACCAGTCGGGAGGGAACCTGAGCGACTTGACCTGTTGCGCTCTGGTTATGCAACGACTTTGGACAGGTTATCTTCTTACGATGATCCGAGATACTACTCAGAGGCTAGTGCGGAAGCTGCTCCAGCTACTGCGCCAGTTTCATCACGATACTCATTCGCCGGGCCATCATCTTACAGCTATCGATGAGTTGCTGCTAAGGTTTGAGCCTTTGAGCCGTGTTATACCTCTCTTTCCTGCCTACTCTTGGTTGTTTTCATATTGGCACTTTTGCGCATCTGCAGAATGTTCTTTATTTATTTATAGGCGGGCTTATGAATCATGAAGGTAATAATTTGTAGCTCCTTTGATCCGGTCGTGTATGCATTTGATTGGAGTTTTTTATGGCGCAAATCCGTTTATGTGTAACAAAACAAAAGGCAGTCTTTTCTTTTATTTAATTTTTTTTCTTTGACAAGCAAAGATGAATGCATGTAACAGAAGGCAGCCTTTTCTTGTATCGATTCATCAAGTTAGGCCTTTGAAAACTGTTGTCGAGCAAGCTTTTTTATGTACGACATTTGCAATGGAAGACAAATTCAAAATCAAAGAGCAAGCTTTCAGATGAAATATGCTAATCTTATTCAACGAAAAGCCTTTACGGAAAATGGCAAAAAAGTAGGAGGAGGTAGAGGTTGCAACCTGTGTTTTTCCCCCTTATCTCCAACTCACCACTCGCCAGGACTCCAGTAGTAGTCGGAGGTGACATCCACCAATTCCAGGCAATTGAAGTGCGGGAAACCATGGAAAAAATATGGCAAAGAGATTAAACAAGGTTGTCAAATTGGTTTAAGTCATTGAGCCGGTTAAGCAAGAGGTTTGAGGTTTAATGGTTTGATCGTGGTCCGATAGGTTTGAGCTGTTTTAGGAGTTTTCTAAATATATATACAAATAAGCTAATAATTAAAGATTTAATGACTGAAATAAAATTTATCTTACATATATCTATTAAAAACTTATTTTTCACAAAATAAATCTACCTAACCTCCATGTCCCGCCCACCATCTCCCTTCTTTCGTTCATTTTCCTCTCTTTCCCCTCCCTTCTTCTCCCTCTTTAGGGGTTGGATCGGGGGCTTTCTGGAGGCCGTTTTGAAGCTCGACTCGAGTCGGACCGGGTCCAACCAGGAGTTCAATAAGGATTTTACAACCTTGGACTAAACAAAGTCAAGAGCCTAGAAATTGAAATAGTACACACTTGAAAAGACGTGATTTAAAACCTAGAGCTTAACCCAGGTGAAGTTTCAGCTGAAACAACGATTGAGCTTAGCCACAACTTTGTCAAAAATAAAAGCTTAGCCACAAAAGGAGTTGTCTTATAGCCGTCAAACCCGAATTGTGGTACAGTTTTTATTCTCTATTACAATGATCAAACATTAACCCGTTTTGTTCATCGTACACAGTATCTAGATAGGGTGGGTTATATATCCATCAATAACTAAACATGAACTCTTTATTTACAAAATCCAGATTTAAAGATGGACCGATTGAGAGTTAAAGGTTATTTTTATATTTTCTTGTTTTCTTAATAAGCTCATATATTTTTCGTTTTAACTCGGATTTCAAAAATTTTTGCACAGATGGAACGAGTAAGTTGCGCTCTACAAAACGAGACTCATTTTCAATATTTTTTGAGAAATTGTTTTTCTTACCTCTCGGTACCAACTGCATACCATATGGTATCTTCTTCGTTTTTAAGTCATTTTTGAAAGCGTTTGCACAGAAGGAACGAGTTCATCATGATCTATTGGATCTACAAATTTCTAGATGAACAAAATACAGGACCAAAAAATATTACACAATACCCCCAAAATACCACCATGGTACGTGGTGGTATCTTGTGGTACACAATGTTAAAAGTCGTAAATGACAGTTAATATATTTCTACTATCATGTATTCAACCATCCTACAGTCTTGGTTTGTTCATACCATCATGGTACACTTTTCAAATCATAGGTATGCTCTTATTTCAATACTAGTCAATACAATATGGTTATAGACTGGTAACAAATGACTCAATTTTTTTTGTTCCAAAAATATATCAAAGTGGATATCATTTTGAAGAATACAATTAATCTGATCTAACTGTGCAAAAAAAAATTAAATTTCGACTTAAAACGAGTGATAAATCGTCCGTTAAAGATTAAGAGGGAAAATTAAAGTCTTTTCAAAAGAGAGAAGGGATGCTGATTTGGCGGATGATGATCGGGTTATGCATGGGTATTGACCAGAAGGTTATTGACCGGATCTGCACCCTCGTACACATCCTAAATAGGGTGGGAAGAGCAATCGCCAAGTTTCGACGAAATGCGTGAGATTGGGATCTCGATTGACCACCAGCCAAGGTTGTCAAACCGGTTGAAGTCATTGAGCCGGTCAAGCAAGGGGTTTGAGGTTTAATGGTTTGATCGGGATCCGGCCGGTTTGAGCCATTTTAGACGTTTTCTAAATATATATACAAATAAGATAGTTGTTAAAGATTTAATGATTGAAATGTAATTTATCTTACGTGTTTCTATTAAAAATTTATTTTCACAAAATAAATCTACCTAACCTCCATGTCCCACCCACCATCTCCCTTCCTTCGTTCATCTTTCTCTCTTCCCCCTCTCTTCTTTTCCCTCTTTAGGGATCGGACCGAGAAGCTTTTTGGAGATCGTTTTGAAACCCAAATTAGTTCAGATCGGATCCAACCGAGGGTTTGACAACCTTGCCACCAGCCCATGAACCTACCAGAAAAAAGACAGTACATAAGCAATTGAAGTTGGAACCAACAATATCATAAAATTTTGCCTACCAATCAAGCTAAGAAGATTGTGAGAAAACCTAGGATGAACTGCAGTGATCACAATCTGTACGCAAATTTTAGAATAGAACTACTATTAAATGTTTGGGTGAAAAACAAAATGAAACCACCTGCCCAGTTGTCGATTTTCTTGATAAGTGCCTTGGTCAAGAATTAAATAGTTCTTGCTATAAAAGGAAGAGTAGCACGAGGACATTTTTTTAATCACTCAGTCTTCATTATAAGTTGACTTGCATCCAAATTGTATTATTCTTGCATAAAATCTAAGCATTCACAGGAGACTCAAACAAAAACAGTTTTAATGTTTTTGTACGGTTTTTGTAAAAATTTTATTGGTGATGGTGAAATTATTGTAAACAATAATCACAATGATTCTTTGTAAGAACACATGATGACAATTGATCATAATGACTCTTTGTCGAAACACATGAAGACAATGACTCTTTGTCAGAAGACATGAAAACAATTTATCACACCGCCACACTTGAGCTGAATATTGTCCTCAATGGACGATAATTTAGGGAGTAAGAATTCGAATTGTTATCATTTTTCTTTTCGAGTGATGTATTGGCAAAATGCACAATGATGATGATCCTCCCGGGTGAGTTCTTTGTTCGAAGTTTGGTGATGGAGGATTGCATACATTTTTCTTAAATTGAAAAATAATAAAAATAAAAATGATTATTGGGTTGCCTCCGAGTTAGTGCTTATTTAACATCGTCTTAGTTGGACTCCAGTTTAGGTGCTAGGGGTTCGCAAGTGGATCTGGGATAAGCTCGTAGAGATGACCCGAATTATCTTGAGTGAGCTCCACTTTTCTTCCGTTTTGGCCGCCATTCATCCTTTAATTTTTCCTTGGACGATGTGAGTCGCTTGGTTAGTGAGGGAGGCGGGGTTTCCTTAACCTGCAAAATAGATGATTCCGTGAACTTTTTGCACATGTGGTGATATATAACATTGATATTCACAAGAATGGGAGTACCATGCACATTACCTTTTGGATTTTTGGGTAAAAAGTTCATGAGAAAAATATACAAAATCCTTAGCAGAACTTTTGGATGAATTATTATCAGAAGGTGTGTTTGACTCATTGTATTCGTTTTGAGGATGGTGGGTTTAGACATGTTAATGGTAAATTCTTAATCTTCCATTCACAAAACTATTTTATTTTCAGGAACATCTATTAAAGCTCTAGATGTTGATAGAAATGGACGACCAAGAATAACAGATAATTCACTTTTTTCTATATCCAAAATCTCAAAATCAATAGGGAAGAGGAAAGCTCCTACCCCAACCAACACATCTTCAAGGATTACTTTAGGAATAACCACAAATTTATCTGCTAGTTGTAAGCGCATGCAAGTTGGTTGAGGTTTTACTAAGCATAACTTTTTGAAGAGCTTATCGGATATGATATTAATAGTTGCTCCTAAGTCGGCCAAAGCATTAGAGTTAGAAAGGTTATCAAATTGATATACAATGGTGAAGCTGTTGGTGTCATTCCTTTTTTTTTTTTGTGGTAGGTTGTTTTCAACGACGACAGCGCAATCTCTAGTGATTGTAACCAAATTGCAATCATCAAATTTCCTCTTTTTTAGAGGATCTCATTCAGGAAATGTGCATACATCGGGACTTGCGACACAAAATCCATGAATGGCAATACTGACATGGTTTTGATTCAGCATATCCAACACTCTTTTCCCAAAATGTTCTTCCAACTTGTTGCGATATATGCGTAATGGGAATTGAAACTTCAACTGATATGGCTGGACAATTGGCTTTGGTGGTGCTTGTTCTTGGTCTTATCCCTGATTTTATGTGACAAGCGATGATGGTGGTGGTGTAGTTGATTGCACCACTTTTTCACTTGTGCACATCATGACCTTGCATGATCCCTCCAAATTCAAATTTGGAGTGTTAAGGATGGAAATGGCATTGCAATGCTGCTTCTGTTTTGAACTTATATTGGTGTCGCTTGGCAGGCTGCCTTGTGGTCTTTATGAAAGAAGCTTGGCAATTTGCCTAACTTGTGTTTCCAAATTTTGCACTGAAGCTTGTAAATGTCGTTGGCCCCTCTCATTATTTTGAAATCGATCCTTGGAGATGGAGATATACTTTTCCAAAGCTTGGAACTTGGATTCTAAGGTGGCAATGAACTTGCCTATCATATCCTTGAGGTTGGGTTTCTTCTATGGTGGTGGCAGTTGTTGATGAGAATTGCTCGATGATGATTGATTGAATATGAATGGAGCTTGTTGATTCCCTTGGTTGGACCAAGGGAGGTTTGGATGGTTTCTCCATCCCGGATTGTATGTTCTGCTATATGAATTCCCGCCGCTCTGAGGATTGTTGATACAATCAACATGTTCAGTGGTGGATGTTGAGGAGATCGACTTGCTCTCAGCCGTATTGTGGTCACTAGTGCACCATTCACACTTGAACACCTTGCCAGATATGGTGAGCTGGTCAAACTTCTTATTGAGGATTTCAACTTGCGCGGCCAAAGCAGTCACTAGATCGATTTGACGGAGTCCGACACTTCTGGTTGGTAGTGGTGTGCCTTTGTTTCGGGGAGAATACCATTCATAACTATCTGTTTCCATGTCTTCAATTGGATGCTCTATTTGGGGAGGTGTTTTGTGTTTTTGATAGTGCCACCCCCACTACATCAATTGATTGTTTCGTCTCTGGACTCGACCCATTGTAGAAAGTTTAAATTTGCAGCCAATGGGGTACGTCATTGTTTGGGAATCTCCTAATGGTGTTCTTGAATCTCCCCCAAGTGTCGTAGAGAGTTTCAGAGTCTTCTTGGCGATGGGCGGTAATGTCGTTCCTCAGCTTCGCCGTCTTGCTTGATGGGAAGTATTTGGCCAATAATGTCTCGACCAACTCATTCCATGTTTTGATGGAATTTCGTGCTCTATTGTCAAGGGAGAACGGGAATATTTGGAGGAGAATGGCATCAACGGTCGCACCATTGGTTTTGATGGTTTTGCTCAGCTCAAAAAACTTCTAGAAATTAGTGTTAGGATATTCGTTGGGCATCCGATTGAATCGATTATCCTAGTTGATCATTCTTAGCTACGGCAAGGACTATTATAGATTGAGTGGGAGCAAGATAAACTTAAGGTTCGGAGAGGAGGAGATAAGCTACAAGTTGAATCCAATCCCCATTTTTCACAAGTATTACAAATGGGATGGCGTCAAGATGGATTGTGACCCGGTGACACCTCCTACCACACCGCCTTAAATAAATGAGATAGAATGGTTCAATATGATCCAAGGTTGTCAACCCGTGGGTCGACCCACTTTGACCTTGGCTCGGTGAGAAAAACGAGCCGCACGCAACCGCCGGGTCGATCGCTACAAGGTACCGGGTTGGAGGTCAAATTGTGTCATTTCTTTCTTTGGTTTGTGAAATGCGCCTATTTTCCGATTTTTCTTTTCGCCTAACTCAATCTTTGGAATCCTAAGTTGAACATTTGAATATATATGTTATATAAGTGTGTGTGAATTTTCACTATATGTTGGATCTAAGTACGGCATGTTATTTTGGTGGAATATTATATGTTATAACTCATATGTTAGATGAGATTTGATATAATTTATTAGGATAAGTACAATATAATGACTTTTTTCATATTTCCGGGCTAAAGCGGGCTAAAAGGGGTGACCCATTAACCCTTAACCCACTAGCTTGACCGGGTCTGGGTCAGCCCGTGGGTTGACAACCTTTATGGTCTCTCATGTTGACCCTCATGATAGAAGAGTTGAAGGTGTGAGTGATTCTTGCGAAGTTAAGAAGAGACCTGGTACATAAAAGTTTCCTTACAAAAGGGCTACTCAAGATTTGTCCGGAGTTTCTCATCAAGCAAATGATCATGGAAGGAAACTTAGAAAATTCATATTTGAAGAAAGATACCCCTGGGAAAGCGTTCGATATTTTGAGGAAAAACTAGCTCTATATTCGAAGATGAAGAATCCAGGGAATGCTATAAGCCATTCGCGGATGAGAAAATTTCCATAATGGAGTTTAGTTATTTCACTCGGGCCTTCACCATAAGTATGATTTCTATGAAGAATCATCGGTGGAGAATGGAGCTCCTACCTCTTGATTTCAAGGAGTCAAGTTTGACGAAAAGAATTTAAATAACACGCTAGTTGGGAGGCAACCAACAACTCGATTTGCGTATCTTTTACTTTTTCTTTTTGAATAATTGCTTAAGTAGAGAAGTAGAATTGCGTAGATGAAGATTGATAGGACTTTACCCTTTTCTCGTCTTGTCTTTAAATGTTTCATTGATTTAGACAAAGGATTAAGCTTAAGAAGTGGATGAAAACTTGACGTTTGTGTTCATGGAAAAGATCATGGTTGTCACGCCAGACATCGCATTCATGATCTCGTAGTAGCAACCCACGATATTGTCCGTATTTTTTTATCCATGTGTAGTTCCTCCATCTCATCTTTTAGATCTAAAAGCCTTGTTTCTCCACCTCTATTAGCTTTTTGAGCATACCTTCTCTACTTCAATTTCCACATGTTTTAAGAAGTATTTTTTATTATTTTTGAATTTCCAACATGTCTCCTACCAATATAGGTTACGGTTTTTCATTTCTCTATATTTTAGTTACCTTGTTTTGATAACCATGTGTTGAATGCTTTGAGGACTTGAAATGCTCAGCTTCATTTTTTCATGACTCTTTGATGTCCTAGGATTGTTTTATTTGCTTTAGTGTTCATGCTATGCATTTTGGGAGACCTTGTTGGGCTATTTCCATGCATTTCTTAAAGTTTCAAAGACCTCCCACCAAGTGTTCGAAGAAAGTCCCCAACTACATAGTCATTGAACTCCATCTTCATCTGAGCACTCTCTTTTGTGCATGACTTAGTCACACTCAAGTGTAGGGGAGAGCTTAGAGAGTTGTTGAGAGTTCTTTGAATAATCCTTTTGATGGTGATGTTTGGATTGATGGTTTGTGAATTTTATACTGATGTGACCAAAGTACGCAGCTTTCCTACTTTTTATGGGTTTTCGAAGCTTTTCTCCAACGAACAAGAACTCGAACAAAAGATAATGATGGAACACGATCAAACAGATTCCAACTCGTGTGAAAGGCCAATTGGTATATGAAACCAATCAAACAATCACCCACTCGTGAATAAGGCCAATCGCTATTGGGTAGAAGCTCGCCACAACTAGACGCGTTCTCTAGTTGATAAGAGACACGTGAAACTCCTGGAGCACTCTCAACAGAAGCTTGCACAAAGAACTAGTTCGTATGAACTTGTAACTTGAAAGTTGAATGATAATTGAATGTTGGGTACAAAATTCGTAGCTCATACACCCTCTATTTATAGAGGTCTCAAAATCATAAATCTAACCTAAAAGGAATAAGAAAACAAATCCCAAACTAAGTAGGAAACATAATACCAATTAAATAAGGACTAAAACTACTAACTAAACTCCTAAATAAATAATTAAAACAAAAACTCCAAAATATGCACTGCTGCCGGCTTTCCTTCTCCGTAGCCGCTGCGGAATTCTTCTTCCCTGCACGTGATGCCATTGTCTTCACGTCACCTTGTCCTTTTTCATTGCGGATTTGGCATTCTTTAACTTCTCAAGTCTCAACTCGTCCACATTAATCACCATGAAACTCACATCCCATTCTAATAAACCCTTGAAGACAAATTACCACCCAGCTGCATACGTGCAAGCTTTGCCTTTAACCCATTCTTTCAATTAACCTGCCGCCACACTTCTTCCATGTAACCTTGTAATAATAAAATGGGCAATGTCTATTTTTTACCCAAACCTTTTTCAGATTCTTTTATTTTAACCAAACCTATAGAAATTCTATTTATTATCCAAACGTATTATAATTTATCAAAGTCTGGGCATTTATTCTGTTACCGTTACTTATTTCGTCCACGTGAGAGGTGGGATTTTGTTTTGTTTTTTGATAATCTTTTTATTAAAAATAGTAAATGATGGTATTCTGACCGCCACGTGAGAAGTCAACTCATTATGGTCATACTTAGTCAGCATTACTAACATAAAAGTTGACGGAGAGTTAACGTTTGGATAATTTTTAGGAATTCAATAGGTTTGATTAAAATAAAAGAATCTGAAAAAGGTTTGGGTAAAAAATAGTCATTGCCCTAATAAAATCCCACCAATGCATTTTAATGTTTATGCGCAGTGACGTGTTTGGCAAATCTACGAGTATAGTTTGATCCATTAAGAATGCTCCCAATTGATCCTTATATCTTCGAATATGAATCTTCATTTTTGGACCACGGGAATTAAATATCGCGCTAGTCGATATCGCATCATATACTACTTGTTTTGAAGGATAATTTACAAGACTAAGGAAATGGCACATGGAGAGAGTTCTTCTTATATGGAGCGTTCTCGAACCTCTCATCCTCGCCATGGTCATCGGAAGAAGAAAAGTAAATCCGGGTCCAAGGAAGTAGTTGTTGAAGAACCACATTCGCCATCACTCTTTCTTCATCCACCAAGGCAAACCATCAAGATAATGAAGCTAATGTTGGAACCGAAGCAAAGGCAATTTGATTGCTCGAGATGTCAATTTCTTCCAAAGCATGCACCTAACTGATTCTCTTCACCTCAGTTTGGCCATCTTGTCCATATTCAAGCATAATGAAACAGGCCATCGACTCACTGCCCTTCATGGAGGATTTTTGTCACACGTCTTGCTAAGTATTTCAAAGTCGACTGTGGGGTCGTACAATTTCTGTTGGATCGTAGGACTACTCCTATATCCTTTGACGTCTTGAAGTCGAGAATCAAAGTGTTTCACATGAATGACGATGGCATTGGGGAGTACAGGGACTTCCATTTCCAACTACTAACACGTTGGAGATGGAGGGTACCGTGTTCCGCCTTCTGCAAGCTACGACGGTAAGAGGACGAAGAGGACTAGTCAACGAGGAAGAAATAGTGGTAAGCATGTATGAGGGAGGAGAGGGGCCTACATCCACTTCTCATCCGGTTCCCTCACCTTTCAACAATGTAAGGGATTAATGAGTCGAAGCGATGATAGCGGCGATCCTTCATAATCAAAGGAAAGGAGAAGGAAGCGCGACTCCACATCATAGCGTGCATCCATGCTGTAATGAAGAAGATGGATATTCCAATTGAAGATGTATCGGTCTAACTTGCTCGCTCCTCTCCCCTTGCACCATTTCAAGAAGAAGGGCCTCCGAGGAGGATTGAGTACTAGGCATCGAGGGCCTAAGTTCTACTTTTTTCTTTGCTTTTACTTTTATAAAAGTTTAATTATTGCTTTACTTTCATTTTACTTTTTGTACTTTAAATATTCTAGTAATATTAGTAGTCGTACTTATATTATCTATTTATCGTACCTATAACTCTTAATTGTCTTCCTCTCTTTCTTATTCGCTTTTCGTTGTGAAAACCACCAGGAAGACAAAGACCTACACTTGTGTACCTTCACCAAGCCACAACCCAACCTATGGTAACCTTCATGACCTTATCTCTTGAAACTCCCACATTGAGGACAATGTGTTGCTCAAGTGTGGGGGGATGTGTGTGAATGCTTGAATGATTTCATGATTGATTGAGCCACGAATTGCTAGTATCCTCCCTTGTTTATGAATGTAAGCATTGATGAATGCTTGTGTATCCGTTTTTGGTGTTGGTTGGCCAAATGATAGTGGTTTGGAACCTTGAATGCATTACCCAAAGATTTTCAAATTTGAGGGTTCCAAAACACCTTGTTGCATGCATTCCCCTACTTGATATGCTTTGAATTGATAGATGTGTTGTGCTCACTAGAGATTAGTTGCTTGATTAGAGTACGGTGTATGAGGGATTTTACTCTCTTCTTTCTATTTGGTGAGTTGAAAATGTATGTTATTTTAGGAAGAACATGTGTGCGGGATTCTCTATCATTTTTAACTCAAAATATTTTAAAAGGAGGTTCTTACGTGAGAGGCAACTGACCATCAAGGTTCAGAGTGCTCTTTGAGGATATGTTTGGGGATCAGATAGCTTTACCGCGTCCCAACCATCTCTTACTACTTACAATCCCCCAAACATCTTCCCTCCTCACGGAATCGTATGCCAAGGTACAAAGTACTTTTTAGCGGTTCATGAGATCTCAAAGCTCTTGTTTGTACCCAACATGTGTGGTAAACCAATGTGGAGTGCAGGCTGGGAACTGATGCTCGGGCTAAAACAAATCCGCCCATCTACTTCCCCACATGCGACCTTGATAGGGAAGGCAATGATCCGTCCGCTCTTGGTCGTGAGGGAGAGATGCTTGCTTGCAAGAAAAAAATGAAAAATATTGGTGCAATGCGTGTCAACGTAGAAAAGGAGACCAATAAACGAAAAATCCTAAATCGAAAGAAAGAATAAAAAGCACCCTCAAGAGTTCTTGTGCTTAATTGATGATTGAGAAGTCCC
This sequence comes from Linum tenue, assembly GCA_946122785.1. Classification (NCBI taxonomy): domain Eukaryota; kingdom Viridiplantae; phylum Streptophyta; class Magnoliopsida; order Malpighiales; family Linaceae; genus Linum; species Linum tenue. The sequence goes on along the minus strand of CAMGYJ010000006.1, from coordinate 42,155,959 downwards.
CTAGTGAACACCTTGAATGTCCGGCTTATGGTAGTAAGTATGGTCGTCACCCAAGAGTTTGTGCGTGCATAGTAACATGATAGTAACGTTTTCTCATCTCCATCTACTCTTCTTCATGCAATGAAGAACTAGAGTGAATCCCACCTTGATTTGTTTATCAAGTTGCATTGGTTTGAGTAGGTTTACTTGGGGACAAGCAAATGCCTAAATGTGGGGGATTTCGTTAACACCTAAATTGGTGTTATATACCCTTCATGTTTAGGTTTATTTCATGCTAATTCATGTGCATTATCAATTGAATTGCGCCGATCGCAACTCTATTTCGTTCCTATTTTATTATGATGTGATTTTAGGGTGTTTTAGAGAATACACGCGAATTAGGTACGAAAAGGACACAAGTATAGCAAAAGGGGCAGAATGTTGATGATCACGGCCTGGAGATGGAGATCACGACCGAGAACACAGGCTGTAAACTAAAGGCAAATATTGTGGCCTCGGAGCCCAAGATCGCGGTCGCAAATCTTGAGGGTTCGGGCGCGAACTTCGTGAAAAAGCCAGCTGAGGAGAAACAGAGAGTTTTCCCAGTTTGATCACGACCACAGTTAACCTCAACGACGAGGAAGTTCGCGGCCACGCTTCACAGATCGCGGCAGTGAAATCAGCCCTCAAACCCCTCGCGCCTGAAGGCAAAAATGCCAAAGTCGGCAAATCACGACCGCGATCTTCACACTGCCTGGCCGTGAACTTATCCGTTCTCTGAAGGCTGTTAATAGAAGACCCCCTTCCCCCATTAAAGAGAGCTGATTTTCAGATAGAATTTCTAGTGAGAGAGAGAAAGAAGAGAGAGAAGTCGAAGGGGGAGGATCTATAAGAGAGGATCCGTCTTCCTCAACATCAAGTTTTCCCCAATTTCTTCTATGTATCTTCTTCCCTCATTGATGGAGTAGTCCTCTAAGTTACTAGGGGCTCAAAACCACAAACCCTAGTTTCCGGGTTATTCTGTAATGAATGCATATTTTAGGGTTTTAATGAAGGAATGTATTTATCTAGTTGATTTTATTGTTTCTCTAGCTTTGACTGTATTTGGGTAACTCGCCCTAATCTTCTCTACTAGCCTACTTGAGATTCTACGCCGGGTATAGAGTTTTAGGTTTAGACGAGTATGCGTCATCAAGCAAATTAAGACTAGATGTATGAATAGGATCTTATGGTGGACTAGGCAACCGTACCCCTGCCATAAGAATTCCTTTCTTGATAGAACCCGGGATAAAACCTCGGTGTGGATGGTTGGTAGTACCCATTGAAATGAGCTATGTTCTTAATGCCCCAGATACGATAGCCTAGATCAAGGTGAATGACATGGGCTTAGGGGAGGCGTACTCGGTGGCGTGTGGATAATCACGAAAGCCGACGAACTAGAGCTCACTCACCACATTTGACAAACCCTATTTATCTAGACATTGCATAGTAGACATAAGCTAGGGTGAGGGATAGTTCCCGGAAGTACCTTATTTTATCTTTATTTAGCTCTCTCTAATAGTTATTTCCCTTGAATCGTCCAAAGCAAACCCTTAAAGCGATCGGCTAGATAACAACAACATTGGAAGTAGGCTAGGGTATCGGGACCCGAGTGAATCCGACCTTAATTGCCACTATATGAAAACGCCGCTCTAGGTTAAACTTGGCCTAGGATGGGGTAGATATTGAAATGTGCTAATTACTGACAATGACTTGCACAGATTGAATCGATCATCTATATCAAAGCATATTAGGATTCATCAAATCCATAACAATTAGAAGAATAGTCGGACATGATGAGGTTTAGAAACATGAAAGTTGAGAACATTACCATGATGATGACAAGATAGAAAGATGTTGTTGAGAAAATGATATATATATATTTCGTTAATAGACTCCGCCAAAAAAGCTTTTGTCTCGGGTGAAAGAGGTTAGAAACCTCGGTTGATAATCATTGGGACAAGACGGTGATAATCAGAACAATCTACCACCTCAAATGATTATCAATCAAACGAAATTGATGCTTGTTTTGGTAATCTCGATAACACCTTATACTATGATATTCCCAATTCGAACATGAACATGAGAACCAAGATGGACGAAATACAAGATATGATTAATGAAACGAAAAAGGGTTCAACAAGAGTTTCAAATGAAATTGGCATAATGTCGGCTAACTTCTAACACAAGAAATAAAGTACAAAGTCTAAGTTTAGTAGGGGTGTGTTCAAGTTAATGGGGTCTTTGACATGGCCTTTTTTATGCCCACATTGGCCCTTTTATAGCTCCCGGACTTCTCTTAGCGTGCTCTTCAACATGGCCATGTTGCAGGGTGTGTTGGTGTTGGCGTGGTCTTTGACATGGCCATATTGCTGCCCACGTTGATCATTTGAAAACTCTTTGACTTCTCTTGACGTGGTCTTCAACCTGGCCGTATTGATGTTTACATGCTCTTTGGCATGGCTATGTTGCGGCCCACGTTAGCCCGTTTGATAGCTTTTTTACTTTTTTGACATGGTCTTCAACATGGGTGTGTTGCAGAGTGTGTTGATGTTGACGTGGTCTTTTAACATGACCATGATGTTGCCCATATTGAACCTTTTTATAGTTTTTTCTACTTTTATTGACGTGGTCTCAACATGGGTGTGTTGATGTTGACGTGGTCTTTTAACATGGCCATCTTACTGCCCACATTGGCCTTTTTGACAACTTTTTCTTCAGTTTAGTATGAGGGAATTTGACTATGCAGTACTCTGCATTGCCAATCACCACTCACAGTGACTCGTCACCATAATACGCGGTTGCTTTCGTATGTTGACACCAGAAGGGGATGCAACCAGGGTGGTACGACTCTTTTCACTCACGTGGGACGTGGCGGGCTTGAGTTCATCGATGTCAGATTTCGAACCCTAACCATCTTTTCGCTTTCTTCCTCCATGTTCCAAAATCTTTTGTTCATTTTGATAGAATACCCTGAAACATCTCTCAAACACAATACCAAGCGTAAAAATAGAAAATAGAATGAACTTACTACAATTTAATTTGTTTTAAGATATAAAAGTGTTGGTTGTGACACCTCGACATTTAAGAGTTAGGTTCAGCCTTATTAAATGATCGGTTGGATAGATGGTTACGTAATAAGGGTTGCAACCGCAAATTACAAAAATAATAATAATAATAATAATAACTATTATTATAATTATAATATGTAAAAAACATATAATCAGAGGGGACGAGGGGGCCAAGCGGCCCCAATTCCCAAACCCTCCATTATGTTTCTTCAGCAGCTAATCCCACTCCCAGCAAAACCCTTCATTCTTTTTCCGCAGGAGCCGAGTCCCCATCCCCAGCGAAGCAACTCGCCGCCCATCATTATTCCCTAGCGACAGACTTAGATCGCTGATACTCTCACGATTTTCAAACACGATTCATCGAAGTCTAATCCAAAACTCGTATTTGCATATTATAGTGGTCGCGGTGACGTTTGAAGGCTCGAAACATCGATCGACAAGGAAATCGACATCCAAGGTCGTCGAGTCTAAACCTAGGCATGTTCTAGAGGTAAGGGAACTCGATCCCTTCGACTTAGATCGATCGATTTGGGGATTTTACGTGAGGGTGCTATTCTGGGTTCTAGCGACAGACTTTATAGGCTTTTAGTGACAAATTTTGGGTGGTCACGAAAGCTGTAGGGAATTTCCAGAAATGTGTTTGAAGATGTATAAATTGTTTCGAGCCTTTGCAGGTGGTTTTTTTGGGGTATAATACTTTTATAAATTGAAAGAGGGCTAGGAGATGTGACACGCTAAAACACAACACCAAACTGCGACCAAGTGTAATCGCAGTCCGGGAATGCAGTAAAGTAGCAAGTTCTATTATCAACCCGGTGTCTAGATCTACTGCCTACTCTGTGATTATCTATTATCTAGAAAACTAAGTCGAGTGATTGTTGTTTTAACTAAAAGCAGTAAGAAAGCAGGAAATGGTTTGGTTTCTGAAGCAAAGGAAGAGTCACTCGGGAATGAGTCCTCCTAGCTTCTTAGTTAGGTCTCAATTGTAATTAACCTGGGTTGATTTACTGTTGATTAAACTACGGAAGATCCGACAGTAGCTTGGAATCTCTTAAGCTGACCAAGCCCTCTCTGTCAAACTACCCGGCAGACGACTAGTCTTCACCGGAATAGAAAGCTGAGGCTATGAACACAGAACTCCACTACTGGAATTGGATTCCCGTACAAAGCAGTAGATTGACTAACTCACGTATAACCAATCTACTACTACCGAATGATGTAGCTCTAACAACCTAATAAGATTCTATCTATCTCAGGTTGCAGCAGAAATCAAGAAAAGCTGATCAGACTTCAATTAATTCAATGAATCATGCATCATTCGATTATAATCAAACAGTATAACAATCCCAAGTCATTACAATCAAGATCCCTAACACATGGAACTAGGGTTCTTCATACCCAAGTGAGAGAGAGTTCTACTCCATAGAGAGAGAGGGGAAAACAGAATACAAAGCAGTCATACTCATAACAATGGGAAGAATCTGCTATGGGATGATGATTTTCACTCCTATGATGATCTCCAAGCTTGATTTGATGAAACCCAGCTCCAAAACCACTCTTAGGATGAGTTCTTCGCACTTTCTCTCTCTAGGGCTCTGTTTTTGCTCCAAAAAGTCGATTCCCTCACTTTTGGCTCGGAATTGGGTAAAACCCCAGATTTCCCGATCACACGGGCAGGCCACACGCCCGTGTGGCTTACCCAGATGCCCGTGTGAGTTCCAAAATGATGCGTCTCGAATAATTGGACTTCAGGCTTCCCACACAGCCAGGGATACACGGCCGTGTGGAATTTCCATCATATGCCCGTGTGTAGCCTCGCTAAATCCCACACGGCCACATGGGTGACTTGCACGGTCGTGTGGGTTCTATGAGTGCCCGTGTGGCCTCCTTAGCGCCTCGCCACACGTCCGATCTTCGTCCAATCGACCCCACACTCGCTCCCAAGCCTTCATTCACGTACTAGGACCTGAAATATCACAAACAAGAACAACCTAGCGTGAAATCGGCCTAAACACGAAAATTAACATCTCAAACAGTGTAAGAATAAGGGTAAAAACATGTGCAATTAACGGTCTATCAAGATGCGTGTGATTTAATTTAGGAATTTGTGAATATGAATAAAGGGTTTGATAATTTTCCAGGATATTTGTTCTCATAATTGACATGGGAAAATTATTATCTATATTTTTAACGGTTAGAACCCAGAATAACACCCTCACATAAAAGCACCTCGGAATGATTTTTATTATGTATGAATGAATGAACGTGTATATGTGTAATGTATGGTTGATGGTAAAGGAACCTCCGGGCGTTTGGGCCACTACTAGACGCGGTAGATAGTCGGATCACTGCTGGACGGCGAGATGTAATGCAACAGTTGATCGAGTTCATTGGGGTCACTACTGGATGGCGAGACGTAACGCAATAGTTGACTCGGCATGGGCTGGACGACGAGACGTAATGCAGTGCTATTTCCAAGTTTGGGTATGCAACCGGACGACGAGACGTAACGCGGTTGACATACTAGAGTCGGGACACCGGACGGTGAGATGTACCACGGTGGTCCTAGTGTTTGGGGTATAAGTTAAGGATAGAATTAAATAATTTCTATAAGATAAGATAGGAGTAAAGATCTTCTATAGACATTTTTGAGAATAAAGTATAAAGGATGAAAGCGAGAATGACTTTCGTCTAAGGCAGAAACCCTAACAATGAGTTTAGTAAGGATTGCTTAGGGCAAGACCTTAGGAAGTAACGACGAGACTGGCCCCTTCTCACTCACCAGGCGTAGAGAGGGGAGGAGGACAAGCGCGCCAGACTTGGAGATGTCACAAGGATCTGGGTAACGAGATAGAACCATTTAATATTCTTGTCTTTATTTCATGTCTTAATGAGTATACTAGAAAACTCAAGGATTACCATTTATGTTTTGTTGCATTGGTTTGAGGTCGCCCAAGTGTTTAGGGCATTTTTACTTGAGAATATTAAACATTATCGTTGTTGATTTTCGGTTTTGACATGTAAATCTGTTTTGGGTTGCTCTGGAGTAACTAGTGTTTGGTTCGAGTTATGGTTGGGTTTTTCAAAAGGATCGGGTTATTTCATTTTGGTATCAGAGCCGACATTCCTCTGTTTCTTGGTCTCCAAGGAATACTGGAGTGACGATCTGAGTTTCAAAAGATTAAGTTTTAAGGGAAAAGAGGAATTTCAAGAAGAATGGTTGGCCAACCGATTTGAAAAGGTTTATAGAGTCCCCTGTATACTCAAGCATGATTAGACAAATGAATATAGTTCTAATAAAGGTACTACTTGCTTGTAGAGCAAGTAATGCACCTATCAATCAAGCGGCATCTAGGCAACCCCCGGATTACATAGCTTTCTGGAGGAGGGGAGTAGTAGACTTTGATGGGGACCGCTCAACGGATGCAAGTGAGGTGGCGAAATGGCTGGCAAAGGTCACGAACACGTTGAGTTAAATGAGGGCAGATGATGAGGATAGGGTACTGCTGATGGTATCCCTACTGCAAGATGCGTCATACAATTGGTGGACCACCTAACTAGCCAGCCGAGTGGACCCACCGAGGCCTACCATCTCAGCAAGTAGAGGGAGTTCCTATTGATCAAGCAAAGGTGCGGAAATGAGGGCAAGGAGGGCATTGCGGAGTATAGTTCGCGGTTCGAGAAGCTACTACCTTATGCGTGTCCACTATTTAGAGAGTCTAAAGCTTGCCCTTAAGAAGCAGTTGAAAATGCTGATGTGGAACAACAGGGAGGAAATTTATCAGGCAGCTCTTCGGATAGAAAGGGCTGACACAGCTCTGCATGAAGAAGGGATACATCGAGACAGAATCAAGAGGATGGCAAGCAGCATGCCATAGTGGTCCGACCATCCTAGTCAGTCAGGAGGAGGTCCAATGGTACCGTCAGCTTTGGGCGTACTCAGAGTCAGACCGGCTCGTTCCAGCCTGGTCAAACTTTCATAAATAGAGGTCTCTGCAACCAGTGTGAGCGAGCTAACTCGAGGGAGTGTCGTCTGTCCCCTAGGGCCTGCTTTTAGTGTAACGAGTCTGGGCATTTCGCTAGGGAGTGCCCTAGTAAAGGCAGGCAAGGGAGAACTCAGTCCTAGCAGTATGTCTGAGGTGGTGGTGGGAGAACTCACTCCTAACCACAGTTTGGCGGCCAGCCAAACTGCTCCATCCAGAGCCAGGGAGGATGCATCGGGCAATTCGACTATACTGATCGGGACAGAGACCTGGGGCCTCCAACATGGTGACATCCGAGGGTATTTGCCATGGGAGGGATAGTGAATCGATCTAACTATCACAATAAAATCCCACCTAAGGTCCAAGTATAAACCTTAGATGGGTGCAATATAGGGCAAGTATGTTTAAATATCGACCCGGATCGGCCCATGTACCTCTACTTCGACTATTTGAGACATTATCTAGCGGATAGTTTTGGTTAAAATGAAGATTTAAAACTAAGGTACTTTGATATGATGAAATGGTTTTGACACTAATTGAGAAGGCTTCACCTGGGTGTTGCTCCCCACAGCTAACAATTACGAATTGAAGGATCGAATGACCGTGTGTGGTTACGGGGTTATAAACTGTAGCAAAGTCTAACAAGTAGCCAAAGCTACCCTCTTATTCTCTAGGTCAAGAAAATGGGATACGATCCAAGCCACTTATGCGACCCTCTCAACTTATCGGCTAAGGAATGGTTGTCCAACAAGTAGCCAAAGCTGCCCTCTTAGTCTCTAGGTCGAGGAAATGGGATACTATCCAAGCCACTAATGCAACAAAGGTCCGCACCGGGGTATGATATGACATGCAAAGCAAGAATGAATAACTCACTCTCTTGACTAGTGGGGTCGGGACCTTTTGGTGCAAAGAATGTGCACAATCATCCACACTCGTCTCTATCGTTTCTTCACCACTGCGAAAACCACTAAATGTTAGAGCTCACGGAACGGTTGTCATCACTAGCTTGTCCGGAGGTCTTAGACACGGGTTCAAATGACTGGCGATTGTCCTGGACATGCAGAAAAGGATTTTTGGGTGGTGGAAAACACATCATGAGGTCTTACATCTTCACTTTAAACTCGAAGTTTTTATGGTTTCTACTAAGAACCTTCCCTACAAACAATGGCCACTAGCATCGGCCAAAAACCTTGCTTCTTCCTTCCAAACTATCACCCATCATGAACTACCTTTAAACGCTCTTCCTCGGTCTACTCTTTCTATCACATTTCGACTTGGTAGTGAATGAGTTCTATAACAATGTGGGGGTTTCAATGGCTTGAGTACCAAAGGGGTTGACTAGGGGATAAAACATTTCGCGATATTCCGACGAGATTTGAAAGATTCTGGCGAGATTTTGGGTCCTGAAGTGAAGAAAAAACATTCGCGACCCCTTTATAGGCAGACCCCGCGGCTCACGGACGCATTTGCTAGTTCACGGTCATTAAGATCGTGAGCACCGCAATCCGTCCGTGAACAGAGCAATCCGTCCGTGAACAACAGTGAAAACAGGGTACTTCTGAAAATTTTTACTCTACCTACTCAACTATGCCTACTACCATTCACGACACAACTCAAAAAACACAATTACAAAAACCCGGCACAGGGATACCCCTCGACCACTTGAACTCTTCACTCGACACAAAAATGAAAATAAGGAAAAGAAAAACAAACCCACGTTGGGTTGCCTTCCAACAAGAGCTAAGTTAACGTCACTAGCTTGACATTGCGGATCTATTACTCCTTTGAACAGGATGCCACCAAGAGTGGATCGGCCATAACCTCGGGGCGATGCATGTCGCCTCCCAACTTTCTCTCCATGGGGTGTCCTTCTTGGCCAATGACTTCCGCTTTGCCATTTTCCTTCCACCGGGCATTAGCGTGACTTAAACGTTCCCTCTAAGCTCTTTTCCTTCCTTCTTTAGGCGAGATGTCCTCTTTGCTTTCCTATTTCACATCGTCACAAGTAACAACAGTAATAGTGGGGTTCACCTAGCATGGCTCTCCTCCACTAGCATTCATAGCACCCGGTTCCACTTCCTTCACATCCTCACTCCTAGGCTTAGGATCAATTCCAAGAGTATTTCTCTCCTCTCCATCCCTCAAAATTAAAGTTCTCTCATTTACATCAATTAAAGCCTTGGCGGTGGCAAGGAAAGGGCATCCTAGTATGAGTGGCATCTCAGAATCCTCACTTATATCCAGGATTACAAAATCCGTAGGATAACATAATTTTCCCATTCGTACTATCACGTCCTCCACTATGCCCGTAGGACTAATGACAGAGCAATAGGCTAATGTGACACTAAGCCTCATAGTCTTTAGTTCACTTATGTGATAAGAACCGATGCAAAGAGGTATAGTGAAACTACCTAGATCGGGTTGCTTCTTAGGCAACCTGTTGAGGATTAAGGCTGAGCACTCCTCGCCTAGGGTGACATTGGCGAGGTATTCTAATTTCGGCTTCTTTGAGAGAAGCCACTTGAGGTATCTTGAATACCTTGGCATGTGGGCCATTGCTTCAAGTGAATGTTGAGGTGGAGCTTTCGGAGCATCTCCATGTAACCTCCACATTCCGCTTCCAATCTTTCCTTGTGCACCCTCGTGGGAAAAAGTATGGGTGGTGTGTACTCAGCCACAGTTGGTGGCGTCGGCAATGCCTTCCTCACCACTCCTCTCTTTTCTCCCGAGGTTTCCTTTTCTTCACCCTTGGGTAGAGGATCTTCCTTCTCATTCACTTCTTTGGCAACGACCTCTGGAGTCACCTTCCCACTCCTCAAAAGGATTGTACCCCGACATGATCATTGGGGTTGGTAATGGTTTGAGAAGGTAGGGCTCCCTTTGGTCTATCGGTGAGGATCCTAGAAAGATTACTGATTTGCACTTCCAAGTTTTAAAGACTTGCTTGATGGATTCAGAGTCCCGCCTCAATCGAGGTAAAATTGGAGGTTGCCACATCCATGAATTTCTCAATCTTCTCGAACTTCTGAGAGCTTGTACTCACAAAGGTGGTCACAAGGTCTTCAAGCTTAGCGAACTTGTTGACTTGTGTTGTTGTTGAAACCCTTGACCACCTTCTGTTTGGTATGGTTGTTGGAATTTCGAGTTTTGGAATTGATGCCTTTGTTGGATGAAGATTCGCCGAGGTTGATAGTTGCCCATTGGAACTTGGAAACCGTGAGGTCTTGGATTGGTAGGGAAGACCAAGCGAAGTTTCGATGAAATCGCCACCCGAGGTTGTAGGTATTGCTATAAGGTTTGCTCCCTCTAGCATTGGCAATGAAACTCACTTGCTCCTCGGGGGTACTTGTCTCCTTCATCGCTTAGTAATCTGCAATTTCATGATTAGTGCTTGAACACCAATCACAAGACATCACCGCTTTCTTCCCTTGCTTCTTGTCCTCAAGGATCACCTTGATCAACTTGTCAAGCTTCGCTTCAAGTGGAGCACTTGCTCCCACACTTCACACTCTCTTTCGGTGCTTCTCTTCCCACTTATTTTCAAGCTCCAATCATATCCTTTAGGAGCCATATCTTTGAGCAACTCGATCACTTGAGGAGGGGTCATGTTCATCAACTTCCCTTGGCAAAGAGAATCGATGAGGATCTTGTCATCTTGGATGAGTCCTCCATAGTAAGTTTCTATCCAAAATTGCTCCTCGAATCCATGGCGAGGGCATTGAAGAAAGTAGTTGGAGAATCTTTCCCATGCATCCCTCAATGTCTCATCCTCCTCTTGCTCAAATTGAGTGATCTTCTTCCTCCACTCATCCGTCTTGGAAGGAGGAAAATTTTGGGTCATGAACTTGTTGAGTAAATTGTCCCAAGAGGTGATGGATAGAGCCAGACGGTTGTTGAGACATCGGAGTACCTTCCCCGCCAAAGAATAGAGGAAGAGCTTCAATCGCAATGCCTCCTCGGGGATGGTATTTATCTTCAAGCATCCCTCTAGCTCAAGACACCTTTGGACATGCTATCGTGGTGATTCATGAGCAAGCCCATGAAAGTAGACGTTGTTTTGAATCATTGTCACAAGAGCGGGCTCGATTTCAAATTTATTGGCAGCCACGGGTGGATATAAGATGGCCGATTGAATATCCACCACCGTGGAGCCATGTAATAGCCCATAGTCCTTGGCTCTTCCTCAGCTCCTGCTTCCACATTTGGGTTTTGAAGCGGATTAGCCCCTCGGTGTTGATTCCCCGCCATCTCAACTTCAACTTCTCCTTCAATTCCTTCAAATCCGGGACCAACTTATTGTCATGTTTCTTTAGTTCTCCTTCTTGCCTCCGCTTGCTCCCTCTCTTGAGCTAGAAGTCGGAAAGTCCGATTAATGTCCTCGTCCAGTGGTGTTAAAGGCGCCGGATTGCTCCAGGTCATGCACCTCCCTACACACACTTAAAGAACACAACACGTCTAGCACAAGTAACACTTCACACTTAACAAAACAGAAATTAAAAGCTAGATTAACACCAAACAAACTTTTCACGATAACATACCGGGGTGCCAAAAACATGACTCGCTCTGACTATCACAATAAAATCCCACCTAAGGTCCAAGTATAAACCTTAGATAGGTGCAATATAGGGCGTGTTTAAATATCAACCCGGGCCAGCCCATGTACTGCTACCTCAACCGTTTGAAACATTATCTAGCCGCCAGTTTTGGTTAAAACGAAGATCTAAAACTAAGGTACTTTGCAAAGATGAAATGGATTTGGCACTAATTGAGAAGGCTTCACCCGGGTGTTGCTCCCCCTAGCTAACAATTACGACTTGAAGGATTGAATAACCGTGTGTGGTTAGGGGGTTATAAACCTCAGGGAAGTCTAACAAGTAGCCAAATCTACCCACTTAGTCTCTAGGTCGAGGAAATGGAATACGATCCATACCACTAATGCGACCCTCTCAACCCATTGACTAAGGAATGGTTGTCCAAAAAGTAGCCAAAGCTACCCTCTTAATCTCTAGGTCGAGGAAATGGGATACGATCCAAGCCACTAATGCGACTCTCTCAACCTACTAACTAAGGAATGGTTAGACTTCACCCTCGAATTGGAGTTACCAAACCCTAAGTGCTAATACGGAATAGGAGGTTTGACCTACATTAACCTAACTAGGAGGCAACGAATTGCCCAAGAAAACCCAGCATTAAAGCCTCTTTCAAAGAAAGGAAGGGGTGTTTTCTCTCTACCTAGGTTAGAATGGAAATTAGACTGATAGGCTTCCACACAACACAATCATTCATGAATAATACCTCCACATTCACATTAAACACGACCACACATAAATCATTCAATTCAAACAAGGATTCACATAATTGTAGCTAGGGTTTACAAACACCCAGGTAAAGAAGGGACTACTCCAAGCTAAGATAAGGGAAAACACAAGGGAGACGAAAGAAAACCCGGGGACTAAGTTATTAGAAAAAGCTTTGAACTATTAATTTAGTCGCCTTATTTTTCTTGTTACTTGTTATATCACACTAGTTGCTTTCATGGGTTGTTCTTGTTTTTGTGCTTGAAATAGTGCATGATCCGAAACCACCAACGTGGACTAGTCGACCTTGACCACGAGATCGAGAGAACCTTTCGTCAACGAAGGAGAGAGCAACAAGCGCAGCCACACACAATGGCAGAAGAACACGCCAAAGTGAACAATCGGACAATGTCCGATTATGCCCGTCCTACCTTGGACGGAACTTACTCAAGCATCTGAAGGCCCAATATCGAAGACAACAACTTCGATGGTTCTATTGTCGGGAATTTTCCATGTTAGATCCCGTCTGACCCCGTCTCGGTCGTGGAACCCAGCGACAGCAGCGAAAACGGCGACAAACAGACACGACAACTTCTTGAAGCTTATTGAAGCTTTGTTCCTCCAGACACGACAACTTCTTTCTTTCTTCCTCCAGTCCGACCACGTCCCGGTCATGGAACCCAACGACAGCAGCGAAAACGGCTTCGGCTCCTCTCCTCTCCGCCGCACGCCACCTCCTCTCCCTCCTCGATTTTCTTTCAAAATTATCCAAACCAGGTTAGTAGCTCCATTGCTCAACACTCCATAATGATTGAACACGATTTACCCTTCATTTCACCATTCAATTTCCACTTTAATATACGGAGCCCATGCCGAAATTTTGAGACAATTGTGTACCTAATCTGAAATTTCTGCATATCTTGCCATTCCCTATTCATGATCTTGTTTTGCAGGCCATGGCAGAGGATCCAGACAGACATGGATACTTGAACTTCACCCTCCCTTGGCAGGAAACTCGTTACCAAACTTTAAGAAGAAAGACGATCGGAGAAGCAAGATACATTCATTGGCCGACCCTCGAGAAAATTCAAAGAGACGGGGCAGTCCAGGAGCTACTTTCCATAGGGAGGTGGAGTACCCTATTTTCCATTCAGGAGCCGATCTACGCCGAACTCACGATGGAGTATATATGCACAATGACCTTCAACGCCGTTGTAGCTGCCAAAGATTGGGATGCACCGGATACAATCACGTTCATACTCATGAATGAGTCCTACTCTCTCAGCCTCACCGAGTTAAGCCTTTCGTTCGGGTCTGTACAGCAATGACTATGTCACCGCGGAGGAATACAAAACGCTCCTGCTAGAAGATCCGAATACAGATATCAGTGTTGCCGCCATTTAGGAGGAGATCGCGCCTTCTGATACAGACACTTATCATCCGACAATAAGGAAGGCAAGCGATATGGCATTCCACCTCAGGTACTTCCACCACATCCTCGCTTATTCCTTTTGCGGCCGAGGAAACGCTCATGGAGTTCTCACTCTGCGAGATATTTTCTACCTCGACTAATATCACCGTAGGGGGGTGATTGATCAAAATCAGCACAGCTTAGGCTCCAATTCGAATGAATTGAGGCCCCTTCTTGCTCCTGAAGAAACAGAACACCAAAACCAGCTTAGCTAGCTAGCTAGCTAGTTTGGAGCTCAAGAAAAGGTGGAATCTGATGGTTTCTTCACACTTGGGAAGAAGCACTCGAGATATGAGGTTGTCTTCGAGTAACTGAGGGTGGAAGGCTCAGTTAATATACTCAAATAAACTAGGTTTGATCGCAACCAAAACCTATGGTCAACACACAACTCGCAAGTTGTCAAATTTTGGGGGTTTCTATTCAATTGTGATCTGCCTGTTACAAGGTACAATCCAAGCCTTTTATAGGCATAAACTAACTCTAATAAACATACACAAACTGAAAAGGAAGACTAAATAAAAAAGCAAACTGAAATAAAAGTGTAATTCTTATAGGACTAGAAATCCTAATGGCATTCGGATTACTTGGCAGTGTCGATACCATCTTCTCACGCCTAGTAGATGGACTTCCAGTTTGATTCGATCTCATCCAATACCTTGTTGTTGTAGAAGGAAACTCCCTCTTTCTCCTCCAACTTGAATCAGCTCGAGATCATCTCCCAAGCTCCAGTTATGGCTCTTCAAAGTTAGCATCCTGAAACAGTTTCCCGCCTTAGCCAAATTTGGACAGTTTTCCGGATTCTTCATAGCATCTTGTTGGCCTTGAAAAACACTCTTCCTAGCATCTCCTCGAGCTCCACCACATACCAATCGAAAGATAAAGTTATGAAATTTAAACTGAGACCCTGAACCAACATTTTCATCAATTGGTTTGAGAGATATGAGCTCCCAAAGTAATCACCTCGCACTCGACCCAACACTTAGCCATTTTCCTTTCTTCTTCTTCCAAGCTTCACTTCCTTCTTCCTCAAGCAATTTCATCTTCAAGATTGATCCAATCGGGATCATATCATCGACTCCATGTTGCATTGGTGCCCGATCCACCTCGGATGGTCTTTGGATCGATTCCTCTATGAGCGCTCCAACAAGAGGTTAAGCACACTCCATGGCGGCATGTACATCACTCACTTGGAAAGAAATATGGGCTGCCCACTCCCACCTCAAGATCCATGTCGGATCACCACCCCACGACCAGTCGTGATGCGCACGCTCACTTCCATGTCATTGGTCCTCATGAGAAACAACATTTATGTGGCAGTTGACGAGCTAGAGGGTCCTCCACCGACCGCACCTGTAGGTACCGGCGACAGAGCCCGTACCAATACCAGTATCGGGGGAGGTGCAGAGGGCACATCAGGAGCTGGAGTCCACCCGACCATTACCAAGCTCTACCAACTCAACCAGCAGATATTTCAACAAAAACAACGGATCTTGAGGCAAAACACCCAGATACTCCGCCAGCAACAGGAGCAGCATGACCAGCATGTTACCCTCTCTGAGGAGGTCACTAGGCTCAGCGACACTACTGAGTGGCTGACCAACAACATGCGTGACTACTGGTCACATCACAACTAGGTCCCTCCTAACATTCCTGATGACGAACAATCCGGACACTGATCTCATCTCTCAACTACGAATTCCAACATATTTTCTTTTGTTTTTTTTTTGTTTTGTTTTTTTTTTTTTTTTTTTGAAACTAACTTGTGTGACGATTAGGGAACCAAAAGCGCGACATCGTCCTTCCACAGGGACGCCGACAAACTAAAATGGTCGTAACTACGGAAAATTTGTGGTAAATATTCCTATCCTCAATTTAAATACGTCCATTGAGGACAATGCACATCTCAAGTGTGGGGGGTATTTCGCTCAATTGTTTTCATATGTTATGACAAAGAATCATTGTGATTTGTGTTTTCAATAATCTCAGCATAAAAAATGAGTTGGTTAAATACACTTGTATATCCAAAACTTTCACGGTTGTGCCAATAATATCCAAATTTCCCGAAATATCACTTATATCCAATTCCTTCACATTCTTTAACGGTGTTTTTGGATATACAAGTGTATTTAACCAAAAATATATTGGAAAATGGATAGATTTGGCAAAGAACAACTTTAAAACATGGATATAAGTGGTATTCCGGGAAATTTGGATATTATTGGCACACCTGTGAAAGTTTTGGATATACAAGTGTATTAAACCAAATGAGTTTGAAAAAATCATAAAAATTTTAAAAAACATAAATTCAAATAAATACTAAAAAGAGTGTTTTGTTTTTAGTCTCATCTTTGTCTAAAATTGGTACAAGAAAAGTGTGATTTGGATGCATGTCAACCTATAATGACGACTGAGGGATTAAAACAAATGTTTCTCGTGCTACTCATTATTTGATGACAAGAACTATCTGAAATCTTGAAAAGGAAGTTTAGCATCTTTGATTGTTATTGCATAATGTTTGGGAAGCAAAGCATGAGAAATCGAGCATATAGTAAGCCACGTGAGACTTGAGCAAGATCGTTTCTTTCTTGTGTGTTAGATCCCTCTCTGTGCATGATGATATGCTTGATTTATACATGTTCGAGTCGTGACACCACTGATAAGGATGACGGAGGCAATAGGTTTTACCTCTACAACCAAAATGACTACCCTGAACATCATATCTCGTAGTCAAACCCCGTTGAGACGACCCTTTTTGTTCGCTGGCAACCTGTTTTAAACCAATCCTTGTTCTTCAAGCCTCAAATCATTTTGAACCCTTTTTCAAGGTTCCGTGTGAATGGTTTAAGCAAATGACTTTCTGCTTCCTTTATTAAATAAAAAAGTTGAGATAGGGAGAAACGATTTATGCAAGTGCATTTTTCAAAAAACAAATTCATGCACTTACAATAAATAGGAGTCATTCTTCAAAAGCCACATTGGCTACATTTTAAAACTCCTATTAATTCTCAAAATGTTCTCCCTTGTCTATATTTTCATCTTACAAAGAGAAGCAGAAAATTCATGGTTTTCAGTGCGGAAATTTTTTGGAACCTTGAACTTACCACCAGACTAAAAGAACTTCTACATGTCCGTACCCCTAGCCCCATTTGAAACCTGATCAAAGACCTACCTGACAAGTCAGTGGTGACACAACTTTGGAGACTCGAACAACAAGCTCATGACAAAGAGATGGTAGGGAAAGATTGATAATTACATGCTACACGCAATTACCTTGACCCCACTGGTCTAGTGAGAGAGACTTATAAATCTGAGTTAGAGTTGCCCATGTCACAGGAGTATTATGATCAAATTTTGTTTGTGGTGATTGAAAGCATCCATGTCACGCTACCTATTGCATCATTTTTAGCATTCATATGAGATTCACCTCTTCCTAACTTTCGGTTGGAGTTTTGTGTGAAATTGGCTTTGATTGAACTTAGATTTTTCGTGCTTTGCTTGATGGCAAGCAAAGGATTAAGTGTGAGGGAATTTGATGACACCTAAAATACACATTTTTCACCAACACATTTATATCCTAAAATGACCTAAATAATATTAAGTTCATCCGATTTTCTAGTTTTACGCTTGGTTTTGTGTTTGAGTGATTTTTCAGGGCATTATATCCAAAAGAAACAAAAGATCGAGGGACATATAGGAAGAAAGCAAAATGATGGTTAGGGTTCAAAATCTGGCGTTGGTGGAACTCGAGCCCGCGATGTCCCGGGCGGGGGCAAAGAGCCGTACCACTCCAGCCGCGTCCCCTTTGGTTTCATTATACGAAACATGTCGACTATTATTTTGGCGAGTCAAGTGACGATGCAGAGTCTACCACAAACTGCAGAGTCAAACTACCGTTGATAACTGAAGGAAAAGCTGTCAAAGGACCAACGTGGGCAGCAACATGGCCATGTTCCGCGACCGCGACCACGTCAACATCAACACACTCAGCAACATTACCATGTTCACAAACCGTGCTAAGGTTAACACACCCTGGAAACACGGTCGTGTTCTAGGTCGTGTTCTCCTGCAATACCTCCAATTTCGTGCCACGTCGAAGACGACAATAAACAAAGAACATGGGTCCCAACATGGCCGTATTCCGAGTCGTGTTGGTCATCTGGCCACTTCTCGCATTCATTTTTGGCAGAAGATAACATTTACGACGCTGTCGATCGCTGGATCTAACACAGTTTGTCAACACGACCGTGTTCTGGGTGTGTCGACCAGTTTCAACACGTTTCAATCATTCAACCGAAAGTTTTGGT
Organism: Linum tenue; assembly: GCA_946122785.1. NCBI lineage: Eukaryota > Viridiplantae > Streptophyta > Magnoliopsida > Malpighiales > Linaceae > Linum > Linum tenue. The sequence goes on along the minus strand of CAMGYJ010000006.1, from coordinate 42,137,815 downwards.
TATCTACAAGGGAACATGGCCTGGAACACGGTCGTGTTCTAGCCCACGTTCAAAAGAAAACTCTCCAATCAGTCTCTGCAAGTACTTACAAGTTGTTATGACGACCAGCTATGAACACGGCTTGGAACACGATCGTGTTCTATGGTGTGTTCAGCCTATTGTTGCCTATAAATAGAGCCTTGCAAGAGAAGAAAAGGGAGCTGGAAAAAACACCCTCACTATAGCTTAGAAACTATCCCAAATTCTGTCCTCCTTATTTTTATTTTATTTCAAAGTGTTGTTTTCATTTCCCGTCAGAACTCTCATTGTTTTTATATTATTCATCATCATCTCATACTTCTTCCATCGTGTTCTTCATGTTCGTGTTCGTATTTGGGAATACCGTGGTATATTGCGTTATTGAGATTACCGAAGTAAGCTTTTGTTCTGTGGGGTTTTGATAATCGTAAGTAATGGTATATTGGTCGGTTTCCACCGTCTTCACCCAAAGAATATTCCCCCGTCTGAAATTTGCTAGGTGTAATCTATTAACTCAATATACATACTGTATTCTCAGCCCCTCCGTTCTTCGTCATCATCGTCGTCATGGTAATGTTCTCAACCTTCTTCTTTCTAAATCTCATAATGTCCTGCTAATCTTCTAGTTGTTCCGGATTTGGTGAACCCTAATATGCTTTATATGGATTGAGTGGTAACTTTGATATAGACATGTTGTTCTCATTCTTACGATCTTTTCTCGACTTATCATGTGCAAGTATCAATAGTGCGCGTCTATTGTATATTTTTCTGATACATGTAAATGAGACTGTGAGGTAATTTGGCATGTTAGATCTCTCGTGAAAGAAGGAATTGATCGGAGCCACCGACGATGGGGTCATGTAGTTCCTCTGGATTAGCTTAAAAACCTAATACGAAAATTCACAAATCTGGTTAATGCTTTGGTTGAAGAGTCTTGTAAGCTTCACTTGATTCTTAAGTCGAAAGGGTGTTAAAACATGTGCGAATGCGTTAACACTAAATTGGAAATTTTCACGGTCTAAGATATGAACACTCGTCTATGTTAAATTCAACTTGTATGAAAATTTCATATTAGGGGGATTCACTTCCGGGACAACGCCTTCTCCACTTGATTTTACTTTGAAAACTACTTTATTGTGTTTTTATTATTGCGTGTGTTTTTATCTGTAAACGAAAATCAATTAAAAACAATTGACTAGATAATAGGTAAAAGCTGAGTATTAGTACACGAAGTCTCTGTGGATACGACCTTGCTTCCTGCTATACTACCTTAAAACGATAGGTACCCTTGCCTATTTTTCCTTTGTTACTTACGGGCGATCATTTTGCAAACTCATCCCCATACCCGTGGGTTACGGGTACCCATGGGTAATACACGCCCATACACCCAACATTGTAATACCTAAAATTTTACTTGTAAATTTTCGATTTTAACATTAAACGCACCTACTATATCATAAAGTCGACAAAGTGATAATCATTCTTAATATGGCTCAAAGCATCTTAGTCTAAAACAACCATTAACCCATAAGATATACAATGTAATCCAAATCATTATTCTCTGACTCAAATACATTTATTAAGCAATAACTAACTAACATGATCTTTCTAACACAAGGGAAAACGTGAAAGAGTGAAGAGAGAGTTGAGTAAAAGGAATTAGGTTTTGATTTGGGTGGCCACTCAATTGCATTTATACTAATTATTTTTTTTGAGTTACCCTCACTATCATTGATAGATTACTATTTGATCCATGTATTTTTTATATGTGAACAAATATTCTTGGTGGGGCGGGTTAGAGGTTAACCTTGATGGTAACTCTAGAGAATGGTGTCTGGTTAGAGGTTAAGAAAATGTTGTTTAGCATACCACTGCTCACTCCGATGGTCATGAGAGTATGCATATGATGATATGTTTGACTTTAAAGTTAATGTGACGAATTCTTACGTGTTTGACATGCATTATATAAGAATTGAATAGCTAAAATCACATTCTCGTAATGGTTGTGAAAGATATGTGATTTCCATAGACAAGCTAAAAGATTCATAAATGTGTAAGGATCTTTGGATCTGATTCATTTTGATATGGGTGAACGTCATAAGAAATTAGCTCGGAGTGATGTGAGATGCTTTATTGCATTATGTTGATTGCTCTAATTATTTGTTTGGTTGGTGGTAATCAAAATGTAATAGGAAACATTTTTAAGTACTAAAATATATTTTTTCATATATTTTTTTTATAAAGGCGATAAAAATTTTATTGAGGAAGAGAGGACAGTATCAACATGAAAAACACACAAGGAGGTGCATGCGAGGCACCCACAGCCCCAGCAGAAACACAGCGAAATCAGAGAACCAAAAGAAGCTGAACACAGGGAAGCTACAACCACAAACAGAACAGCAACACATCAGCAACACAGGTTCACGAAATCAGCCTCAACCCTGACGGGTCGATGGTATCCTCGGTCACACTGGGAGCCTGCGGCCTTGGAAGCAATCGATCCTTGTCAACCAGCCTCCATTAGTCAGCCACACGTCTGTCAACCTTGTTAGAAGCGCACAACCAGTCATGGATGCTGCAAATGATCCTGAAACAAGTGCCAAGAACAGCCTGGACCTCGTCCCTAAAGATCCAGACAATTTTTTCTAGCCAGATGCGCCAACAGAAAGCGAGGAGGAAGATTTTAGTACACTACATCTGTGGACTTGAGGCAGTATCCTTCGGCCACTCCTTGATGGTAGCAGTAATATCTTGCTGGGGGTTCTTGAAACACTCTAACCCGGCCGGGTACTACTTTTACTAAAATGCCCTTGATAGATAAAATAGTCAAAGGTTAAATTGCAACGGAAAAAAAAAATTCATAAATAAAATACTGAAAACACACACTTGTAGTTCGAAGCAAAGCCCTAACATGTGGGCAAATCAAACTCAAACTTTAAAATCTCAATCTGATCTCCAAATAATCTCCAGTCTGTACTCATAATCATAAATGTAAATAACTAATAATCTTTGAAGTTGTTGCTACTGAAAACCTTGACTGAGCATCCTCCGTGGCGCTTCTACTGCTCTCCTCTAGCTGGCTGCCCACAAACTCGCTGCTCACTAACTGCTCCTCTAGCTCCTCGAACTAGTGAGTGAGATGGGGTCAGTCTACGCCCTTACGTTTTAATACTTCTAATACTTGAGTATTTTACTTACACACTTAACTTTAACTGGTTGAAGTTGTTTGTACTTCCAATCTTAAAATCTTAACTCTTAAACTTTGAGGGAGTTGAAGTTACTCTCCTCTCTTAAAGCTCAAATCTTGACTTCAATACTTGACTGACACGGGGATCCCTCACTAGCTAGTCCGGTTGCCAACTCATACGTATGAGAAGCCATTCAGGCTTTCCTTAAACTTAAACTTAGTTAGGGAAGTCGTAACGATTCATCCCCCTAACATCTTAAACTTATCGTGGTGGCTCTTCACCACAATTCTCAAGAGCATAACTGCTGCTCTATCTCAAAATCTCATATGGCAACGGACTGACGCTAGTGACTAAAAACACTTAACTCTTTCACCTTCTTAGAAGGTGAAGTACTTTCTTTAAAGAGGACTTGTTTCTCAACTTTAACAATAACTTATACTCGTAGAATTTCAAGTAAATAATAACCACTCATTTCAAGTCATAACTCAAACAAGGCACATAACCTCAACCATAATCATGCAATCTCAAACATGAATCAAATAATGCACACACACCACGTAAATCAATACTCGAAATTACTTAAGGCAGATACTTGAAAACCGTAAGGCGTAGAATTTACCCCCTTTACACTCACCTCATTTCTGTTGAAACCGACTCTGATTCCACTCTAAAAATTCCATGTATCGCTTCCATCAAATTCTATTCGTCCCCACAATTCCATAGGCGCAGACGATTCCTCGATCGGACGTCAATTGATCGAGTTATGGCCAAAATAAATATTCTGTCAGTTTAGAGGTATCAAGTACCGAAACTGAAATTTTCCAGTCAACACAGTTGACCCGACTTCTAGAAAATTACAGATTTAATCCACTAACTCTTTCGAATTTTCAAAAATGGTACCTGATGGCTGACATATTCTTCCTCAAACTTGGGAGACTCGGTTCTCCCTCATCCGACGTCCGAATTCGATTTCGTCGACACCGTGACGCTCCTGAGATCGCCCTCTACGCAACCATATTCATCTTTTGAAGTTTCGTCGAAGTTTATTTTTCCAGAATCCGGCGACACTCCGGCGACGTTCCGGCGAAGCTCCGACGAGACCTCTAACGACCTCCAACTTGGATTCCGACTCCGTATAATGGTTCCTCATCTTCTTCCGAGCAAAAACCAATGCCCAGAATCATTCATTTCCCTCTCTTTCTATTCTCTCATTTTTTTTCTTCTTCATTGACGTCAAGTCCAACGTAGTGGACGGAGAGGCGACAGCGCGGGGAAGGTCGACGATGGTGAAACCGGGAGGGAGGAAGATGGCGTTGCTGGTCTCTTGGTGGTGGTAACGTGTCGCAGCTGCTGCTAGTCGGGGCTGGTCTTCGCCGGGGGACTCGACGACTGCGGCACCTTTCTTTCTTTCTTCTTCCTTCGTTCTTCTTCTTTCTGCCGTTGCTACTTAATATGGGGAGGTGGGGAGTGGGGAATAACTATTAGAAAGTGGGTTAGGTGGAGAGTGGGATGGTGTACAGATGGGTGGGGTTTAATTCCCTTTTTTTTTTTAATAATAATATTAAAGATGGTGATGATTATTATATAAAATGATAATAATAATAATAATAACTATTATTGCAGTTGCCATCATTCGTACGTAATCGTCGATCCAACTGTTCGGTCGAACCTGGACCCAAATGTCGGGGTGTAACATTTCCTCCACCCTTATAAAAATTTCGTCCCCGAAATTAAAACAGTTGGATAGGTGTTGAGGCACAAACACTTGTATTCGACTGGTATTAATTTGACTGGGATGTAACATTTCCCTCCCCCTTAAATAAATTTCGACCTCGAAATTTTCTCAAAGCTCATTCCTATGACTACACCATCCTTATTCTTTCTTGACTCAAGAATTACTCTCGCTATCTGAACTTCGACGATTTTTATTGCTTTTCCCGTATAGATTACATTGTTTCTTGTATTCCCTCTATGTCATAAAAGGTATTTTCACTAACCTCGTAAGAATCTAGTAGCATTGAGTGGCTACTGGTCCCACTCATTTGGTACTCATTGTTGGACTTTAAATCGGGGTCGAGATATCACATTTTCCTCCCCACTTATAGACTTTGAAATCCGTGTGGCTTGTTGAGGTGCACTCATTCCTCAAGACTAGCCTCTCTGCATAAGCATGCAAATTGGTTTCGCCCTGCCTTGGGCTCATCAGGGAGACGGCAATAGCCTCCCCATTTATAGAAATTTCGCCCTCGAAAATGTCCACTTTGATTTCTCCATGCCTCGCTTGTGGTAAAAAAAAAATTTCGAGGATTTGGATTTCCTTTAACTTGTAAGACATGACCTATAAATCCTTCCTTCGATTCCTTGGCAACCTTGACTGTTTTGGTGGTTTCTTAACCCCTCACGTCACCTATGTTGCATCATGGACATATGTTAAAACAATAACTATCTCCATTATTCGGTATACCAGACGTTAATGCTTCTCTTGAACCTTAAGGTTACATATGGCGGCTTATCCTCTATCCAGTTAGATGTAAAACTCTTTTACCGTAACTCTCGCCCGGATTTGACCTCATAGGCCACTTAGGTCCTTATATCTCCTAACTTTGCATCTCTTACTTTTTTCCTTGATGCCTTGTCTTATCCTTTAACCATAAATTGAGTGGCCATCTGCTCGTTAGTCGTTGTTTAACGCTGAAGCCTCATACTACTGCTTTTACTTTCTGTATGCACTAGAGACATACTTTACGTCTTTCCCTAGCATGCGGTCAACTTTATGACTTCTTTCTAGAATCATGACATTCTCATTGGCTTTCTTGTTTATTCCTGATGCCTAACTTAGCACTTCCTTATCGTCGCTTGAATTTAAAGTTCACGTATTATCCATTTTGCCACTCTTAGACCCTAGCTGAAATTCCTCGTACGGTCTCCCCGTCCAAAAAAATTCTCACGATAGATTTCCACCTTTCACCAGGATAGACGATCTTGGTTTCACTTTGGGGTATTTCATCAGGTTCCCTAAACTCATATCCATCTTACTTCCTTACTCGTGACTCTTCTTTCTGATGTTCCTTGTTAGTTCTAGATGATGTCCCTTATTCTCGATGTAGCCATCTAGGTTCTCATATTCTCTTCTTACTAATGTACCTTGAGTCCTTGACTTATAAAGTTCTCCCTTTGACTATTCTTAACGACCACGATTCCACCTTACAATTGGCCAAAATTTCCTGATGGACTTCCTATGGATTGATTGTTCGTTACTGGTAATCAACCTAATGTTTTTTTTTGTTGTTTGTTATATTCTTGCTTCGGTCCATCCTAGCTATCTTTCTTTACGCATGCATCGCCCGGTCGACAACCACCATTTTCTTTCTGTAACGTCCTATGGTGTTCTCTTTCCGTTGTTGCTTTGCTATATTTGGTCACCAAACTCCGTTGAGTATCTTCTCGTTATTGTTTGGGTAAAATCTTCCAATAGGGGATTTTCCTGGGTAGGCTTTAACATACCTCATTCACGTCATTTGTCTCGATTGATGACTGCATATGGCATTAATCTCATAGTCTGGGTTCTTAGTGGCTTAACTGAACGTGTCTTACTTATCCTTAACTAGCCATTTCCTCTGGATGACATCCTACTATGTCGCTCCCACTCATAGTGGGGCACCTTGGGTAAGGTAATTTAATGATTTCTTCTTTCTTGGTAATGCTTTTCCTCGTCTCACTCCACTATGCATTTTCTTGAACCCGATTCACCTACACATATTCCCAATCCTTCATCAAAACTTCCATGTGCTTCCTCGAATTCTCTGCCATTCATTAGAACATTTATTGAATGTTCAACTTACTACTTTTTTTTTATAATCGGTTGGCTTAATGACTTACTCCTATATCTAGTTTCGAGACTTCAGCTCTTAGCTCCCTATTTCCAACTTTCTATGGAAGTTCCTCCTTCTGTCACCCCTCACAAACCCTAGGTGGCTAGGTGCTCCCTCCATTTAGGATAGGAAAACCACATAACAGATCATCACGAACTCTTGCATTCCCCTTTCAACGGTCCCAACGACCTCCTGACCTTTCGTGATCTAGGTAGTTTGTAGTGTCTCTAATATCCTCTTTCTAGCTCTGTGCTAACTTAATATTCAACTCACGCATTGCTGAGAAGTAGTTCTTTATTAATACTCACTAACAGTTATTCTCATCACATTCCATGTCTTTTCTTACGCATTGGCTCACCACTGTCTTGTATCAGGCATGCTTTAGGCTTTGGTGGCAATTTCCTCCTTGTCTCGTCTAATGGTGGTCGTACTGTTACCATAGCATGTCCTCTACATCATTCATCTCGTTGCTTGCCTTGTTCCTTCTAAATGCTTGACATCGACCTAAATCCCTAGGGTCATGTACCCTCTTCACTAGTGATGTAGTTTATCTATAAGGGTTCCTTTATCTTCATCTGTACATGACAATGCTTCCTATCCGCCTTGACCTATTGACTTCTTGACGTCCTTTCATACTCCCTAAAACTGACTTATTTCCTCCTTTACTATCCTAGCTTCTCTTGAAGTCTAAGCTTTCCATTGATCCTTATCACTGTGTTGTAATAGCGTTGACCACTAATACCTCTTAGTTTCTTGACTCGTCACTGCTTAGGAACAAAGACCCTGACACCCTCCTATTATCATAGCTACTGGCATCTGGTGATTGTACCTCTTCCTTCGGAGATTCATATTTCTCCCCTTTGTTTGTCTTAGCTTATTAGATCCTACACTTATCTCCAAGTAGTAAAATCCTCGTACTACTCTTTCAACTCCTTCAAAATCCTCGAGGTATTCCCTTTCAATTGGCACCTTTTTGCTGGTGTTTGAAATTGAGGTCCTTGCAGTTTTGATTCTACCTCCACAGACCTTTGCAACGTTCCTCCTTCCTTCTCTAGGTTGATGGTAATGATCTATTGATAACATCCGAGTACTTGGTTAACTAATTCAAAAAACTACTATTCATCATATCAACGAGATACTTGATCTCGAGAGCCTTCGAGATTCTACTAGGGTTGGTCGCGTTTCTTGCGTCCTTTCTTTATTACTAATGATCGCCATATGCCTAAATCTCTCATTTGACAAACCATGACGTGTTAACTAAATCGTCTCCCAGCTTATTCTTAAATCAATCGCACCCTCGTGCTAAAATTCCGTCATGTCGTACCTTTATTGCTATTCACCTTATTATGATTAGAGTAGACTGGAGATTTTAAAAATCCTCAAAAGAAACCTTGACTCCTTTGGCCAAACCTTAAACCTGACACCATTTTTCCTTTCCTTTAAAAACCAAAAACCTTGAAAAACTCAGATCGTCACTCCAGTATTCCTTGAAGACCAAGGAACAGAGGAAGACCGGCTCTGATACCAAAATGAAACACTCTAACCCGGCCGGGTACTACTTTTACTAAAATGCCCTTGATAGATAAAATAGTCAAAGGTTAAATTGCAACGGAAAAAAAAAATTCATAAATAAAATACTGAAAACACACACTTGTAGTTCGAAGCAAAGCCCTAACATGTGGGCAAATTAAACTCAAACTTTAAAATCTCAATCTGATCTCCAAATAATCTCCAGTCTGTACTCATAATCATAAATGTAAATAACAAATAATCTTTGAAGTTGTTGCTACTGAAAACCTTGACTGAGCATCCTCCGTGGCGCTTCTACTGCTCTCCTCTAGCTGGCTGCCCACAAACTCGCTGCTCACTAACTGCTCCTCGAACTAGTGAGTGAGATGGGGTCAGTCTACGCCCTTACGTTTTAATACTTCTAATACTTGAGTATTTTACTTACACACTTAACTTTAACTGGTGGAAGTTGTTTGTACTTCCAATCTTAAAATCTTAACTCTTAAACTTTGAGGGAGTTGAAGTTACTCTCCTCTCTTAAAGCTCAAATCTTGACTTCAATACTTGACTGACACGGGGATCCCTCACTAGCTAGTCCGGTTGCCAACTCATACGTATGAGAAGCCATTCAGGCTTTCCTTAAACTTAAACTTAGTTAGGGAAGTCGTAACGATTCATCCCCCTAACATCTTAAACTTATCGTGGTGGCTCTTCACCACAATTCTCAAGAGCATAACTGCTGCTCTATCTCAAAATCTCATATGGCAACGGACTGACGCTAGTGACTAAAAACACTTAACTCTTTCACCTTCTTAGAAGGTGAAGTACTTTCTTTAAAGAGGACTTGTTTCTCAACTTTAACAATAACTTATACTCGTAGAATTTCAAGTAAATAATAACCACTCATTTCAAGTCATAACTCAAACAAGGCACATAACCTCAACCATAATCATGCAATCTCAAACATGAATCAAATAATGCACACACACCACGTAAATCAATACTCGAAATTACTTAAGGCAGATACTTGAAAACCGTAAGGCGTAGAATTTACCCCCTTTACACTCACCTCATTTCTTTTGAAACCGACTCTGATTCCACTCTAAAAATTCCATGTATCGCTTCCATCAAATTCTATTCGTCCCCACAATTCCATAGGCGCAGACGATTCCTCGATCGGACGTCAATTGATCGAGTTATGGCCAAAATAAATATTCTGTCAGTTTAGAGGTATCAAGTACCGAAACTGAAATTTTCCAGTCAACACAGTTGACCCGAATTCTAGAAAATTACAGATTTAATCCCCTAACTCTTTCGAATTTTCAAAAATGGTACCTGATGGCTGACATATTCTTCCTCAAACTTGGGAGACTCGGTTCTCCCTCATCCGACGTCCGAATTCGATTTCGTCGACACCGTGACGCTCCTGAGATCGCCCTCTACGCAACCATATTCATCTTTTGAAGTTTCGTCGAAGTTTATTTTTCCAGAATCCGGCGACACTCCGGCGACGTTCCGGCGAAGCTCCGACGAGGCCTCTAACGACCTCCAACTTGGATTCCGACTCCGTATAATGGTTCCTCATCTTCTTCCGAGCAAAAACCAATGCCCAGAATCATTCATTTCCCTCTCTTTCTATTCTCTCATTTTTTTTCTTCTTCATTGACGTCAAGTCCAACGTAGTGGACGGAGAGGCGACAGCGCGGGGAAGGTCGACGATGGTGAAACCGGGAGGGAGGAAGATGGCGTTGCTGGTCTCTTGGTGGTGGTAACGTGTCGCAGCTGCTGCTAGTCGGGGCTGGTCTTCGCCGGGGGACTCGACGACTGCGGCACCTTTCTTTCTTTCTTCTTCCTTCCTTCTTCTTCTTTCTGCCGTTGCTACTTAATATGGGGAGGTGGGGAGTGGGGAATAACTATTAGAAAGTGGATTAGGTGGAGAGTGGGATGGTGTACAGATGGGTGGGGTTTAATTCCCTTTTTTTTTTAAATAATAATATTAAAGATGGTGATGATTATTATATAAAATGATAATAATAATAATAATAATAACTATTATTGCAGTTGTCATCATTCGTACGTAATCGTCGATCCAACTGTTCGGTCGAACCTGGACCCAAATGTCGGGGTGTAACAGTTCTGAAGTCGGACAAAACTGGTCATCACTCTCCACACATGACGGGAAAACCTGCAAAGGAGAAAGAGGTGGTGGATTGTCTCTTCGTTATCGCCACATAGCACACACCGACTGGGGAAAGACCATCCTCTCCGCTTCAGGCTGTCATGTGTGAGAATCTTCCTCTAGAACACGATCCACATGAACACACAGATTTTATGTGGGATAACATCCTGCCAAATCACCTTAGTCGGGTAATCACCATGGTTAGGGATACTGTCTTTAATGAGCTCTACATACAGCGAACGCGCCCTGAAGCCGACAAATAGTGATGGTTCCCAAATAAGCCGAGTTGGTCCCGCAAAGACACTGTTAGCGGACAGATTGTTAAGAATCATGAATAAACTTTTTTTTATCTCTCTCCCCCCCCCCCCCTCAGGCTATGGATAAGCGGTAACTCCCAAGAAACCCTCTCACCTTGCTGTCTGACCACATCAGAAATATTGAAATTCGGCGCGGTAGAGGCAGCAGCAACCCGCGGGAAATCAACAATAAGCAATCGGCCCGGAATCCACACATCATTCCAAAAGGAGGTTCCACTCCCAGAAACTGGCTCGACCCTAGCAAATTTCCAGAAAGTGTTCTTTAGTTTCAGAATTTGTGCCCAAGGGCTGCCACCTGCGGGGCCACGAACAGATCCAGACATCCATTCTGGCTTATCAGTAGGATCTTGAGGTTGATGAGTTCACGCCACCATGCACCCCTTTCGAGGGCAAATCGCCACCACCACTTACACAACAGAGCTTGATTTCTTAGCTTGAGGTCGGCAATACCGAGACCGCCAAGTTTCTTAGGCCCTTTGCAAACGTTCCAAGCAACCAGATGAATTTTCCCATCATCGGGACCTCCGGACCATATAAAATCTCACTGAGCTTTCTCTAGCCGATTAATGACAATGCTAGGTGCCCTGAAGAGACTAAATAAGTGAATGGGCTGACTAGATAAGACAGCTTAACACAAGGTAATTCTTCCCCGAAGCGAAAGGTAGCTTTTCTTCCAATCAGCCAGTCTGCGCTCCACCCTGTTAATAACAACATTCCAAGCAGCAACACTCGACGACGATGTACCTAGGGGGAAACCCAGATAATCAGTATAGAGAAAACCCCACTCACAACCAGAATTTCCGCAATCCGATCTATAATCTCGACCTCACCCACCAAACATACTTTGCTCTTCTCAAAATTCACCCTCAAACTAGTGATACTTTGGAACCAAATCAGGGTCGCTGTAAGGTTAATGGCAGCCTCCTCAGTAGCTTCACAAAACACAATCGCATCATCAGCATAAAGAAGGTGATTAACTTCACCCAGTTTACTCGAAGCATCCATATAGAACCCTTTAATCAGCCCCACTTCTTGTGCTTGATCCATAATGTAAGAAAAAATATCCATTACCAGGCTGAATAGAAAAGGAGATAAGGAATCACCCTGTTTAAGACCTCGTTGCCGATCAAAGTAGCCCGATGCTTCACCATTGATTAGAACCGACAATTTAGGAGTGGTGACCACGCCTCTAAGCCACTTTTGGAACCTCGGACACAATCCCATATTATGCAGAATCTTGAATAAGCATTCCCAACTAACTGTGTTGAACGCCTTCTCGATATCTAGTTTGAACACAATCCCCGGACGACCACTTTTCTTCCGACTATCCACCAATTCATTCCCAATAAGGACAGCCTCATGAATTTGTCTCTTCTTAATTCCGGCAAACTGCTTCATCGAGATAACCCGGCTCATAAATGGTTGAAGGCGGTTGAAAAGAAGCTTGGAAATGAGCTTATTAAGGCTGCCGATGAGGCTGATAGGTCGAAGGTCTCTCACCTCCTCAACAACTTCCTTTTTCAGAATCAGATAAAGAAACGAATGACCGATCGATTCTGGCAAATAGCCCAGCAAAGAGAACTCATTCGCCGCTTTGAGCACATCCCCTTAACAATCTTTCATGCCTTCCTGTAAAACTCCAAAGTGAATCCATCGGGACCCGGCGCCTTGTCCCTTCCGCACGAGCAGACTGCATTCCACACCTCCGCTTCGCAAAATGGTCTCGACAGAGTATAATTATCATCCAAAGTAAACACATTCCTTTTGAAGTCACTAAGAAAGGGCCGCCCTCATCTTTCCTCCAAGAACCTGCTCTGGAAGTGCTCAATAATGACCTGCTTCACTCCTTCCTTGTCATTAATAATGATGCCATTAACTTTCAGATGGGACACTCTATTCTTTCGACCATTACTATTGGCGACACGATGAAAGTAAGAGGAGTTTTTATCCCCCACATTAATCCACACCTCGCGAGACTTCTGCCGCCATGAAATCTCTTCCATCAAAAGCGTTCTGTCCAGTTCACAATTCAACAGGCTTCTCTCATTGTTCAAAGCAAACGAAATCGGTCCCAACTCCTCTGCCTCGTCAATATCCTTGATCCTTTTAAGGAGACTCTCAATCTACAGCTGCACCTTACCAAAAACTTCAACATTCCACACTTTAATAAGTTGTTTAGTTTGCCTCAACCTCTGCCCAACGCGAAACAGAAGACCCGAGCCACTAACAGGAACACACCACCAACTAACCAATTCTGCAATAAAGACTCCTCCAGGAACCACATGTCTCAAAAATCCACGGACGGTGCAAATGTTTGTCAGAACCCCAACGCATAACGATTGGATTATGATCAGATTCAACCCGCTCGAACACTTGTAGCGGGCCCGGAGAGAAGGATTCTTCAAAACTTGTATTAGCTAAGGCACGATCAATGCGGGAGAGCGAGGCGTTAACTCCACCTCCACTCCTAGTAAAGGCAACCCCAGAGAGCGGTAGATCAATCAAAGCATTATTGTTGATGAAGGAATTAAATTCAACCATCATATCCTTGCACCACGGAACACCCCCTATAGTCCTCCTCAGATCTTACAAGATTAAAATCTCCCATTATGCACATCGGGGCGCTATAGGTCCGGCAAACCATATTCAATTCACGAAGGAAAGCCAACTTACCATCTCTCTCATGGGGGCCATAGACCATGACAATGGCCACAACCACCTCATTTCGAACCTTTTTAAGACGAACAACAAGCGAGTATCTGCCCTCCCAACTATCCACCAACTCGAACTCACTCCTATCCCAAAAGATAGCAATTCCTCCACAGGACTCAATAGCGTTCTTAGCCTCCCAGCCTGAAGACCTCCTGCCACCAACTGAGGAAATGAGATATTGCGAACAGGACCTCCACTTTGTCTCAATCAAACCAACTATAGAGGGACGACATCTTCTAATAATAGCCTTAATTCTAGCCCTCTTGGCAGGGTCTCCCAACCCTCTCACATTCCAAGCCAGGATCGACGACATAAGACAGGAAGAGAGAACAGAAATGCAGGCAAACAGCTCTAGTCACTAGATTGGCAACTCGCCCCACTCCTACAGAATCGCCTACCCCGACGGGGGGTTGTAGCACAATCTTGTTGGGAACCCAAACGATGTAATCCATTTTAAGTCTAGTTTTGTGCTCCTTCTTTTTCTGCCCTTTGTAGATGTTGCCAGCTCCTCAAATTGTCGCTCTGCATCTTCTGACAAGGGTTCCGAGTTGATTTTCAAAAGGTGCTTAAAAATTTTGCCCACCTCAAGGATGCGTTTGAGATCTTGCTCTACCCGCTAGGGGTGGCTATTTGGACCGGGACCGGATTAAAAACCGGAAACCGGACCGTATAACCCGGACCGTTTAAGACCGGGACCGGATTTAAAACAATCCAATCCCGTCTTTGGTCTTAGAAATAGCAAAAAAACCGGACCAATCCAATCCGGGTCAAAACCGTGTTAAAACCGGAAGACCAGATAACTAAAATAAGCCTAGAGGCAGGCCAAGCCCACCCACTACAAGTCTGCAACTCAAGCCCATTTTCCCCTCCCTCCCAGGCCCAGCCGAGTCAAGTGTCAAAGCAGCAGCCTATGCCCTAGAGTTTGCAATTTGCAAAGCAGCAGCCGCTCGCCCGCTCCAGCCTCCAATCCATCGTCCTCGACAGTCGACTCCTCGTCAATTTGCAGGGGAGTCCTTTCTTTTTCTTCTTCTTCTTTCTTCACCTTGTTATTTTTGCTTGTAGTAGACGATTTGCAGAGCCCTGATAATTAGCAATGGATCAAGAGCCGACGCACAAGTTCGTACAAGTCAAAGTGGTGGGGCAGTATTCGAGTTTAGGAGGGGAGCTAGATGTGTTCTTTAGAATCAAGGAGAGCACCCCGTTGTGGAAGCTGATGGCAGCATACTGTCGTCGGATTGGCATGTACGAGGTTGTATTCTCTTACGATCAGCGCTTGTTGCGGCCCCATCAGACCCCTCAACAGGTTCATTAACTATGTTCTATATATATGAGCTATTATGATTTCGATCGTTGTTCTTAACCAGCTGGCGTTGTAGTTTGTTTTTTGCTTTGTAGTTTGTTTCAAGTGATCAGTGTGTGACTAGTTGCGGTGTGGTTTTTGTGACGATTGTGAAATGCAACTGGTTGTCCAAACGCAGTCAATGCAGAGTTTCTCTGTGTTGTTCTTCACTTGTGGAAGGAACATATAGCCATCCAAGCGCATAACTTAACTTCTAGTATATACCACAAGTCCATTGCTCGGTAACGCTATGCAATTTCAAAGATTTTTTTTAAATGGTTGTAGTAATTAACTAATCACTTTATCTGATGGTTCATAGTTGTTATTTCGATTCTTTTGTTTTCATAGTCATTAATTAGGATTTTTGCTACAAACAGGTTGTCTATATTCCAGGAAAATGGGTATATGATGCTGAATTTTCTCCAACATAGTGAAAATGGGTCAAAACAGGTCAAAACCGGATTGGGACCGGACTGGGTCAAAACCGGACCGGGTCAAAACCGGACTGTACCCAATCCAAGCTTTGGTCCCTATATTTTCAAAAAGACCGGACTGGACCGGATGAATTCGGGCCAATTTAACCGGACTGGACCGTATAGCCACCCCTACTACCCGCCACGACTTGAAAAAATCCCCATCCAAGGGTTGATAAACAACAATCTCCATGCAGTCTTGCTCGAGATCACGATCATGATCCGAGACATCAGTAGAGCAAAGATCAGGAGAGGAAGATTCAGGGGGTAAGACAACAGGTGCAGCGGGGAGGGGATGAGGTAGAGTCGGGAAGAAAAGGGAGGGAGAGGGTAAGACATTGAAGAGGGAACAAATCGAAAAGGAAGGGGCGGGATGGGATGGGGTTGATTTGGATACAAAAGGCAGGGGACTAGTTTCAAAAAGAGAAAATGAGGCTAGGGACAGGTCCCAAAGGAGATAGTGGGGCTTTGAAAAGGTTTTGGCTTACATGTAAAAAAAAATAATTTAGACACTAAATATAAAAATCCATTAAGTTTAGGGACTAAAATTATAATTTTGTATGTGAATACCAATGAAAACAACGTAGAAGAAGAGGAAGAAGGAGGGTAAGAGAAAGGAAAAGGGGACAGTTACTAATATACTCTTATAATAAGTATTTAGTAGGGTGCTAATCCACTTCCAAATTTTAATACAATAGTTGCTAAAATTATTAATAATTAAGCTATAATTGACGGATTAGTTAAGATCAATACCAGAGTATCTCAGCCCATACGTCAAAAGCTACTCCAACCTATAAATATCTTATAAACTCACGAGAACGCCTAACTCAGACTTGCATGTTACACTTACAACTTCACCGGAGACCACCAAGAAATTTTCTCATAACTAAAATATTACTTTGATCAAACATTCCTTTCTTTTCTTGTATATAGATCCAAATGTTGAAGTCCTAGATAGTGTAACTACATTGGAACGTATCGTACCTATGGGCATTTGATCCTTTACACGAATGAAAGTAACACGAAGAAAACATAATTACAACGGCTATTGTAACAGCAACTAGATATCTGTGAAATCAACGCTATCCTCTATAACACCAATGCAATAGCCTACCGATTTTCCCATCGACATCGCATCTGCAAGGTTAGCACGAGCTCGTTCATAGCGGCGCAATAACAGGACGGTGTTCAGAACCGACCATCTGACCTGGGAGTCCGCCTTCTTCTGTGTGAAACCAAGCCCTTGGAGCAACATATCCAGCTGCGAATTTCAGATGGGAAGAAAAAGAGATTTAACAAACCAACTAGATTCGCAAGCTTATACACAAGAACAGCTCGAGGCAAGTGCTCAGGAAAATGTGACCTTGTTTATGTCAGCAAGTCCTCCCTCGGCATAACCATACAAGATGTACTCAGTTGCTACACCAGCTAGTGCTATACATGCAAATCTGTTCAGAGTCTATCAAAACCAACCAGGGGAATTCCCGCATCAGATAAATTCAAAGCCTGAAACTATAATTGGTTCGATGCATTGTAATATTGACTTTATTTATTTCAATTGACATACTATTGTATGAGATGTATTTGTATGTTTAGTTCATTTGTATAGGAAACCGAGTTAGGGGGGAAAACGAGCAGAGACTTGCAATTTCCCAAATACCTTCTACTCCAGGCAAGCAAGGTTGCTTATTATGGTGCATTTAGATTGACTCGGTCATATTCAAGAAAGTAAACTGCATAAAAAAAAATTATATATATGGTATACTTCAAAAGTACATCCGTCGTTACCATATATATAGACGGTAGCGTATTCGGTGCACTCAATTTTTTGGATGCATTCAGTGCACTCACTTCATAACCGTTATTTTAAACATGTGATTTATGTCAAAATGATGTCAATCATCACTTATGATGTGATGAACAATAACGCACATGAATTTGCATAAAAATCATTAAATGTTTACTTTAATTTGAAGGATTTAGAGTTTAGAGATTTAGGGTTAGGGTTTACAATTTGGGGTTTAGGGATTTAACTCAAAATTGGAGGTCTAGGGCTTAGGATAATCAGCTAATTAGTTGTTAACATATGTTATATAATCATATTACACTAATTCTACAAATTAAAATTCAAAATCTAACACCTTAAGACTAGTTTTTGAGTTGGATGCATTGAACGCACTCATTTTTGTGAGTGCACCGAAGTAGTCACCATATAAATATATTCCATGTCATTGCAGATTACACCAGACCAAAAGACCTGTATAATCATGAGATTTAACACCTTACCAAATTTTTGCCTAAATTCTTCTCTGTGAATTTAGCTACAGTCAGTCTGGTTCTCATTAAAAAGTGAAATTCTAATCTTAACCGAATTGGTTTGTGACAGATTGTAACGGGTAATCAAATGCTCGAAGTCTGATAACCACAAGAGGAGTCCAAGCAATATATGTTCTAAAATCATATTGTCAAATGTAGGCTATACCCGGAAACACAGACAGTCCAACTAGCTATAGGGATATGAAATTCAGAAGAGGCCTCGAATACATACCGTGGCAGAGACTTTGCCCGAATTCACCTGCATTTCCCCATGAGAAAAGGTTGAAGAGTGTTGGAACATGGTAACCAGGCTTATATTTTAGATCAGAAGATTATAACCTAGCAGCAGCTACCTACTTCTTCGAGGAACTCAAAATCCACAAAGGCTGTCCCAGCCTGGACATTGAGCGATCCTTCCTTCTGCAAAGCTTCCCAGCTGGATAAGGTGTATCCCTTCGGAAGAACACCAACTAAGTATGCAACCAGGAAATGTCCAGCTTCATGCTGCAGAGTCAAGAGTACAAAGCTGTGAGGGAATGCATGTTAAACATAGAGAAGAATGGAAACAAAGAGTTTTGCTCACTTGGATGACCCTATTGTGATACTTCTGACTGACGTTGTGCCCAATTGTATCAAGAACTAAGCTGCCTAGTCCTCCATTAAATGATACCTGCAGATTATCCCAACAAAAGCAAATCTTAAACATAAGAAAAATATTGCAAACCTTTTTCTTTCTTTCAACTTAAAGTTCTATTGGAGCATATTGCAGGATTTTGGACTAAATACCAAATCTGGTCAAAGAACTCCTGTTAGTGACACTGAACTCAGTACCGAGACGACTAAAATAACAAAATCGACCTGATAAATAATCCATATCATTTCAACTTGCTCCGTAACCTTTTCGAGTTATGTCATATGGCAGCAAGATGAAAGTAAGACTGTAAAAGAAAATGCTGTGTTTCAGTGACCTCATTTACAAATTCGACGCCAATTACGATTTACGATATACATACAGTCGAGTTAAGTGACTACATCGCTGCTGAAATGAACTCTTAAATTCCACCAATCAACAAATGCAATAGAATCTCAAGGGACCATGAAGACCAGGAAACTTACAGCATCCAACGTCCATAAGAACAACAGCCCCAAGGAGAAGTAGAAAATCTGCTGAGGACTAAACCCAAATGCATTCGAAGCTGCAACTCCACCAATAACACCAGCAATCTGCAGATTCCTCTCTACAGAACCCAGTGTCCCATCCACAGGCGACAATAAAGAAGCCGTCTCAATCCCATTCAGCTTCAGCTCGTCCAATGTGTACAGCCTTTGAGGTACCTGCAAAAGGGTTCCCAACTAAGATGGGACTCGGAATAGATTGAGGATTAAGTTTCAACATTCCCAATCGAACCTGTCGTGCAGCGCCGAAGCATCGCAGCCCATTAGGGTTTCCTTGCAAATCTCTGACGAGAGAGAGAGCTGCTCTTTCGTTTCCAGAAGAAAGCTCCTTGTCCAGTTGATCTAGAGCTGCTGTTCTGGAAACGCCGATCAAAGACGACGAACAGCCGCCGGCGACTCTGAAACAAACAATTCGAGAGATGCCCAAGGAGTAGTAGAGAACTGTTCCCATTCAAGAATTTGATGAAGAAATCAATCTGAGTCCGAGAACGCCGGAGGCCACATCTAGCGAAGTGGATAAGGAACTAAGGAAGAATCTCTGTGTATTAGATGAAAATTTAATTTAATTTTGAGTAAATACTATTTTGTAATCAAACTTTACCCGTACAAGCAGGAGTTAAGAATTCGGTATTTTGAATAAAAGAAGGGTAAATAAAATATATTAGCCACAATTATTAAGTAGCCGAAAATTATAGTAACAACTATCAAAATATAAATTAATAGCTATAATTATTGTTCCGAGTTAAAATTAGGGAGAAGAAAGAAGACTGTAAGACTCTGAAGTCAGGGATATGAGGCTCGGTCTACAGGCCTTACGTCAAAGCCCGGGAACAGAAGGGAAGTGCACCAACTCGATCTCATATATACATATAGAATTCTGTGGAAAGCCGTATTCGACGAAAGTCGTATGTACGGCTTGGAGGGAGGTCTTTCATATCTTTCGAGATCCACCATGGCTAATAATCGGTTAACACTAACGGTTTGTTGGACGGAATTACAGCTAAGCCGACACTTCGGCACCAACTTAATTATAATAATTTTTATTTTTCTTTATAATTTTAAAAAATAAAAAAAATAGAATAGAAAAAGAGAAACTATCGTTCCTTATCCCCTTCCTCTTCCCACCTACCTCCCTCCTATCTGAACACCCACCGTCTGATTATAACACCAATAGAAGCACTCGCCCGCCGGAACTTCAACTTCCGGAACTGGAGCAACAACCTTCTTGGCCTTAGTCTTCGGCTTAGCCTTCCCCTTCGCCTTGGTTTTCTACTTCTCTAGCCGGTCATCGGAAGTTAGATCCACCACCATAGCTCCAACGTCTGCCGCCTGAGGAAGCTCCCCCAGCACCACCTTGCTCTTCTTCCTCTGCTCCGCATCCGCTGGCGTCGTCACCGCCACCACAGCCCTCTTCCTTGCAGCGCGAGTGAAGGGAGCACAGTTCTCTTGATCCGTCATTGGAACTAGCTCCGCTTGCCTCGACCTCTCACCGTCCAGAAGAGAGTTCGAAGACGAATGAAGGGAGAGAGAGCGATGAGATAGGAAGATCAGTGTGGTGTGAGGTGGAGAAGTGGGGGATGAGATTTTGTACTGAGCGGCTGGAGGAGCATCCGACGGAGAAGGGTTTTCCAATTCATTTTTGGGAAAACAAGATTATTGGGAAAGGGGAAATATTTTTATTTTAAATAATTAAATAACTAATATATTTTCTAAGTTGACCGGTTGATGTGACATCATTTGTTAACGGCCACATAATAAAATTTCTTCCACCTTATCATAACTTTTGCTAACTCACCATCATCTAACGGAATTGCCAGCGGAGAGTTAAGGTTTGGCTAATGGTGGACCCCATGTAAAAACATTTCTACCACGTCATGAGTTCACCGCCCACGTTGCTCATCGCCGATGACACTCGCCAGTCTCGCCGCCCATGACACTCATCGTCCTTGGGGCTCATTGTCGACAGCGCTCACCAGCCTCGTCACCGACGACGCTCACCGCATTCGGTGCTCATTGTCGACAACGCTCACCAGTCTCGTCGCCGACAACGCTCACCGCCTTCGGCGCTCCTTGTTGACGGCGCACACCGGTCTCGTTGCCCATGGCGCTCACCGGCCTCACCGCCTACGACGCTTATCGCCGACGACTCCAACCGGTGTCGCCGCCCACGGCGCTCACCGGTCTCACCGTCTCGGCGCTCATCGCCGACGGCGCTCACCGGTCTTGTTCCCTACGACGCTCACCACTCTCAGCGCTCACTTACTCTAGTCTTCTCTCTTACGTGGCACCCTTATTGGGTCATGACCTGCTATATGCCATGAGCGCCTAGACATGGCACGGGAGAGCATGGCACGTGGCGAGCGAACGCATGAGGTGATGCACCTCCTCCTCCGACGTGTCGACCCAATATAACTGTCGTCGTCGCGTGTCCTCCGCTGTCCCCCGGACGTCCACTATAAAAGGTGCCTCTCGTCTTTCGGCAAAAGTACGCAAAAAGGCCTCGGCGAGCCCCCTTGAAAAGTCTGCTACTATTAGCGACCGGAGTTATCGCTCGCCCAGGCCCTCGTCTCCTACCCTACATCTTTAACTTCGTTATTTTCCTCAACTTATCACTCGATACTGACTTGAGCGTCGAAGGGTGTTCCCGCTGAGATCGGTCAGCGGACCTTTTATAGGAGGTGGTGGGAGTCGGCATCACGATGCGATGTAATGTGATTTGTCCGTAGCAAGGAATCTGACGTCGGCGACAACCTCGGCATCAACAATTGGCGCCCACTGTGGGGCCCCAGAGTAAGGCTCTGTAGAAATTTCGACGCTCACATCCGACTCGTGATGGATTCTCGGAACTCCCCTCATCCCCAAGACGGAAGCGATCAAGGAAAGGAGCCCACTGTCCAACCCTCCTTTTAAGACTTGGAAGCTCATACCGAATTACTCAAAACTCAGGTTCATACGTTAACATACGCTGCTCCGCCAATCGGGCATCACACTAGCTCCATCCACCCTCCCGAGACTCCCAGGACATCGGCCAACCCCAATGGAACGCCGGCGGCATAACCTCCTCCCCGATTGGAAGATTTCTCCTACCTCGAGGTGCATCTCACACCCAGGTACCTCTGGGATCCTGGATGCGGGAAGCCGCTCACTTGCTCCATTCTAGAACAGCCTAATCCTCTTAATTTTCCACTACCCCATCATCTCTTGGAGTACAACGGGACCTCTGAACCGGAGGACCACCCTAGCGCTTTCCAGATCCTCATGTCGTTTGTAGGAGCGCCAAATGCCACCATATGCAAGCATTTTCCCACCACTCTCCAAGGGGTGGCATTTCAGTGGTATACCCAATTGCGCAATGGCTTGATCACCAATTTTGAGAAGTTCGCCACTCTCTTTAGGGCCAAGTTCTTTGCCCAAAAGAGGCTGAATGTAGATATCTCTCGCGTTATGAGTACTAAGCAGAGGGAGCACCAGACCCTCAAGGAATATTACGCCCGATTCAGCACTATTGTTGTCGGTGTCACCAACCTCACCACAGAGAATGCGACTCATGCTCTTACCTTCGGAACAAATAATGCCCTCCTCAAGGCATCATTCATAAAACGACGTTCCCGAAATATGATGGACCTTCA
This sequence comes from Linum tenue, assembly GCA_946122785.1. Taxonomy (NCBI): domain Eukaryota; kingdom Viridiplantae; phylum Streptophyta; class Magnoliopsida; order Malpighiales; family Linaceae; genus Linum; species Linum tenue. The sequence goes on along the minus strand of CAMGYJ010000006.1, from coordinate 42,115,087 downwards.
GGAACGAGTCTCTAAGTACATCGCCTTAGACGAGACAATGCAGGAGGCAGGCCCCTCAAGGCAAAACCGTTCCGCTTCACCAACCAAGAGGAAGCGCGAGTCCTCGCTCTGGCAGCGAGCATATTCACCCCGAGCTTGGGACTGCCCACGCGCTTGCTCTCCACCCGGATCAGTACGAGGGTCTCTTCCGGAACCTGCCATGAAATCATGGCCCCTAGGACTGACAGAGCCTTCACTCCTCTCACAGAACCCCGCAAAACCATTCTCCAGATCATCCAGGAGAAAAAGCTTCTGATATCATGGCCAAACCCCATAACCAAAGAACCCCAGAGAGGGAAAACAAGTATTGTGATTTTCATTGGGGGTACGGGTGATTCGGGCCTAAATGTACACTTTTTATCCTCGTTTCTCTTTGGCATTTGTGGCATTTGAGCTCCTAAAAGGGTGGTTTTACGCTAGGTTTCTTGTGTTTCAATGTGTTTCAGAGTCTAACAGGTGAGAAAAGGCGCAAAAGACCGGGCAAAGACCGGGCAAAGAGGAGGATCCAGCCGTAGTTCACGGTCAGAGCTTGCAGTTCACCGTCGTAAGACCGTGAACTCCATAAGTGAAACGGCGCGTTTTGATTTGTGTTGGCAGGGAATCAACATCGAGGTGCTAATCCGCCCCAAAACTAAAATGAGGAAGCGGGATCCGAGGAAGAACCGAGAACTATGGGGTATTACATGGCCCTACGGATGGCGAATATCCAATCCCCCATCCTACATCCACTCGTGGCCGCCAACAACTTTGAAATCAAGCCCGCTCTTGTCACAATGATTCAAAAAAGCGCCTTGTTCCACGGGCTTGCCAATGAATCACCGCGATAGCATGTTCAAAGGTTTCTTGAGCTTGCGGAAGCCTGAAGATAAATGGCGTCCCCGATGAGGCGTTACAACTGAGGCTATTCCCCTACTCTCTTGTGGGGAGGAGCTCTGATGGCTCAACAACCGACCAGCTCGATCCATCACCTCTTGGGACGATTTGCTCAGCAAGTTTATGACCCAATATTGTCCTCCTTCAAAGAAGGCCGAGTGGAGGAAGAAGATCACTCACTTTGAGCAAGAAGAAGATGAGTAATTGAGGGATGCATGGGAAAAATTCTCCGACTACTTCCTCCAATGCCCTCACCATGGATTCGAGGAGAAAATTCGGATAGAGACTTTCTATGGCAGTCTAATTCAATATGACAAGATTCTCATCGACTCTCTTTGCCAAGGGAAGTTGATGAACATGACTCCATCTCAAGGGACCGAGTTGCTCGAAGATATGGCTCTCAAAGGAGGTAATTGGGGCTTGACAAGGAGTGGTAAGAGAAGCACTGAAAGAGGAGTGCGAAATGTGGGATCAAGTGCTCCACTTGAAGCTAAGCTTGACAAGTTGATCAAGGTGATCCTTGAGGACAAGAAGCAAGGGAAGAGAGCGGTGATGTCTTGTGATTGGTGTTCTAGAACTAATCATGAAATTGCGGATTGCCAAGCAATGAAGGAAACAAGTACCCCCGAGGAGCAAGCGAGTTTCATTGCCAATGCTAGAGGGAACAACCCTTATAGCAACACTTACAACACTGGGTGGCGTAATCATCTAAACTTCGCTTGGTCTTCCCCTACCAATCCAAGACCTCCCGGTTTGCAAGGTCCAACGGGGAACTATCCACCTCGGCCAACTTTCATCCAACAAAGGCCTCAATTCCAAAACTCGAATTTCCAACAACCATACCAAGCACAAAGTGGTCAAGGGTTCCAACAACAACAACAAGTCGAGTTAGAGGCATTACAATGTCACATTAACCGATCGCTCTGTAGTTTTTAGGTGAACTAAGGACTACAACACAAAAGGAGAGTTAGAGGCATTACAATGATGGTTTCTTTCTTCTTTCTTTGTGTTCTTCCTTTATCTAGCATGGAGTAGTTAACCTTTTCACTTGGGTGTTGTAGAATCCTAACTTTTACCATGTAATTGATTGTGTGGATTGAATGATTGTGTGATTGTGGTGTTTAATTAAAGAATTGAGGTATTTTTCATGGTGATTGTGCATTGTGTGTGCTTGGCAATCTATTGTGCTATTCTAACCTAGCTTAGAGAAAAGCCCCCTTATCTTAAGAGGCTCAAAATTGAGCTAGGTTTTCTTAGGCATTCCATGCCTCCTAACTAGGTTAATGTAGGACAAACCTCTAAACTTGAATTAGACACCTAGTTTAATTGTGATTATGCCGTCCACACCTTGGTTTGAGGGAGAAGGTAAGTCAACCCTCAATTGCTTGAGCCAAGAGGGCTACAATTTTAGCCTATAATGCTTTCCTTGGCCTAGCAATTAAGAGTATGGTTTCTAACCATTGTTGCAACTCTTTTGGGTCACAATTTCCTTGTCACACACCGATTCATTCGATCCCATGGTTCATGGTAGTTAGTTAGGGGGAAGCAACTCCCGAGTGAAGCTTCTCGCCAAGAGTTTTCCACCCTTTTACTTTTCAAGTTTTGCTTTTAAATAGTAGATTGTAGAGATTTTAACAAACAACATTTCGCTACATAATGTTTCAAATAATTGAAGAAAGGGTACAGGGCCAGCTTGGGTTGATATTTAAACATACTGGCCCTTTATTGCACCCATTTAAGGTTTATACTTGGGCATTAGGTGGGATTTTGTTGTGATATTCGGAACGAGTCAAGGGGCCTGACACTGAGCGTTGTTAGACAATCAAGAACCCCATCGAAGACTTAGTGCAAGAGGAATACCTCAAGAAGTACGTGGGCAGATCGAAGGAGCGACCCTGAGACCCTTCACCCACAGACAGAGAGAAGGCTCCACAAGGTAGCGGATTTCTTGGCATCATTGATGTAATCCATGGTGGGGCGGACCTCGGTTGTCCGAAATTGTCTTCGGTTCCCTTTCGGAGTATGGTTGCATCTACCTTGACGGAGCCAACATCACCCACCATTTCATTCGATACCAAGGACCTGAAAGGGGTGGCGCATTCTCATGATGATCCTCTAGTAATCAAGGCTGTTGTAGCCCACTATGAAGTCAAGTGAATCCCTATAGATGGAGGGAGTTGGGTGGACCTCCTCTTCTTTCCCGCCTACCTCTTCTTAGGCTATCGCCCGGATCAGTGTAGACCGGCAGAGATATGCTTGACTGGTTTCTTGGGAAACCAGGTGCCCATGGTTAAAACCCTCCCACTTCATGTGAATGTCAAAAGTGGAGACCAAACCACAAAAACTGTGGTTAACTTCCATGTCGTCTAATGCCCGTCGGCGTTTAACTGCATCCTCGGGCGACCTTTCCTTCACCAAGTTCAAGAAGTCCCCTCCACATTTCATATCTGTCTCAAGTTCCCCACTCAATCTGGGATCGGTAGTGTACGTGTGCTCTCTCAAGAAAAAGGGCGGTCGTCACGATTGACGCTCATGAAGAGGTTTCCCTCACTGTGCCGGTTGACCCCGATGAAGGATGTCCACTCGCTGAGGGGCGGACGATCTGAGTCTTGAATGCGTGGCCACGAGCCTCCCTACACTCCCTCTTCTCATTTCTCCATAAATTTGAGAAGGTGTTCGCATGGAGCCTCGAGGATATGTCGGGCGTTTACCCTAGGGTGGCAGAACACGCGTTGGGGATAACGCAAGAAAGTCGCCCCGTCCAGCAAAAGCGGCGTAACTTCGCATGGAAAATCATCAAGCAGTCACCGAGGAGGTTACTAAGCTCCTTAAGGCCCGATTTATCCGGGAGGTTATGTACCCGACATGGCTAGCCAACTTGGTCATGGTGAAAAAGGCAAACGGGCAGTGGCGTATGTGTGTGGACTTCACAGACCTGAATAAGGGCTGCCCCAAGGATCCATATCCCCTCCTGAAGATTAACTAACTCGTTGATGCCACTTCCGGTCACAAGTTTCTCACCTTCCTTGACATGTTCTCTAGGTATCATCAAATTCCCATGAAGAAAGAGGATCAAGAAAAAACAGCGTTCATGAACCCTGTCGGGAATTTTGGCTATGAGGTCATGCCTTTAGGTTTGGAGAATGCTGGAGCCACCTACCAACACATGGTGGATTAGGTGTTTGCTCGGCTATTGGGAAGAAACGTTGAAGCATATGTTGATCAGATCCTGGTAAAGAGCGGGAGCGTGAGCGCTCACATGGAATATTTGAGGAGGCACTCACCACCATGCGCTTATACGACCTCCGCCTAAACCCTAAAAAAAGTTTTCTTGGAGCATCCGCCGACAAATTTCAGGGCTTTATGCTGACTCAACGGGGGATCGAGGCAAACCCCCGCCAGATCGACGCCATTCTTCAAATGCCGACACCCACCAAAGGAAGGGAGGTTCTAGTACTCACCCGGACACATCGCCGCCCTTAACCGCTTTATTGCCCGGGTGGGTGATTGTTGCGCCCCCTTCTTCGCCACCCTTAAAATAGCCTGTAAGACATTTGCATAGACCCTCGAGTGCGAGAAGGCGTTTCAGGAATTAAAAAATTATCTTGTAAACCCACATATACCCTCCGCTCCTAAGAATAATGAAATTTTGTACCTGTACTTTGTTGTCTCTCCCAAAATCGTGAGCGCAATCCTAGTCCGAAAAGATTCCACCGGTATAGAACATCTAGTTTACTATACCAGCAAGACCCTCCTTGACGCCAAAACCTGGTACACTTCTGTCGAGCTATCGGCCTTACGCATCGTCACCGCCTCTCGGAAGTTGCGCCCGTACTTCCAAACCCACACCATCTCCGAGTTGACGTACTTGCCTCTTTGACGCCTTTTATAGAGAATGGATGTCGTCGGGCACATAATCAACTGGGCCATTGAATAAGAAACTATGACATCACCTTTGTGCCTTGTACAGCCATCAAAGCGCAGGTACTCGCCGACTTTGTCACTGAAGGTATCCCAAGCCAACTCTCGCGGGTGACGGAGACTTGGGCATTGTTCGTAGATGGTGCTTCCAACAAATTCGGCATGGGGGCATGAATTCTCCTTGTGAGCTCTTTGGGTGTCAATCAGGAGCTTGCAGTAAGGTTCACGACTCTCAAGATGAATAATGCGGTAGAGTGTGAGGCTCTCCTTGCCGGACTCTCTATGGCACAAGAGTTGGGAGTGCAGCAAATCGTTATCCATTCGGACTCCGCCCTGGTAGTAAACTAAGTAACCGCAACTTTTGAAACTCGAGAGTCGGCCCTAACCACATATGTCAATGCCGTTAGAATGGCTTTAACCGACTTTATGGATATTCGGGTCGTCCACATTCCCCGGGAAGAAAACCTCCATGCCAGCGCCCTCTTCAAATTGGCCACAGACAGATTTCGCGGATGAGAGGCACGTTGTGGTTGAACGTCGTCCCGCGTTGTGGTGTGCCCAGAGTTCTACCTCTCCCCCCCCCCCCCCCCCGCAACTGGCGCACACCGATAATTGAATATCTCCAGCATGGTATGCTCTCGTTTGATGTAAAGGAAGCAACCCGCCTGAAATGCCAAGCGTCGTTGTACGCCATGATTGACGACGCCTTGTACCGGAAGAGTTACACTGGTCCTTACTGAAACGTCCCGATCCTTTTGAAACCAAAAACAACACTCAAAAACCAAAACCGGTTACTCCGGAGCAACCCAAACCACTTTTTAAAATAAATAAACCAACAATGTTTAAGAATTTCAAACAAAAAGCCTGGACACTTGGGCAAATGACAATTTAAATACTTAAAATGAATGAACTCATAATCTCCAGTTTATACTCCTAACCATGTAATAAAGAAATGAAACTATTCTAGCTCTGACTCTTCACGAGCTCCTTGACTTCACATCAATGTTTGTGCGGCTTCTCGCCTCACCCTGCCTCTTCTCGAGATACTCATCCGCAAACCCTTCCTCAAAATGGTGAGTGAGAAGGGGTCAATCTCATCGTTTGTTCCTAAGGTCTTTGCCCTAGGAAAACTTTACTAACACATTATTAGGGTTCCTGCCTTAGACGAAAGTTGTTCTCGCTTTCATCCTTAATACTTTAATCTTAATAGCTTATAGAAGTTCTCTACTTCTATCTTAACTTATATACTTATTACTAGGGAATCACCGCGTTACATATCGTCGTCCGGTGTCCCTATCCTCAAGGCAATGGTACTGCGTTACATATCGTCGTCCAGTCCATGCATGATCAACTACTGTGTTACGTATCGCCGTCTAGTAGTGACCCGACCATCTATCGCATCCAGTAGTGGCCTAACTGCCCAGGGGTTCCATTATCGAAAACCATGCATACACATACATAGCACAACGCGTGCCTCCACTCTTAGCAGACGGTGGGATGCCTCACACACATAATCGCGCATACTAGAATATTAACGAACATAACTGAAATAAAAGACAAACTAAAAGACCTCGACAGAGATTTTACCCCATTTACACTCACCTCGAAAAGACGACTATGCTTAGACTCTTAAAATTTCAAAACTCCCTCTTATAATATTCTCGTCGCTTCCACGATTCCATAGATGCAGACGGTTCCTCGATCGGACGTCAGTTGATCAAGTTATGGCCAACATAAACATTCCGTCAGTTTCCAAAATCCCATCTCCCGAATTTGTAATCTTCCAGTCAACGAATTGACTAACACCTCTCTAGAAAATTACAAAACTAATTCTTAAACCTTTTGAATTGTCAGGAATGGTACCTAAACTATCTGATTTGCGTCCCAAACTTTCGAGGCTCGTATCTCCCTCGTCCGACGTCGAAATTCGATTCAGTCGAGACCAGGATGCTCCTGCGACACTCCTCTACATGATAATTCCCACAACTTGCAGTTTGGTTGAAGTCAACCACGCCGGTGCCGCTGGCATACTCTTCCGACGAGCCCTCGATTCCCTTCTGCCAACACCCCGATTAGATATACATACGAATACGAGCTTGGAATCGCAACGAAGTCTTCGTTCCTTAGCTCTAAAGCGTCCGACTTCGAGCGATAGTCACATTGCCGGGGTTGCTTGGCGTCCATTTATTCGAAGTTCGTAGTGGGAACAGATTGCCGCTCAGCTGGCTGCTGTTTTGCACCGCCGCTAGCTGTTCTTTTGCGCCGAGGAAGGATAATTGAGAGTGAGGAAGATGGGTCGGGTGTGGTCTGGGGCTCCCTTCCGTTGATCATCTTATTAAAAAAAATGGAGAGGAATGTTATTGGGGAATAACGTTTTGGGCGATGCTTGGGAAATTAAAGGGGTGAGGGAATACGTTGGGGGGCAGGTTTGTGTAATGGGTTATATGTGTTTTTCTTTTATTTTTTTTTCCTTTGGTTTCTGCTGGAACACACGCGGATGAAGATGATTATAATAATAATATAGTCATTAATGTTATTATTATTATTATTATTATTATTATTAAACCATGGTCGCAATCCTTCGTAGGTAATCGTCGATCTAACCGTTCGGTCGAATCTAAAACCAAATGTCGGGATGTTACATTTCCTCCACCCTTATAAAATTTTGTCCTCGAAATTTGATCGGACTCATCCTTCCATACTCCTCATTTCCGTGCTTCCTTAGCTCAAGAATTCACTCTTGATATATGACCCTCAATGATGTCCGTTGCTTGTCCCGTATTGTCTACCTCACTTCTTATTTTTCCTCTTGGCCATAAAAGATATTCTCCCAAACTCGTTAGCATCGGGTAGCTTTGAGTGGCTACTTGTCCTTTTAAATTTCCCAGTTTGGGTGAGAGGGCGAGATGGGACCAAATTTTGATTCAATTTATTGGTCCGGCTCATTCAGTACTCGTTGTTGGACCACAAATCGAAGTCGAGGTATCACATTTCCTCCCCCCCCCCCCCCCCCCTTAAGAAAAATTTCGACCGCGAAATTTGTTCATCTTGATGATTCAAAGTCTCACCTTAGGGAATCTTTCTACTATGGGGTTTTATACTTCCTTTATTTTCACAACCCCTTGTCCACCATTTTCCCTCCCCTCTCTTCCCCTTCTTCCGGGTTAAGGCTGCATAGGCCCACGTTTTATGTCAAAATCGGCCAGCCCACATACCAAGATCAGATTCGCCTAATTAATTAATTGGGTCTTTGTCCAAAAACCCCATTATCGATGCTTGGTTCTAGCTTTGATACTCAAACGCAGTCTAGCAGCTCCTCGCCATACCTCCTTGAAGGTTTCTATTTGCTTTCTCTGACATTTATTAGAACTTCCCTCAAACATTCTACTTCATTGTCTGTTCTCGACTGGCTTGTTGACTTTCCTTAGGCAAAGTTCGAGATTCTAACTCTTACCCTAACTTGGTCCGACTATGCTACCCGTGTCCCTTGTATTTTTTTTACCTCCCGCGGCTACTGTAAATTTTAGGGGCGCTAGAATCCCTCCTCATTGTTTACATCGTTTATCTCGATGGTGGTCTCCTTGTTTTCCAAGTCTTGTCGTCGGACCGATTTTCCAGACCCACGATCCCTCATCTTACGGGCATACTGTATCCATAAGGGATTCCTCCGTCGATGTAAGTACATGTATGTGCCTCCTCCCTGCCTTGACGTATTTGTACCTTCAAATTTTTTCAGACTCCTTATGACCCACTTAATTCCTCCTTTGCTTTGTTTATTTGCCCATAGCGTTGCATAAAGTATACCTTCCCCTACTCCTTGGGATTGTATCCCTAAGTTTGATTCTCAATGAACTTCACAAACACTCCTTCCATCCCTTCCTCACGAGGATGGCCGTCATTAACCGTAACTCCTTGTATACTGCCTATCGACATAATCGATACGTGGCCCATAGGATATGAGTTGTCTCGAACCTCTTCTCCCCATTGATGAAAGGGTTTTCACTAACGATCCTCTTAGGAATCTATTCTTCTCCTTCCCGAGACGTATCATAGTCACGCGGTCCTAATAGAGTTATTATCATAATCATGATTAGGGTATAGTGGATATTCTAAATATCCTCAAACGACCCTTTGACCTGCTTAGTCAAACCTTTAACCTGACAACCTTTTTCCTTTCGTTTTAAAAACTGAAACCATTGAAAAACTCAAATCGTCACACTAGTATTCCTTGGAGACCAAGCAACAGAGGAGTGCTGACTCTGATAGAAAAATGAAACGTCCCGATCCTTTTGAAACCAAAACCAGAACTGAAAAACCAAAACCGGTTACTCTGGAGCAACCCAAACCACTTTTTAAAATAAATAAACCGACAATGTTAAAGAATTTCAAACAAAAAGCCTGGACACTTAGGAAAATGACAATTCAAATACTTAAAATGAATGAACTCAGAATCTCCAGTTTATACTCCTAACCATGTAACAAAGAAATTAAACTATTCTAGCTCTGACTCTTCACGAGCTCCTTGACTTCTCATCAATGTTGGTGCTGCTTCTCGCCTCACCCTGGCTCTTCTCAAGATCCTCATCCGCAAACCCTTCCTCAACTTGGTGAGTGAGAAGGTGTCATTCTCGTCGTTACTTCCTATGGTCTTTGCCCTAGGAAAACTTTACTAACACATTGAAACATCCCACCTCTTTGAAATTGGAAAAAGACATTTCTACCCCGGGGTATAATTAAAAATCTCAAATAACACAAGTTTAAATAAAATACGAAACTCAAATATCTGAATATCTCAATTTGAAGCCCTTAACACGTTGGCAAACTTAAATCATCCAAAAGAAATGAATCTCCAATCTTTAACTCTTAACCAGAAAGTCTGAATAACTTGAAAAAAGTTCATCGATGCTTACTCTGACGCCTGGCTCGACATCTCTCAGCGACGATGGTGTTGAGCTCCTCTAGCTTGCTGATCACGGACTGGCTGGTTAGGATTTCCTTCTCTACTCTCTGGTGAATGAGTTGGGGTCAGTCTACGCCCTTACGATTGAAATCTTTAATACTTCTTACTTAAGAACTTAACTTAAATTGGTGGATGATACTTCCACCCTCTAAGATTTTTACTCTTAAAACTCAAATCTCACTTAAAAAAAATTGACTGGCACTTGGATCCCTCACTAGCTAGTCCGGTTGCCAACTCATACGTATGAGAAGCCATTCAGGCTTTCCTTAAACTTAAACTTAGTTAGGGAAGTCGTAACGATTCATCCCCCTAACATCTTAAACTTATCGTGGTGGCTCTTCACCACGATTCTCAAGGGCATAACTACTGCCCATCTTAAAAGTCTCAAGAGCATAACTGCTGCTCTATCTCAAAATGTCTCAAAAGGCAACGGACTGGCGCTAGTGACTAAAACACTTAAAACAACCTCACCTCCTTGAAGGTGAGTTACTTCTTGAAAAGAACTTGTTTCTTAACTTTACAAGAACTTATAAACTTAAAGCTTTAATTCAAACAATAGCTCATGCACATTCACATCAAACATAGCTCAAAAAAATCACATATCATCAACCATAAGCACAATCAAACAACGACGATCACTTCATCAAAATACTTAAGGCTTGTAATTCTTGAAAGAACTCGTAAGGCATAGAATTTACCCCCTTTACACTCACCTTGTAAAGATTAGGAATGGCAATGGGGCAGGTCCGGGGCGGGTATCTCGATACCCATACCCGCCCCATGGCAGATCGGGTCCAGGTCGGGTAATTTATCACGGGGCGCGGGTCGGGGCAGGTCGACCCATTGGGTATGTAATTTATGTGAAAAACATTAGAAATATTCGTTCTTTTCATTGAAAGACCAAGAAAGAAACCATAATATGATAAAATGTAGTTAAATTATTGAAGAAATTGAGGTTTTCACTTATTTACAACTTTATTATAGCTAAAATATAATGTAATAAGAGGAAAATCTAAGTAATTTCACTAAAATTATATGTAATTTAGGAAAGAACGGGTCGAGAATGGGGCGGGTCAGGGCAGGTCGGGTCGATGAGAGGTACCCATGCCCGCTCCGCCCCGCCTATGGGGCGGCTTTGACCCGCCACAAAACAGGTCAAACAGGTCGGGTAAATCGGGTCAGGTCGAAATTTCCATCCCTAGTAAAGATGACTCCTCGATTCCTTACTCGAAGAAATCCCTCCTAGCCTAATTATCTCGGTGAAGCTATTTACAAGAATGTCATCTCCTTAGTTGACCATTCTCGATTTAGAATTCCCTTTTGGGTCACTAGGACCTCCTCTCCTCAACATCCAGCCCTCGAGACTCGCTCCCAAGGTCCCTTAACCCCCTTTAAAAATTTTCTAAAAACAATCCCTTCAAAACCGACCATTTTTCCTAATTAATTTAGTCTTGGACGAATTTTCCACCTCGCTTGAACCTTCTTAAAAATTCGGATCATAATTATCCTACCTCAATAATGTGTATCGCGGCGATCACGTATTATTATTATTATTATTATTATTATTATTATTATTATTATTATTATTATTATTATTTATCCACGGTCGCAATCCTTCGTACGTAATCGTTGATCTAACTTTTCGGTCGAATCTAGAACCAAATGTCGGGGTGTTACATTTCCTCCACCCTTATAAAAAATTTTGTCCCCGAAATTTGATCGGACTCACCCTTCCATACTCCTCATTCTCGTGCTTCCTTAGCTCAAAAATTCACTCTTGATATATGACCCTCAATGATGTCTGTTGCTTGTCTGGTATTGTCTACCTCTCTTCTTGTTTTTCCTCTTGGTCATAAAAGATATCTCCCAAACTCGTTAGCATTGAGTAACTTTTAGTGGCTACTTGTCCTTTTAAATTCCCCAGTTTGGGTGAGAGGGCGAGATGGGACCAAATTTCGATTCAATTTATTGGTCCGGCTCATTCAGTACTCGTTGGTGGACCACAAATCGAGTGCAGTGGTGTGCCCAGAGTGCTACCTCCCCCCCCCCCCCCAACGACTGGCGCACACCAATAATTGAATACCTCCAGCATAATATGCTCTCGTCTGGCGTAAAGGAAACAACCCGCCTGAAACGTCAAGCGTCATTGTACGTCATGATTGACGATGCCTTGTACTGAAAGAGTTACACTGGGCCTTACCTTCGGTGCCTCAACCAGAGTGAGGCATATTTCACCCTCCATGAGGTACATCAAGGCACTTGCTCCATGCATATGGGCCCACGAAGCCTCGAAAAAACCCTACTCCACCAAGGGTATTACTGGCCTACTATCTGACGAGACGCTCACGAATATGTCAAGGTTTCCCCCAAATGCCAAGTAGCAGCTCGGATTTCCCGAGGCCCCCAGAAGGAAAAAAGTATCTAATAGTCGCTATCCACTATTTCACCAAATGGATAGAGGCTAATGCTCTAACCGGCATGACTACCCAACAAGTTACAGAGTTCCTGTGGACTCGCATCATTTCTCTGTTCAGCCTCCCTCAACCATTGTGCTATATCCAGGAACACAGTTCAAAAGTTAGGATGTCCAATTGTATAGTGCCTAGTATGGTATTCTCCTCCGATACACATCTGTCTCCTACCCTCAAGCTAACGGTCAAGCAGAGTCAGCCAACAAGAGCATCTTGTGGGGGCTGAAAATGCGACTAGATGACACCAAAGGGAAGTGGGTGGAAGAACTATCCCATGGTTTGTGGGCTCACCGTACCACACACAAGACAGCCACCAGAGACACATCAAATGCGCTCATCTATGACACTAATGTCATGCTACTGTAGAAATAAAGCTTTCATCATACCAAACCGAAAATTTCCGCCCTGAAACTAACACGCTGAGCGTCCATATCTGGACCTCGTTGAAGAGCGGAGGGAAGACACCAAGCTACGCCTTGTTGCCACCCACGAGCGATTTGCTCGCTATTACAACTTCAAGGTAAGGCAACGCCCTCTCCAAGTGGGAGATTGGGTACTTCGAAGGAACTTTCGCCTAGAGAGCGGGCCCAAAAATTTTACACCCAAATGGGAGGGGCCCTATCGAGTAAGGGAGGTTATTGGTCCTAATACCGTGAAGCTCATTGGCGCTGAAGGCGACGACATGTCCAAGAATTGGAACTCTATGCACCTACGTAGATACTCATACCCATGTAATGTAAACACACAAACTTAAATAAGTGTATTACACAGGTTCAGAATAATAAAGGGGCATAACCTCCTAGCCTCTCACGCATACCAAAATGAGCACGGTCTTCCAGGATCCCTCTCCCTTCTGCACACCCCACAGACCGGAGGTAAATGATCTTCCATCGAAAACTTTCTGTATCACCTGAGAACTACGTTAAACTTGACCTTGGAAAAGTAATCTACCAATCTGACTTGCCCCCGGGAATCCAATAATTCCCACCGACAAGGGAGACAATTGGTGGACCCCATATAAAAACATTTTTACCGCGTCATGAGTTCACCGCCCACGGTGCTCATCACCGACGATACTCATCGGTCTCGCCGCCCACGATGCTCACGGCCCTTGTCGCTCATCGCCGAAGGCGCTCATCGGTCTCCTTGCCGACTATGTTCATTGTCGACGACACTCACCATTGACGGCGCTCACCAGTCTCATCACCGACGTCGCTCACTGTCTTCTGCGCTCATCCTTGATGGTGCTTGTGGCCCACGACGCTCACCGGTCTCGCCGACAAGGATCACCGGTCTCACCACCCACGACGCTCATCATCGACAGCTATCACCGGTCTCACCCTTTCGGCGCTCATCGCCGACGATGCTCACCAGTCTCATCGTCGATGATGCTTGCCGCCTACGGCGCTCACCGGTCTCGCCGCCCTTTGCGCTCAACGCCAAAGGTTCCCACCGATCTCACAGCCCAAGGCACTCACTATCTCAGCGCACATCTCCGATGGTGCTTGCCGGTCTCATTCCATACAACGCTCACCACCCTTGGCGCTCACGGCGCCCACGCGTTCACTTACTCTAGTCTTATCCTTTAAGTTGCACCCTTATTGTGCCATGGCCTGCCATATGGCGTGAGCGCCTAGACGTGGCATGGGAGAGCACGACACGTGGCAAGCGGACGCATGAGGTGAGGACACCTTCTCCTCCGACGTGTCGACCTATTACAACTGCCGCCGCCGCGTGTCCTCCACTGTCCCTCGGACATCCACTATAAAAGGTGTCTCTCGTCTTCTGACAAAGGTACGCTAAAAGGCCCTGGCGAGCCCCCTTGAAGAGTCTGCTACTATTATCTCCCGGAGCTATCGCTCGCACAAGCCCTCCTCTCCTACCCTACGTCTTTAACTTCATTCCCCTCAACTTATCACTCGATACTGACTTGAGCGTTAGAGGGTGTTCCCGGAAAGATTGGCTGGCATACCTTTTATAGGAGGTGGTGGGACTCGGCGTCATGAACAAGGATTGCGGTGTAAGGTGATTTGAAGCCTCTATCAGTGTCTGTAGCAAGGAATCTGACGTCGGCGACAACCCCGACATCAATAATTGGCGCCCACCGTGGGACCTCGGAGTAAGGCTTGGAGAAATTCCGATGCTTACATCTTATTCGTGATGGATTCTCGGAACTCCCCTCATCCCCAAGCCGGAAGCGATCAAAGCAAGGAGACAACTGTCCAACTCTACTATGAAGACTTGCAAGCTTAGATCGAGTTACTCAAAGCTTAGGTTCATATGTTGACATTCGCTGCTCCGCCAAATGGGCATCATACTAGCTCCAGGCACCTTCCTGAGACTCCCGGGACATCGTCCAACCCCAATGGAACGTCAGTGACACGACCTCCTCCCCGACTAGAAGATCTCTCCTACCTCGAGGTGCATCTCACACCCTGGTACTTCGAGGATCCTGGATGTAGGAAGCCGCTCACCCCACTCCATTCTATAACAGCCTAATCCTCCTAATTTTCAACTACCCCATCATCTCCCAGAGTACTACGGGACCTCTGACCCGGAGGATCACCTTAGCTCTTTCCATATCCCCATGCCATTCGTAGGAGCGTCTGATGCCACCATGTGCAAGCTTTTCCCCACCACTCTCATAGGGGTGACATTTCAGTGGTATACCCAATTGCGCAACGGCTTGATCACCAATTTTGAGGAGTTCTCCACTCTCTTAAGGGCCAAGTTCTTTTCCCAAAAGAGGCTGAATGTATATATCTCTCGCCTTATGAGTAGTAAGAAGAGGGAGCACGAGACCCTCAAGGAATATTACGCCCGATTCAGCACTATTGTTGTCGGGGTCACCAACCTCACCACAGAGAACACGACCCATTCTCTTACCTTTGGCACAAATAATAACCTCCTCAAGGGTCGGAGGGATGGTTTGTGGGATTTTTTCAGAAGAACAGGTTGATTATTGGAGTAGACATCTGTGAAGGAGTTCTGGAAATTTTTCGTGAAAAAAGACTTCTTAAAGGCACAAACACAACATCTCTGACGTTGGCTCTTAAGGTACCTACTGCTGATACTATGACTGCTTATCGCCCTATTGCCTGTATTCATGTGATATACAAAATTATGGCTAAGGTGTTAGCGAACAGGATCCAACAAGTCCTTCCAAGCATAATTAGTAGAAATCAATCATCTTTTGTTAAAGGGCGTATTATTCTGAATAACCTATTGATTGCGCAAAAAAAGAGGTACAAAATTACAAAAAGAAACAGTAGCTTCAAGATGTGCAGTGAAGATTGACTTGCAGAAAGCATTTGATTCAGTTAGTTGGTCCTATATTTTTTGTGTGTTGGCTTTAATGGACTTCCCTGCTGAGTTTATGGAGTGGATTATAGCTTGTAGCTTCTGGTTACTTCAGTGTCTCATTATATGACTCGCTATTTAGTTTTTTCCCTGCTTGCTTTGAAATGGGTGAGGTAGGGAGATCTAAATACTATGTAGATAAGGATCATATCAAAATAACATAAATTATTCTTAAACATATTAATAAAGTCCAAACTCTAACAACATGTTTGGATACAATTCCGGAAGAAATGAAAATGGAAATGGAATTCTATTTTTTATTTTTATAGAATTCAATTTCCAATTCTAGTGTTTGGTATAATTCCTACAACTATGGAAATGAATTGCACTTTTAACCATAATAAATAATGTAATATGTTTGTTTTATTTTTGAAAATGAAATATGAATGAGAGAGAAAGAGAGTAAAATGATAGCGGGTCAATAAAATAATAAAAAACATTGATGGGTCTCACTAGTTCCATCTTCATTCTCTCAATTCCTATCACTTTTGATAGGAATTGTAATTTCCAAATTTTAGACTCAATGGAATTCAATTCTCAACCTTTTTATTATTCCAAACATAATAAATGGAAATGGAATTGGAAATGGATTTCCAATTTCTTACTTTTTGTCAATCCAAACAGGCTATCAATACTCCTCTAAAATAAAAATATAATTTGTATAATGAAAAATAAAAGCAAAATGAAGCAAAGTGATGATAAAAAATGGAGACTCATATTAAGGGTAAATAACACGTGTGGGCTTTTTAGTTTTTTTTTTTTTTAAATCCAGGGGTTTAATTTGTAAAAGCAAGTGAAGAGAGTTATCCATCCAATTTGACGGAAGTTCATTCATTTTCATCTTCCCCTTCGGCCAAACATTCTTAGAAATAAAAAATAAAAACCCAACACTTAATCCTACAACAGAAGGTTCATGTCGATCATTAATTAACTACAAAAGTGCGTAAGACAGAAGTACAACGCACTAGTGAAATGTAATGACCCGTACGATCAGCAAATTCCCTTTTCAGGATGATATTATTAGAAATGAAAAAATGGACAAATACAAAAACTAATTTTTTTCAAAACAGGTAGAATGAGCCAGCCAAAGAATTGTAAAGCGTCAACGGATGTAGCTAGGAGAAGCAAACTTGAACCGGGAAGTAAACAAACACCTAAAGTGAATTGAAATTCTCTTCGCCAAAATTCTCTCTCTCTAAGCCTCTGCATAACGGATATATTTGCTAATTGCTACCATCGATGCGCCTCCTGCCATCGGTGCTTTCTGCTGCCGCAACGGTGTTCTGACGGCGTCGTGGTGCTATTCCTTCTTCCTCTCTCTGCTCCTCCCGCTCTGAGTTCTTCTCGTCCACCATAGCTACGATTCAGAAAACTTGGGAGGATCTCTTGGGAATTGCTGTTAAAGCAGAATGGAGGAACTCTCGATTGGAACAAGCAGGAAGAGAAGATGCAGAGAGGGAAATCCAAGCTGCTGGAACACGAAGACCCTCCTGCAGACATCCGAAACGGGAGCTGGGCTTGAAGACGATTCGCAGTATGGGATACGTTTCGTGACTTCAGCCAAGCTCTAGTGAAGACGTCGTCGTTTTAGTAGTGACCGTTAAATAAGTGTAGTTAGTTTACTTTCAGCTTATCAGTGATTGCCACGTGTTGTGGTTAACAGTGAAATCGGATTTGAACGTTGTAAACCTCTGTTTTGGTTTTGATATATAAACCAGGGTTCCCAGCTGTTTGCTGCTGTGGAAACCCTTCCCCATTTCCGCCTCTCTATAATTTCTACATGGTATCAGAGCACGAGTAGCTATGGCGTCGTCTTCTCCAAACTCTCCGCCGCCGAATACACCTCCCGGCAACGGATCAGGTAGCACTGGAGCTACAAACATCCCTTTCAACTTTGGGAGCTTCAACAACGACGCACAAGGCACTCGCTCAGCAAACAATCAGGGAACCAGATCTACGGATCCAGCCTTCGGTAATCCTTTCTACATCAATCCTAATGAAAATCTGGCGCAATCAATTGTACCCATTGTGCTTGATGGGTCAAATTACCAGATGTGGTCCAGGGCCATGAAGGCTGTTCTCAAAACAAAGCAGAAACTGGGTTTTATAGATGGATCTATCCCAGCCCCAGATCGTTCTCATGAGTTGTTTAATGTTTGGGATGCAAACAATACTATTGTTCTTTGCTGGATTACTAATTCCTTAGAGAAGGAGATTGCTAGAAGTGTTCAGACCCATGAGAATGCACAGATTCTTTGGAAGGAGCTGAATGATCGTTTTGGGCAAGCAAATGCCATCAAGTTATCTAACTTGGAAGATGAAATGCGTGCTTACAAACAGGGAACCAACACTGTTACTCAATACTACACCCATTTGAAGGGTTTGTGGGATGAGTACAGTCAATTTAATCCTATTGTGCCTTGTCACTGTGCTCCTGGTAACCCAAACCCTTGTACAGCTGTTGAAGCATTCAAGGAGAAACAGAATACTGATTACTTAATCAGGTTCCTTAAGGGTTTGAATGAAGATTACAACTACATCAGCTCTCAATTGTTGATGATGAAGCCTTTACCTACAGTCACTACAGCATATGACTACCTTCTGCAACATGAACAGAAGATCAAAACTGAAGGAAGCATTGGGAATCAAAAGTCAAGCCAGTCTGTGGCATTAGCTGTAGGGGCAGGTGCTTCACCTGCTAAGGGATATAATCGACCAGAAGGAGAAGCTGAAAGAACAGGACTGTTCTGCAACTATTGCAAGAAGACTAATCATGTCATTAAGGACTGCTGGAAACTGAAAAGGAAGAGATTTGAGAAGGAAGGAACTCAAGGGAATCGATTTGCTGGGTCAGTTGGCCAAGGTTCTGGCAGTGAGGAAGGGCAAGAGAGTGAAGGACGCCTGCAGGTTGATATAAGCAGTACACATTCTGGTTCAGGAGGTTTCACAATGGAAGAAATGAACAAACTTAGAAGTCTGCTGCAGTCCTCCAGTTCCAACTCCCCAACCTCACCTCAGAGTCCAGTGATCAATCACAGGTCACATTCAGTGACAAATTACCTACCAAAGTTCCCAAGTCATGCAGGTAAATTTGTTCTGTCTTCTCATAACCATTCAGATTTAGTTCATAATTGGATCTTGGATACTGGTGCATCAGATCACATAACTTGTTCTATCAAATCATTTACTCAATGTTTTCCTGTAAATGATGTCTTTGTGTATCTGCCTAATCAATCTAAGGTTCCAGTTAGTCATATAGGGTCAGTCAAGCTCACAAATGATCTGTTCCTACACAATGTTCTTCATGTTCCAAGTTTCACGTTCAACCTAGTGTCAGTTAGTAAGTTAACTCGTGACCAGCCCATCTCACTTCTTTTCCAATCTGCCATTTGCCATATTCAGGACCTCATCACATCCAAGATGATTGGTTTGGCGACAGAAAGTAGGGGTCTCTATCACATTCTACCATCAGCCCAAAACCAGAGCCCATCTATTTCTCAAGTTGCTTCCATCTACAACTTTGAACCTCAGAAGATTGATCTATGGCATTGGCGTTTAGGTCACCCTAGTCAGAGTAGATTTCAGCTTATTCACAAATGTACCCCCTCTATTCCTCTAGAACAAGTTAAACATTGTGAGCACTGTCATTTGTCTAGACAGAAAAGGCTCTCTTTCTCTTCCAGTAACAATGTTGCTTCCAATGTCTTTGGTCTCATTCATGTGGATATCTGGGGTCCACTGTCCATACAATCACATGATGGTTTCCATTACTTCCTTACCATTGTTGATGATCATTCTAGAGCTGTTTGGATTTATTTGATGAAACAAAAATCAGAAGCTAGACAACTACTGATTGGTTTCTGTTCTATGGTTCAAACTCAGTTTGCTAAGTCAGTCCAAATAGTTAGAAGTGATCAAGGCAAGGAATTTTACATGTGTGATTTCTATTTGAACAATGGAATTGAACACCAAACCTCCTGTGTTTACACACCTGAACAAAATGGGAGGGTAGAGAGAAAACACCAGCACATTTTAAATGTTGCTAGGGCTGTGAGATTTCATTCAGGTGTGCCTCTTGAGTTTTGGAGTGATTGTGTACTTCATGCTGTGTATCTAATCAACAGATTGCCTACTCCTATCCATAACAACAAATCACCCTATGAAATTCTATATCACATTCCTCCATTCCTTGGCAATCTCAAGGTGTTTGGCTGTTTGGCTTATGCCACCACACCTGCACAAGGAAGAACCAAATTAGATGCTAGAGCAAAGCAATGTATCTTCATTGGAATTCCCACTGGGATTAAAGGGTATAAATTGTTTGATTTGAACTCACATCAGTTTCTTATATCCAGAGATGTGATGTTCTATGAGGATATCTTTCCTTTCAAACACACTGATTCACAAGTCTCAAATGAAACACAGCAAGAAGACAATTCCCCTATCTTTCCTACTCCAATTACTTCTCATGATAGAATTCCCAATGTCAGTAGTCCCCCTCCTGATAGAAGTTTACATGTCAGTATTCCTCCTTCTAATCATCATTCAAACAGTAAAGCTAGCCCCACAGATAGTATCCCACATGTCAGTAGTCATCCTTCATCGAGTCAATCAAAACTCACCTCTGATTCTGATGCATCATGTAGTCATGATTTAATTAATGAACTTGCTGATATGAGTGATATGCATGACCTTGATGTGGGAATGGAGGTAGAAATGCCTGAAATAGAACCTGTTGAAGAACATGAGGCAGAACCAACAGTCAGAACTAGGCCACGCAGGACTATAAACATGCCTGCTAGATATAAGGATTGCTATTTGAATACAGTTTCTCAGTACCCTATGTCAGAATATGTGGGATATGAGTTGCTTTCACCAGAAGCCAGGGCATATGCTATGAGTATCACCAATGAAATAGAACCACGTTGTTATGATGAGGCAAGGAAGGATGAGTGTTGGATAAGGGCCATGAATGAAGAGTTGCAAGCCCTGTTAGAAAATCAGACCTGGGATATTGTTGTGTTGCCACCAGGTAAGAGAGCTATTGGGTGTAAATGGGTGTTTAAGGTTAAACTTAAACCTGATGGAAGTATAGAAAGGCACAAGGCCAGGCTTGTTGCAAAGGGATTCACACAAATTTATGGACTAGACTTCCTGGATACCTTTTCACCTGTAGCTAAGAACAACTCAGTTAAAACTTTGCTTGCTGTTGCAGCAGCAAAGGATTGGAATTTGCACCAAATGGATGTCTCCAATGCATTTCTGCATGGAGACCTTGAAGAAGAGGTTTATATGCAATTGCCTCCAGGTTATCCAGTTGAAGGTGATTCAAAGGGATTGGTTTGCAAACTGAAGAAATCCCTATATGGCTTGAAGCAAGCCAGTAGACAGTGGTTTGCTAAACTCACTGGAACACTGCTGAAGAATGGATTTTCTCAGTCTAACTCTGATTACTCTATGTTTATCAGATGGTTTCAAGGAAGAATTGTAGTTGTTTTGGTTTATGTCGATGACATAATATTGGCAGGTCCAAGACTGGGAGATTTGGAAGCAGTAAAAGCATTCCTGAAGAGAGATTTCAAAATCAAAGATCTGGGAGAGCTCAAGTACTTTCTAGGTCTTGAGATAAGTAGAAATGCTTCTGGCATTGCTGTTTGCCAGAGGAAGTACTGTATGGATTTGTTAGAAGATACAGGATATGTTGATTCTAAGAGTTGCAAAAGTCCTATAGACTGTAAGGTGAAGCTCAGTGCAAGAGAAGGAAAGCTTCTAGATGATCCAGGGTGTTACAAACGTCTGATTGGGAGATTGAATTACTTGACAGTAACAAGACCAGACATAGCCTATGCTGTTCACCAGCTATGTCAGTACCAAGTTGAACCAAGGGATACTCACCTACAAGCAGCATATAGAGTTCTTAGATATCTGAAAGGATCACCAGGACAAGGTCTCCATTTCAAATCAGATAATAATTTGGTTTTGAAAGCTTACAGTGATGCTGATTGGGCAGCTTGTCCAGACACAAGGAAATCAATTTCTGGATACTGTACCTTCTTGGGAGGATCCCTGATTACTTGGAGAGCAAAGAAGCAGACTACCGTTTCCAGATCATCGTCTGAAGCAGAATACAGAGCACTAGCTCACCTGGTATGTGAAATTCAATGGCTTCAAAGCTTATTGAAGGAGTTGGATGTGAAATTGCCAACTCCTGTTCATGTGTTTTGTGATAACATGTCTGCAATTCAAATAGCAGAGAACCCTGTGTACCATGAACGTACTAAGCACATTGAGATAGATGTTCATGTTACAAGGGAAAGGGTGAAATCAGGTTTGATTAAACTTAACTATGTTAGAAGTGAAGAACAGGTTGCAGACTTGTTTACCAAGGCTTTAACTCGCTATCGTGTTACTTATTTACTCAGCAAGTTGGGCGTAATTAACATATACGCGCCAACTTGTGGGGGCGTGTTGAAGCAGAATGGAGGAACTCTCGATTGGAACAAGCAGGAAGAGAAGATGCAGAGAGGGAAATCCAAGCTGCTGGAACACGAAGACCCTCCTGCAGACATCCGAAACGGGAGCTGGGCTTGAAGACGATTCGCAGTATGGGATACGTTTCGTGACTTCAGCCAAGCTCTAGTGAAGACGTCGTCGTTTTAGTAGTGACCGTTAAATAAGTGTAGTTAGTTTACTTTCAGCTTATCAGTGATTGCCACGTGTTGTGGTTAACAGTGAAATCGGATTTGAACGTTGTAAACCTCTGTTTTGGTTTTGATATATAAACCAGGGTTCCCAGCTGTTTGCTGCTGTGGAAACCCTTCCCCATTTCCGCCTCTCTATAATTTCTACAATTGTAGAGGAAAATCGACTCGTCTAAATCGAGCCGGAAATTTGTGGATGACGGACTCATAATCCTGGAGGAGCTCCTTCTTGAGGGAAATCCTAGATGGGAGCACAGCCTCGTCGGGCAATTTCTTCCCTCTTCGCCTACTGTGAAGCAACTCCAAACATGGGCAAACCGATTGTGGGGAAAGTCAGGACTGGTAAGGGTTTACCATTTTAGCGACAAGTTGGTCGTGTTCCAATTCCCAAATGCGCCTGCAGCGGAGTGGGTCTTCACTAGTGGTCCTTGGCACTTTTTTTATGATATGTAGTATCTCAGCAAGTGGCCAGCATGTTAGGGATTCCACTCTGGTTTGATCAATCTACTAGATTAGGGCGAAGAATGGGTTTCCTAAGGAGGTCTGTGTTGAGATGAATGTAGAATCGAAGTTTCCTAAAACTCTGAAGTTAGTTCCGGATTGTAAACCAGCTTTCTTGGTCAACTTGGTGTACTGTAATCGTCCTCTAGGACTTGAGAAATGTAAGATCTTCGGGCACTCTTGTAAGGAAGAACAGGCTGATGCGATTGTTAGGGTTGAGAAGTCTCCTATGCCTTCTGAAGTGGCTTGCAGAAACTTGAACAGTGTTGTAGCAAATTTGGTGAGATCAATTGAGCTGCACGTGATGATTGAATGGTTAGCTCCAAAGGAAGCTGATCCTCGAGTTCAGTTGCCATCTAATGGGAATTACAGTCGATCATTAAAGGGGATCCACAAAAAAAGGGTGACGAGCTCTACTCCAGTGGCTAATAAGATTCAGATCTTCGATACTGCTGAAACCTTTGTTGTTGGTGATATCAGGCTCCCTAGTCCAGTGTTGAACAACAGGGTTGAGTGTCCTTGGTTCTAAAGTAGAAAATGATCTCACGAGAATGTATCATCATCCAGCTCTACAAGCAGACTCTCTCCCCTTGGTGGTACTTGGCGATTTTAACGCCATCCCATGTAGCTCCGAAGCCTCACATGACTGACTCGTCCCGAATACGAAAATAAAAATAAAAATTCCAACTAAGGCCCAAGTACAATCCTTAACCGAGTGCAATATAGGGTAAATATTTTTTAAAAGTCAAACCCGGGTCGTCCATGTACACCTACTTCGATTGTTTGAAATATTATCTAGCAAGTGGTTTTTGGTGGAAACTAAGATTAAAACTAAAGTGATTGGAAAAGTAATTAGTGTGAACACTAGTTGAGAAGGCTTCACCTGAGTATTGTTCCCCCCAACTAGCTATAAAAGGTGAGTTAACCCGAATGAAAGTGCATGGCAAAAGTGGTTGCTAACCGTAGGGAAGCGCAACAAGTTAATCGGGTTCACTCTTTTCATCAATTGGCTAAGGGGCTACAAGTCAAGCTACCTAGGTGACTCTCTTAGCCAATCGTCCAACGAACACAAATCATTCAATTCATACAATCTTTCACATGCTTCTAGTTAGGGTTCACAAACACCCAAGTGAAATAAAGGACTACTCCATACTAGGTAGAAGGAATACACAAAGGAGAGAAGAGAAAACCATCTAGGAGATGAAAGCTTTCTTCCTTTTGTGTGGGGAGCAACCTTGAAGGTGGAAATTCCCAAAACCTTGAGCTTGGATGAAACCCTAGCCTCTTTCCTCTTCCTTGCTCGTCACTTTCTCTCTCTAGAAGTCTTGAAGAAGAAGAAGTTATCGCACTAGGCTCTCCCCTCCCCTTATTCAGCTCAACTCCCTTTATTTACCCAGATTGAAGGCATTTCATGGTCCCAGTTCACGAACATGAAGATTGGCTAGGGACGTCATCTCGAGCAAAACTGCACCATTTTAATTATGCACTTCATAGTTCAGGACGAATTTTCATGATCCAGTGACCGTGGATTCCAAACTCTTTTTCACTAGTTGTGTAATTCTCTTGAGCCCCATTCAATGTCTTTGAGGCATAATATATATGCTGGAAATGCCTTCCTCGCCTTTGACCCAACACCGCTCCCACTGCATAATCACCAGCATCACACATAAGTTCAAAGGGGAAGTTCCAATATGGAGAAACCATGATTGGGGAATTTGTAAGTTTAGCCTCGAGGATATTGAAAGCTTCAAAGCATTCATTTGTGAAAATAAAAGGGGCATCCTTCTCCAAAAGCTTCGTTAGTGGTAACGCAATCTTTGAAAAGTTTTCTATGAACCGGTGGTAGAACCCCGCATGGCCAAGGAAACTCTGGATTCCCTTGACTGATGTCGGTGGTGAAAGCTTGCTTATGGTCTCAACCTTAGCTCTGCCAACTTTAATACCCTTCTTTGAAATTTATGCCCCAACACAATGCCTTCCCGCACAATAAAATGTGACTTCTCCCTACTCAAAGCTAAATTGGTTTCCTCACAGCGTGCAAGGACCTTCTCAAAATTAGCCAAGCAATGAGTAAATGAATCTCCAAATACCGAAAATTCATCCACGAACATTTCCATGATCTCCCCCCATTAGTTTGTCGAAGATAACAACCATATACCTCTGGAATGTGGCAGGGGCGTTGCACAATCCAAAAGGAATGCGCCTGTATGCAAATGTTCCAAACAGGCAAGTGAATGGCGTCTTTTCTTGATATTTCGACGCGATTGGTATTTGAAAGTATACAGACATTCCATCAAGAAAACAGTAGTAGTCGTGACCTGCAAGCCTCTCCAGGATTTGGTCAATGAAGGGCAAAGGGAAGTGGTCTTTCCGGGTAGCATCATTCAGTTGACAATAGTTGATGCACACCCGCCATTCAGTTACCATTCTTATGGGAATGATTTCGTCCTTTTCGTTGACCACCACTGTCATTCCCCCTTTCTAGGTACTAACTGTGTAGGGCTCACCCACTGACTGTCGGAGATAGGGTAAATGATCCCGACATCTAAGAGTTTAATCACTTCAGCCTTCATCAGCTCCTCTAGGCTTGGCATCCTCCTCCATGAGAATCTTATCTGAACAAAATGAGGGGTTGATCCCTTGGATGTTTGTGATCTTCCATGCAATGGCCTTCTCATGGTGGCGCAAGAACTCAATTAATTTTGTCTTCTATTCTGATGTGAGGTTGGAATTAATGATAACCTGAGCATTTGTGTGAGAGCTTCAAAGAATGGGACGTTCAGGTGTAATTGGTTCATCAGCTCCATAAAGTGAGAAGACTCTGGCGCCATGCGATCCTTATGAAGTCTGGTGGGGTAGGAGAGCGGTATACTTGCTTTTCACTTCTGTTGCTCAAATGGAGGAGTTTGCTCCACCTTTTCCCCACCCGATGCACTCGCGCCCTCTAGTTTTTCAGGGGGTCTTAGTAGGTTCGGTTTGCTCCACTGTTTTGAGAGGCTTCTTCCAGACGGGCACTTCTTGAGTTTCTCTCCCGCTTCTGAGGGTTACAGCTCCTAGCTCATATTCATTAAGTTGATTCCGAGAAAGAGCCGCTTGTGTCATAATTCCCATCATTGTGGTCAAGGTCGTCAAGATTGATTGATGACTTTGAAACCCTGTATCTATGGATGAGAACTTCTCCGTTGCTTCCCCCATATACCTCTCCATTTTCTCGAAATTTTTCAAACTGGAGCTAGCAAAGGTGGTTACGAGCTCCTCAAGAGAAGACATCCTTTCGGAATATGCTGAGGAAGTAGAATATAGTTTCTCAACAGGGGTATCCTCTTTGTTTATCAATTGGCACTCCGAAATCTCATGGTTGGTACTTGAACACCAATCACACGCTATCAACGGATTCTTATCTTCAAGAAGAGCATCAATCAACCGATCAATCTTGGAAGCAAGTGGAGGACTCACTTCCGTGGAGTGTAATCCTCTTTGTGTATCCCTTCTATCACTTATTGTCAAGCCCCAATTATACCATTTTCACCATATCTTCAAGCAATTGGGTCTCCTGTGGTGGAGTTATGTTCATCAATTTCCCTTGACATAGAGAGTCAATGAGGATCTTGTCATCTTGGAGTAGACCGCTGTAGAAGGTCTCACTCCGGATTTGCTCTTCAAAACTATGATGAGGGCATTGGAGGACGTAATCCGAGAACCTCTCCCATGCACCCTTCAATGTCTCATACTCCTCTTGAAAGAAATGGGTGATCTTTTTGCGCAACTCCGCCATCTTGGAAGGTAGACAATATCAACTCATGAACTTGTTGAGCAAGTCGTACCATTAAGTGATCGAGAGTGGTGGTCAATTGTTGAGCCACCTGAGCGCATTCCCCACAAGTGAGTAGAGGAATAACCTCAACTTCAAAGCATCTTCGGACACCCCATTTATCTTCAAACTTCCCGCAATCTCGATAAACCTCTAAACATGCTCCCTCAGAGACTCATTTTGGAGCCCATGGAATTGCACATTGTTTCGGATCATTGTAACATGGCCGGGCTTGATCTCGAAATTGTTGGCGGCCACGGGTGGATGCAAAATGGTAGGTTGAATATCTGCCGCCCGTGGAGCCATGTAGTAGCACATGGACCTCGGTTGCTCCTCATCTCCCACTTGAGCATTTTAATTAGCCGCCATATCGGCTTCACTTCCTTCCTCTTCGGAATCAAACTCTTCCGCAACTACAACTTCCACTTCGGGGCCAACTTGTGGTTGTCCCCTCTCTTCTATCTTTCTTCTTACTTCTGACAGCTCCCTCTCACGAGCCAAGAGTCGGAGAGTGCGATTTGAGATTCTCGTCTAGTGGGACTAAAGATGTCAGATTACTCTGGGGTCATACACTCTCCTGCACCCACTTCATAGAAACACAACTCGACTAACACGAGCAAAATTCACACACACAAAACACAAAGTAAAAGCTAGATTAACACCAAATAATCTTTTCAAAATAATGTACCAAAACTTCCCCGGCAATGGCGCCAAGAACTTGACTCGTCCCAAATACCACAATAAAAATCTCAATTAAGGCCCAAGTATAAACCGTAACCGGGTGCAATATAGGGAAAGTATGTTTTAAAAGTCGAACCCGGGTCGGCCATGTACCCCTACTTTGATTGTTTGAAACATTATCTAGCAAGTGGTTTTTGGTAAATATTAAGATTAAAACTAAAGCGATTGGAAAATTAATTCATGTGGACACTAGTTGAGAAGGCTGCACCCGGTTGTTGTTCCCCCTACATAGCTATAAAGGTGAGTTAAACCAATGAAAGTGCATGGTAAAGGTGGTTGCTAACCGTAGGGAAGCGCAACAAGTTAATTGGGTTCACTCTCTTGATCAATTGGCTAAGGGGATACAAGCCAAGCTACCTAGGTGACTCTCTTAGCCAATCAGCCAAGGGACACAAGTCAAGTTACCTAGGTAACTCTCTTAGCCAATCATCTAAGGGTTGCCAAGGCTTCACCCTCAAATCAAAGTCCGGACGGCTATATCGCAACCAACACAAGGTGCTTAAACGTAGTAAGAGGTGTGCCCTAATTTGCCTTAGGTAGCTGACTCAATTAGGCCAAGGAAACCCACCTTTTGAAAACCTCTTCACAAGAAGGGGGTTTCCCTCTACCTAGGTCAAATTGGCAAAGTAGTTGGAAATGAAAAACACAATACAACATCCATGAAAATACCTCAATACTTGCATTCAAACACAACCATACACAAATCATTCAATTCATACAAACTTTCACATGTTTCTAGCTAGGGTTCACAAACACGTGAAATAAAGGACTACTCCATGCTAGGTAGAAGGAATACACAAAGGAGAGATGAGAAAACCATCTTGGAGATGAATGCTTTCTTCCAATTTGTGGGGATCAACCTTGAAGGTGGAAATTCCCAAAACCTTGACCTTGGATGAAACACCTAGCCTCCTTCCTCTGTCTTGCTCGTCACTTTCTCTCTCTAGAAGTCTCGAAGAAGAAGAATTTATCTCACTAGCTCTCCCCTCTCCTTCTTTCAGCTCAACTCCCTTTTTTTACCCAGATCGAAGGCATTTCACTGTCCTAGATCACGGCCGTGAAGATTGGCTGGGGACTGTTATCTAGAGCAAAACTGCACCATTTTACTTATGCACTTCATGGTCCAGGACGAATTTTCATCATCCAGCGACCATGATTGACTCGCTACGGATACACCACGAATTAATCTCAACTAGAGCTCAAGCATAAACTCTAGCTGGGTGCAATATAGGGCAAGTACGTTTTAATTGTCAAACTCGGGACGATCCATGTATGATGTACCCCTACTTCAATCGCTTAGCTTGTTATCTAGCAAACGGTTTTGGGTTTAAAGCTAAGAAAACTACAAAATACACAAACAAGGAATGTAAATCGAGGAGAATTCTTTATGAGAGGACTTCACTAGGGTTTTGCTTCCCCTAGTCTCGTGCTATGAAACAATGAACGAATCCCTAGTATGGACGACATGTTCATATACCATGAGACGGGTGCAACTAGCAAGTAACAAGCCCTCCTAGTCGATCGATCAAGGATTAAGCTAGCGAGCCTACCTCTCTTAACCGTTTCGCTAAGGATTGCAACAATAAGCTGCCTAGCTCTCTTAATCAAACAAACCGAGGAAACCCTAACTCTCGTAGTTGGCCAATTAAGGATTTTTGCATTAAGTTATTAGACTAACTCTCTTAACCTTTTCGGCTAAGGATGACAACAATAGGCTAGACGATCTAGCCCTCTTAACTAATGAACTAAGGGTTGCAAGACCCAACCCTCGGAAGTTAATCCGGACGACAGAGAGCGACCAATCATAATGGCATCATGGTACTACTCTGATACTTGAGGTTTTGGCCCTAGATTAACCTAGAAGAGCTTACCCAAAAGGCTATGAGGTCAAGTTCCCTATGGGCCAAAGGGGGATTTCCACCCTCTAGGTTAATTTTGACCCAACAATGATATAAAGCAAATCATGGTTAATTCAAGGTTTGTCCTAATTTGCCTAGGTGGGTGACACTAATTGGCTAAGAATCCAACTTCTCAAAGCCTCTTTTAACAAGGAGATTCTCTCCACCTAGGTCAAAATGACCCAATCATGAGTAAGAGCTAGCACATTTAGTCATTCATGAAAAATACCTCAGATATTATATAAACATTCAATCAACACACATTGAGTCATGTTCTTACATCCTAACACACATCTCTACTATGATTCACTATACCTAAGTGAGTAGAGAAGCTATTCCATAGCTACGCAAGGGAAAACAAGAAAAGGGAGAGAAAAAATCACGAAGAGATGACAATCTTCCTTCCTTGTTGCTTGAATCTCCCTTGAGAGGTAAGAATCTTCACTCCTCTAGCTTAGGGCAAGCCCAAATCTCCTTCTTCCTCCTTTGAATGTCCTCTGCCCGTGACCTTAGATTGTCATTCACTTTACTTCACTTTTTGGTACTTTATCGACTCCAATCGTCCCAAAGCTCGTCCTCGACCTTCCCACACAGCTAGGACCTTAAATTTATAAAAAAAATAGCACAACCTAGCGTAAAATAGGTCGAGATATGACGAAATGCACAATCAAAGTATCAAGAAATTAGGGGTAAAATGTATACAATTAGACCAAAATCAGTGATCCACTCGAAGTCCAGTGAGGCGCGCAAAACCCTCTAGAAACATGGCACTTCACGGTCTAGGAGGCTTCTTCATAGTCTAGCCGGCCGTGAACAACTGGCTTCCAGCGTGAACTGTGGTTGTCCTCTCCTTTTGGCCCGTTTTCGCTCCTTTTCGTCCAACTTTCGTTCCCATGTTGATTTACCTGCTAGGATCTGAAACATAGCACAATATAGCATAAAACCAAACCCCCTTAGGTGAAATCGCCTCAAACATCTACGGAAAAAGGGGGTAACATGTGTGCATTTTGACCCGAATCAATGACCCGAAAAACTATTTGAGGATAGAATCTTTTGCAAATTGGATCGATGAGAGGGAGCTTTTTTATATTAAATATGAGGGGCCTTGGTTCTTGTGGGCAAATAAGCAAAATGGGAATCCCATTGGCAGAAGAATCGACAGGGTACTAATAAACTCTGGATGGATGTTTGCTTTCCCAGACTACACAGTTAAGATCATTGTGTCGATTTTGAATGATCATTGTGGTATGCTTGTGCACACTGACTCGAAGCTAGGTATGTTGTCAAATCTGTTCAAGTATTTTTGTTGTGGGTAGTCGTATCCTTCATACAAAAACCAAGTTAAGGAAGCTTGGAACAAATCTGGTGAAGGTACTACCATGTTTGTTGTTCGTCGGAAGCTTAGAGAGGTGAAAAAGAGATTGAAGACCTTAAATAGAGAGTAGTACGTTGCGATATCAGTGTGCGTTAAAGAGGAGAAAAGAAAACTCGAAGCTTTGCAACTGGAAGCCCTTCTTCATCCTTCTACTCCAAACTTCCAAGCTGTTCAATCATGCCAACTCTCCTTACTTTCTTTACCGAAGGATGAGGATGAGGAATACTTCTATAGACAAAGGTCTAGATTACTGTGGGTGCAGAATGGTGATCTCAACACTAGTTTCTTTCACAAGTCAGTAAAAGCTCGACAAGCTCGATCAACAAAAAGTAAGATAGTCATAGAAGAAGGGATATGATTAAAGAGGCAGATATTTTTTTTATGAGAAACTGCTTGAAACTGTGAATTCTTAGGTTAAGCATGTGGATGTCAGTTTGGTCTCCCAACTTCTCTTTAATAAATTGACTACTGAGCAAGCTACCTCACTCTGCCTACCCGTCTCAAGTGAAGAGGTAAAATTAGCCATGTTTTCAATGAAAGGTGAGAAATCTATTGGGCCTGATGGCGCCAGTGCCACAGCCGGGTTTTTTACTATAAGTGGTGACTGGTGAGATCGGTTCAAGAATTCTTCAGTTCTAGATGTTGAAAAGTTTGAGGCAAGGGGATCCCCTATCCCCTTGCCTTCTTACCATCTCAATGGAAATCCTATCTTGTATGTTTAACAGAGCTATGGCTAGGAAAACACTTCCTCCTCACCCACAAACACAGAAGATAGGCGTTTCTCATCTTTGCTTCGCGGATAACATGCTTATTTTTTAAAAAGGGTCCCTTGAAGCTGCACTATAACTAAACAGATTTTTGACTCCTTCTATGAAGTCTCTGACCTTAAATGTAGTCCATCAAAGAGTGAGCTTTTTTGTGCCGGTATTGACTCCCACACTCAGAGCCTGATTGCTTTTGCCACTGGATTTCATATAAGTTCTCTCCATGTTAGGTATGTAGGTGTGCCCCTAGTTGCTCGGAAGCTAAATGCATCAGATTGTGTAGATTTAGTAGAAAAGATCACTACTAAGATAAGTGGTTGGGGGGTAAAGAAACTTTGCTACGCTGGAAAGTTACAATTGATCTCTGTTGTCATTTCTAGCATCACTCAGTATTGGATGAGCACAATTTGTTACCAGTGAAAGTTATAAAGCAATTGAGAATGCTTATTCTGATTTCCTGTGGAATTATGAAGAGGATAGAAAGAGAGTAAAGTTCTAGTGGGGATATCTTGCTTTTCCAGTCAAAGAGGGGGGCTTGTATTTAAAGACTTAAGAAGCTGGAACACAACCTATCTTATTAGGCATCTATGGTCCATTCTCTCAAATTCTTCATCCTTATAGGCAAGCTGGGTGAGATTCTATCAATTGCAATTTACCTTTATATAAAATATCCCTTCCTCTATACCTTGCTCTTGGGTTTGTAGGAAAGTATTAAAGAATAGAGATTTGGTAGAAGGGCATCTTTAGGTTAGAGCTTCTGGAATATATTAGGATGGTATTGTTATGGACAAGTTCTCTATGAAGCAGATTTGGGGGTTATAAGGGAGAAAAAAGCACAAGTTCCTTGGTACCCTTTGGTATGGAAATCCCTCTACCTACCTAGAGACAAATTGATAGTGTGGCTGATCATCAACAACAGGATTGCTGCTCTTGATAAAGTTCAAGGCTGGAACAACTTAGTGATAAATACATGCACTTTATGTCGTTCTTCTACAGAGTCTCGGGACCATTAATATTGTGCTTGTCCCTTTACTTAGGGCATTCTTCAAGCTATGTTCAAAGCAAGTTCCCGTGTTGGAGAAAATTGGGCTCATTCTTTGACTTTGACCACTGATGGATTCAGGTCTAGAAATGACATTGCAGTTAGAGGGTGGTTGTTTTGGGTGATTGTAGTCGGTGAACTCTGGCGGGAGAGTTGTCGTACACTTTATGCAGGACAATGACTCGCACGAAACTGCACCACAATAAAACCCCAACTAGAGCCCAAGTTTTTAAACTCTAATTGGGTGCAGTATAGGGAAAGTATTTAGATATCGACTCAGGCCGGTCCGTCTACCCCTAATTCAGTTGTTGAAATCATTATCTAGCAACAAAAATTTGGTTTAAATGTTTGCTAATCGAAATAAAAGAAAGCAAAGGTAATTGGGTTTGAAAGCTCTTTTGTGGGAAAGTCACTCGGGTGTCGCTTCCCCCTAACCGCTACCATGCTATGTGGATTGGAACGATTGCTTTGGGCACGTTAATCGTGAACCACAGAGAGATGCATATGTGGTCGGAGGCCACAGTCTCAATTGTTAAACCGAGGTAAACATGAAAGGCCGTGTCACTCGACCCTTTCGGTTTAGACAATCGGTAATTGATTTACTCCCTCACCCAACTCTAAGGTCGGACGGTTTAATCACAAATTCACAATTAATCGACTTTCTTAACTCAATATTGAGGGTCGCCCTAACTTACCCTAGTTTAGGTGGCTTAGAAAGTGGAAGGAAAACCAACTCGATTGAGTCTCCCTTGAAAGGGGGATTTTCCTCTCTAAACTAGGCTAAGGTGGCAAATTAGATTACTAGCACCTAAATGCCAAACCTAGGGGGTGCTAAGCACAATTATGCACAATCCTTAGGTTTCTAAGCACCTAAATGCACAAACCTAATGATGCTAAGAACAAAACATGCACAACCCCTAAGTTGCTAAGCACAAGCATGCATAATCATGGGGAATAATGCCTCAATCATTGAATTGAAAAATACTCAATGACAATCATCTAAAACACATACAAGAAAAATACATGGTAGAGTTAGGGTTTCACTACACCCAAGTGAAAGGAGGTCTACTTCATGCTAGAAGTGGGAAAAACAAAAGGGAAAAAGGTGGAAACCATCTTTGAGGATGCTCCTAGTCTTCTTGACCCTTGAGTTGAGCTTTCCTTGGGGGAAATCTTCCCAAAGTCTGCCTTGAAGCCAAACCCTAACCTTCTTCTTCCCTTTGGTTTTGTTTCTCTCACTAGAATGCTGAAGTAGGTGTTTCACACAAAAGTGGGCTCTCACCTCTCTCTTCCTTTCAGCTCATCTTTCTAAACCCGTTCACGGCCTGAGTTCATGGCCGTGAACCATGAAACGCGTCTGTGAACTCCAGGCGTGCGCCAAAACGCGCCGCATCGCTCACATCTGTTCACGGTCAACTGCTTGTGTTCACGGTCTTAGTGACCGTGAACTCACCTTGCGTCAGTAACCTTCACATTGGCTATGGACGCCTCGCGATTCAAGGTCAACCCCTCTTCTTCACGGTCTTGCATGACCGTGAACTCCCTCAGTTAGCCGTGAACTGGCTCTTTTTCACCTCTTCTCCCGGTTTTCGATCCTTAATCTTTCGACTCCGAAGCTGGTTTCACCTGTTAAATCCTGAAACACACTCAAACACGAAGAACCTAGCGTAAAACCAACCTTTTAGGAGCGAATTTGGCACAAACATCTAATTAAAACGGGGCAAAACATGTGCAATTAGGCCCGAATCAGGCAACAACTCTCTGAATGCCAACTGCTCAAGAAGCTCCAGGAACTTGTTCTTCTACTTCAACATAGTTTCCCCTCTGTAGCATCTATTGTTTCAGAGGCTGATGTAGCAGATTTTGGTTCCTAATTGTTGTATTCTTTCTATTTGTTTTCTCAATTAGTCTATCAGTTGTGTAATTAGGTGGACAATTGTTGAAGGGTTCTAGTTAGGGTGGCTCAATGCTACCCTTTATTGATGAATAAATGACTTATTCATCGGGGGTAAAAATTCTCTTCTCCAATCGAATCGAAATCCACCTTCTACTTGAAATTTGACAACTATGGATGATCATCTAGCAAATATAATCTCTCCCGCGAATTCTAAAATCTAAAGCATACAAATTCACCAAACACTTGGAATAACCGGTAGAAAAAATATGAGACATTCACCAACCTCTAAGTCCCCTCATCCACTAAACTTAAGCACATTCCCGACAATGTCATTGAGTACACTATGTTCGCCATAATCGTCGTGGATAAAGAAACAAGTAGGAAAGTATTCCATGCCTTTTGATTTGGAGCAAGTGGCGGTCACAGACAACGACATTGCTAAGGAAAAGAAAATGGTGAAGAAAGAAGAAGAATAATAAGGGAAACTGGATGAAATGGTCGAACATGAACGTATGGATTTGGGTTCAAAAAAGATTATATATGGGGTTCAAGATTGGAAGGGGTCCTTATATTGGAAGGGAGGTTCCATGATGTATCAATGCTATACATGCAATATGTACTCTATTGCCAACTAAAAAAATTCCTACAAATGTTGATGATGCCGACATATATATGTTTTTATCCTCATTCCTCAATTTTTTACTTGGTTTTAGTAGTTTCTTAGTCTATTTCATGCTAGGTTATATTCATTTTATCATATTTCATGTCCAAGTATGTGCATAGAGCTTAGGAGGGAGTTTCGGGGTGATCGGGTGTCAAAATGTGTCGAGAAGTAAAGGCAGAGTCCATCTCATGGCCTGGGAGCCCATCTCATGGCTTAATCATTGAGATGCACCACAAAACCGTGAGATGGCCAAATTTTCCAGCAAATTAAAGGTGTTTCGCGGCTTGTCTCGCCCCTATGTCACGGCCTACGTCATGACCATGACATAAGCCGGGACATCCCTAAGTCGTGGTCTGAAGGGGATTTGATGAGTTAAGTTGAAACACAGAATTGTGCATTTCATCCCCTATCTCACGCAGTCTATATATTTTTCCTAACTAAAGATTTGTGATATCCTAGATTTATCATGGGTATGATAGAAGCCACTATATATAATCGCCATTTTGAATAGGCGATTCATATCAAAACGATGTCAATCATTACTTGTGACATGATAGACATGAAACCCCATGAATTTACAAAAGAAATCATTATATATTTACTTTGATTTGAAGGATTTAAGATTTAGGGATTTAGGGTTAGGGTTCACATTTTGGGATTTTGGGTTGGTGTTCAAAATTGAAGATTTAGGGGTTAAAGTAATTGATTGATTAGTTGTGATCATTTATTATATCATCGTATTATACTAATGCTACCAGTTAAAATTCAAAATTTGATGTCTATGGCTAACTTTAGAGTTGAGTGCATTCAATGCACCCAAAAAAATGAGTGCACCGAAGTAGTCACCATATATATATACATATATATATGGTTCAGGCTAGCATACACCAGGTGTATATAGTACGCCTGTGTTCACACCTATAAATTAATTATTAATTATTTTCATTTAATTATAATCAATTTAATTATTGATAATAAATATAATTACAATCATAATCACACGTTAATTGTTGTATACATTTTAGTCCCATATCATTTTTTTGTCGTACATTAAACTCAAATCAATCCTTTAACTATTAATTATATAAATCATAATACTGTTTTCTCCAAATCTTAATTTTACAACACCCGAACTTTAAAATTATCTGCAACTTTCATTCCTCCCTAGTCCCTACAACAAAAATTGACCACGCCGTTTTGTCATCATTCAATCTCTATTCATCTTTTCTCCAGAAAAAAGAAGTATTCATTCATCTCTATCTCCTTCGTCTAATCATCTTCTTCATCAGATGTGAGAGGGTGGTTTTTACTTGTAAATCCTTTGTTCCTTTAACTACCATTCTCCCTTGATTCAGATCGGCCCGCCATAGCTTTAGATCCCCATTCGCCAATAGCCGAATCCCCTTTGCCAAAAATCGAGCATCATAGGTCAACCAGGAGCTGGGATCCCCGCCTTGAGCAATCGATTTCGTTGAAATAGGTACAAGGAATCCCCAATCCGTATGTCTCTTCAGTTCTTCGACGCGAGCTGTACTGGCTGGCCCTCGTCTTAAAGACCTCATTCATCCAAACAGGTATCGTTTGCCGATTTCGTTCCAGCTGCTGTCAGTCTCGAAGGGATTTCGCGATCCTAACCGTCTCTGGTGCTGTATATGAAACGCCCCTCAGGTAAAATCCCTAACCTTTCTTTTGATTCCCCTGATTTTCTCTTTCCGCTGTACAATACGTCCATGCCATCTGCAGCTCTCGATTGATCGGTTAAGTAGGATAAATTGCATTTCTCCTGTCTTTCCCTGATCTCCCCAAACCCGATCGGCCTAAACCTTTAAGAAGAATTCGAACTCACTTCTCTAGGTCCCTAAACCCTCTTCTTAGTTTTGCCTGCTTGTAGCATTAGACTACTGCAACATCGCCTTCCCCTCCTGCCCAGGCCACGAGCATGCTCTTTGAGCCG
Source organism: Linum tenue (assembly GCA_946122785.1). NCBI lineage: Eukaryota > Viridiplantae > Streptophyta > Magnoliopsida > Malpighiales > Linaceae > Linum > Linum tenue. The sequence continues at coordinate 42,078,115 of CAMGYJ010000006.1, read as the reverse complement.
TTTCCTGGAGGCTTCTTCTCCTAAACACTTTGTCCCTCAAGACTTTTCTCGTGCCAGGATAAGTTTCTTCAACAACTCTTCCCGACGCTTCAGCTCGATTTCTGCTTCCGGTACCCTTGTTTGGTTACACTACGTAGTTGCCTTAGAAGTTCTTTTGCTGTTGTTGCTCCGACCAGTTTCTGTATTTGTATCCATCCTTATATGACAGCTTTGGCGAGATATTTTTGTTTCATTTAATTTATTTCAGATTCACCATTCATACATTTCATTCTGTCTTTGCAGGGGTTGAGGAGAGGCATATTGGGATCATCGTCTATGTTTTATAATATGTAGTGTTTGCGGTTTGCCTATTACCATTGATGTGGGTACAACCAACTAGAAATTGATGATGAGGATGAAGTGTGCATAGGACTTAAACAAGGAGGCCTACTAGCCAGGTACCATCCTCTCCCTTGAATAGAATTCAGGTCCAGAGTTTTGTGGCAATTCAATTAGCAAATGCCTCATTACTTGTCCGACCTTCTGCCGCCTATTGTTCTCTCAACAGTTTCAGGAGAAGAAACTGATGAACTCCATTACACAGTATCAGCTACTGATCCAGAAGTACATGGTTATGATGGAACTCGAGGTAGCTTTCTATCTTGTTATTCTATTCCCTTTAGATGAGTCGAATTGAAGTAGCTTTGACTGATTGCCTCGTTTTTTCATCAACAAGAGAGGAACAAAAGATTGTTCTATGAGTTTCTCGTTGACGATGTGGAGGAGTTGTAGCCACCTGTCTACGCTCCACAGCTGGGGAAGCTTCCCAGAAATACGACAACATTATAAGGAGCGCTCAGGGTTTATACATCAACTTGAAAGATAAGTATAGACATTATGATTCATTTCTGTGAATAAGTGATCCGGTTTTGTGCTAGTTGAATGTTTCAGTTCCTTACAAAATATGATTGGTTGGCTGTACAGGAGGAGAGTTCTTGATGTGCTGAAGAACTGGCCTGGGAGGAGCATACAAGTCATTATTGAAAAATGTAACTCAAAAAAAAAAAAAAAAAAAGATTTAGTGCCTCACTCCAGTGAAGCAAAAGCATGGATGAGGCAACTCTAATCATGGTGAACACATTTATTTGGTTGGCAATTGATTTACAGCATACCAAACAGAAGCAAAGCAACAGGATGTGGCCCTCTAGTGAACCAAGATGTCACAAAAAGCAAGCAGAAAAGATATTCATAACTACTAGATGTAGACAAAATCAACCATACAACAAAGGAATTCGCCTAAAGGATCATAGAAGCCCCGTTTTATATTAGCCAACTGTATCATATCAGCCACCTGTAAATGTTTCATATCACCAACAGTTTCAGATTAGCCAGGATTTCGTCTTCTCCTCTCAATGCATCATATCAACACTGGAGTGACAGTTCCATGACTAAGAATCATGCTAGATATATGTATGTATCACCCCATTTGAGATTCAAATCACATAGTATGATAGCTGTACTACCTCCAAAAGGTATTGCATCCATGGAATAATATCCAGCACCTGTAAATCCACAATCAAGAGAATAGAAGTCATCAAGGTTTGCTCTGTATCGAAACAATTGAAGGAAATTAGAAACATATCTTGTTTCACAAAATGCTGCACTTCTTGTTTCTATCCCTAATGTGGTTCTTCCTGACCAAGCTCGGACTCTAAACCACTCTACCTCTGTTGATGGCACTAACTTTATCACACTAACTAGGAAAAGGGTTCATCCCAAGACTTACTATCTTGATTTATTGTAACTACCCAAAAGCACATACATCGAGCAGCAATCACATCAACCTAGCAAGCTGGCCAAACATGTATAAACAGAACCAAATGCTCTCTGTCCAAAACTGTAGTAAAATGACTTGTCGCTTCCTGGATAACCCTGCATTCTGGTGAAGTAATGATTATGAAGAAACCACAGGCAAAGAGCTTTATAAAAGACCTAACAGCCATAGGTGAAGATAGTTGGGAATAGTAATACACCAGCACATTTCGGTCACGACACTTTGATTCACACCTTCCAAGGACCAGAAGGTTCATCAAAAAACATCAGAAATAAAATTGTGCCTACCTTTTCCATCGTGCACAGATCGGTTGGCTCAAAACCTTTGCTTTTCTCAAGCCACTGCACTTAAATAAATAAATAAGATGGTGGGAGAGCAGAGCCAGACCCAGACTGTCGCTTGCATTCTTGAGCGAATGCTTTGTAATCAAACCCAGATGGAGGGAACATGATGTGTTATGTTCGAGTCATCGGCATTACCATCTCCGTGCAAGCCTGGATAGTAGAAAAAAGAATCAATCCCATGAATGAAGATGAAGAAAAGCTTCAAACTTCCATATTTTTTCTCCGCTCACCTGCCAATCCCAGCCATGCAGGCCATGAGAATCAGGAGCATGTTCCAACTCGAAGCACTTGTGGGATTAAGAGTAGTTTTAATACAAGCTGGCTGCTCCAAACACTCTCGCGAGCTTTGAGGTTCCGGCTGGGAATCTTGCACGTCTTTTGATCACATAAAGGACCAAAGTAAGTTGGAAAGACCCTCTGAACAGCTGAAGATTTTCACATCAAATCAGATAATAAAGTCTGCTAACTTCCTCAACAGGGTACGCAGGGAGTGGAATCATGAAATTTGCCTCGGTTGGGTATTTCACCATTGCTGTGTATACATATGCTGACCATAGCCAGTCCAAAACTGAATCTACTGACTGCACATTTCTGCAGAACCAAAAAAGACAACGAATTTAATCATTGCAAGTGATAACCTAACACATCGCTCACAAATGCTAGCTCAAGTTTCTTTTGATTTTCGGTATGCAACTGCTTTCAGCCTTTCACATAAACGAGGCAATAGGCAATAGTGCTAACTACTCACTTGCAAGCTCTGATGGTTCTGCTTATTTCAGCTAATCCTTGTTTCTTTGCTGAAAATGTCAAGCTCATCCCAGCTACTCTTAATCACTTTGTAAGTGTTCAGGCTTGCCTCCTATCATTCATGTTCACATTTTAGGCATAGCTTGAAACAAAGAAGACCCTAATAAAGAGCATAAAGATGGCTGAGAATGAAAGGTAAGACTAGAAACCTTAAAGTCTTGGGAAACAACATCATAGAAGCTGGACAAGGGATCTGGGCCTCCTTACTCAACCCTGTCGACGTCCTCCACGGGGACATCGGCTCCTCCCATCGTCCTCTAGAACAAGTCCGCCAACACCGTTGAGCTTCTCCGCCTGGCCGCATGAACTATGGACAAAGGGGCCTGCTTGGTGTCGGTAACTTCCATCGAATTGAGCTCCGATCCGCTGCGAGATGAAGATGAGCAAAGGAGTCGGAGAGTTTTGAGAGATGAAGTGCAGAGAAGAGATGTGTTGAGATAACGGATCAGATTTTTCAATTCCCTCTTTGAGATTTTTCAATTCCCTCCTTGACTGAAGATTGAATACATGTCTGTCAAATAGACCTCGCCGCCTGGGGGAAGAAGAATAGAAGTTAAATGAAATTCTATAAGAAATTGAATTGGTAAAGATGGAGAATAGATTTCTAATTCTAAACACAAAATTTGGGTATACAAATTTTGGGTATTCAAATTTGTGATTTAGAAAAAGAAGTTACGAAAATTTATATAATCGAGAGTTGTATGATTGATTTCAGCATAATGAATGATAAAATTTATGCGGTATTCAACCTTACAAGTCAATTATTTAATGAATGTGATTGTAATTTTAATTATTTTTAATAGTTAATATACTCATAATCAAATTAAAAATATTCAATAATTAATTTATTAGTGTGAACACAGGCATACACCGTACGTCAGGTGTACGCTAGCCTTTGCCACATATATATATATATATATGAAGAATTTTACGGTACACTCACAAAGATGAGTACATGCCATACACCTAACTTTAAAACTAGGTTTAAGACATCAAATATCGTATTTTAATTGTTCGCATTAGTATAATATGATGATATAACATATAATCACAACTAATCCATGCATTATCCTAAACTCGAATCTTAAATTCTAAAACCTAACCCTAAACCCTAAAGGCAAAATACACTTGCATAGTCACAGCTTTTCCAATTTGCCAATAATAGCCACTTTTTGAGAATACACAAATGTCCACTTTCGTCCAATTCCTTTACGGTGTCAGCAGAGTGGCTGACTGGAATAACGGAGGTGCTGACCTGGCAAAAATTCATTAGTGAGGTGGACTTAATGATAAATTAATCTAACATTTTTATTTACTCTATCTACTCTCTCTTCTTTCCCCCTCCATCTCCCCTACCGCCGCTCCCACGACCCTACATCTCACTCAACCCCGCCCCAATCCTTAACACAATCCACCATCACCGAAACTCCCTTCAAACCAAACTCCAGATCTGGAAAAGCCGACACCACTGCATCGTTCGTCATTCGCCGCAGGGAAGAAGAGAGAGAAGGGAAATCTGAACTAGTCCTCGCTTGTTTCGTTTTCTAGGTCGGAAACTCCATCTGTCGAGCCGCTCTAGGCATGAAAACCGGAGAGTGAGTCAGAGGAGAAAGGAACTCTGATCTGAAGGTGCGAAACGCAGATCATATAGGCAGCATCCGATCCTAGAGAAGATCTATGAGTTCACATCGGCGATCCGAAGCGAGGAGTTGGCTATTATTCTCAAAAAGTGGCTATTATTGTCACAAACACGAAATTTTTGGCTATACAGATGTATTTTGCCAACCCTAAATTATAAATCATAAACCCCAACCCTAAATCCTAAACTCTTTAAGTCAAAGTAAATCTTGAATGATTTTTGTGCAAATTCATGTATTTTCTTGTCCATCATATTACAAGTGATGATTGACATTGTTTTGGGATGAATTGCCTGCTCATAATGATGATTATGAAAAAGTGAGTGCAGCAACAACAATCGCTGACCAAAGACAAAATTATAAATGAGTCAGGATGCTATACTAATGTAGTATATATACAATACTCTATGTACACCTAGTCAATGCAGTAAAAAAAATGTCTTAAAGCATTAAAATGTACGTTCTTACACTCTAGGATCACAAAAACGAGTTAGTTTCTACATTAAAATATTTTATGTACAAAATTGGTCAAAATCGTTAAAAATGGTAAAAAAAACGTTAAAACACGTTTTGTTCCATTTGTGCATGAATCTAGTAACACCTCCACTTTTCGAGTCATAACTCCTTTGTTTGACCTGTGAATACATCCCTGTTTGCGCCCACGAGTCCGTATTCTTTCCCTCTACAATCTCATATCATCGTTCCTCATTATTCAATATTTTTTTTTATATGAATAGGATTATTTTCTCCCCTTAAGATTGTAAATACCTTGAATTTTGAAATACTAAAATACACAAAACTATACATACAATAAAAAAATAGGGGCACAATAGAATAATGGAAAGAACAAGCAAAATGAAAATATGGTTAAAAATATGTCTAAATTATTTTCTATCAGTGATGATGTTGCTCTACACTCTTCTGCTCATCTGTTGGCCTTTAGTTTTTCTTCCTTCTTGTATGTTCATTTTGTTCTTTCACTCCAAATTTAATCGTTGATGTATCTTATGTCGTCTGAAATTCTCTATGATTTGTAGAGGATTCGGAGATTAAAGTATGTCAAGAGGATAGTGAAAAAGAGAATATGGCCATGGCTCTGGCGGTAGATTCATTGTAGTGATTAGGGAGAAGACGACAATGATGTTGATGATCGATGATGATGATGGAGATGACGAATACTTGGATGCAAATGTAATTTGAAAAAAGTAAATGCAAAAAATTCAAACAAAAACGTTACTATAAAACAAAGAGAAGATACATGATAAATCCAGAAGGAATACCCATGCTCTGTCCAACCCTGCCCCATACTAAAACCTGCCCAACGCGAGGGTATCATCTAGCAAGTTTGAAGAAGTCCATTTATTTCATCCAACAATCAAAGTAATTAATATCAAGCACAACTATACAACTGACCTATATATTACGGCAAACCCTTGCATTCTTATAAACCTTCCCAGGCCTACAAAAAAACCCTTCACCAGGTGCACAGTGCCTATCTTCCAAACACACACACAAGCCTTCCAAACCACACCCGTCTCTGACAATCATCAAACCACCCCTCAGCCCTAGAACTTGATCCGTCCAGTCGCTTGAAAATAGCCCCAATGGATCATACTCTTCTTTCACCCTCACAAACTCCTCACCTTGCTTATACTTCCTCATAGCCCCCTCGAATGCCACGTTACGGTTCTTCCCCCAATGTGGCAAGCCTCCGTACTTGAACACAGCCATCTGCTCGATCTCCTCGAGAACGTCCTCGAACAGACGTGGCATCGCGGGGTCCTTGCTCCTGTAGTATGTTAGGTCAAAGTCTAGCCCATCCTCTTGCTTCCCAAGATAGGCGTTGGATGCGGTTACATAACGAATGAGGATGCCATTGTATTGGTCAATGACGCACATAGACCTAGGGTCCAAGGCGACCAACGTTTGGACGTCGTGGATGAAGTCCTTGGCGTCGGATAGGGCAATGCTAAAGCTAGTTTGGTGGAAGAACTGGGCTTTGATCCTCGAGTCCCATGGGCAAGCCGTGATTAGTCCGTCACTCGCACTGTCGAGACAGCTTCCAGAGGCTTGGAGGTGGTTGTGATAGCCTATTACTGGGTACGCGGTGAAGGTGAGACCGTCGTTGGTTAAGCCGAAGGCTGCGGAGTCGAGGGCAGATGATAGAAGCTTACCGCTCAGGCATCTCGCGTCAGCATCCTTGGTTGATTCTTGAATATCCTCTGTATGTATATATGTGGTACACGAATTTATTCATTAATGAGGGAACGGAGCCCTAGCAGGTGTTGCATGCTAAGGTTAAGGTATAGGTGGGTTGAGAGACTGACCAACGGATCTAATGATGGCCAAGGCTGAGGAGAGGGTAGCACGGAAGCCGATGAAGTCATAGATGCCATTTCCTACCGCATTAGAAGGGACGCGATCGTCGATCCTGTAAATGACTTTGCCCTGACTGGGAAACCATGACAAATCAGCAAACTCGTGTTTGCTTCCAAAAGCAATCGCCTCGTCCCCGAGCTCCTTGTCATCTTTTTGCATGTAGGTCAAGGATCGTTTGAACAAGGGTTGGAGTTTGAATGTCACCTGCTCCAACAGAACCCACTTGGTGAATATATTGTTGAGCCTTTCGAGTTTTGTTATTTATACCATGAATTAACTGGAATTTGTGGCATAATACTATATTAATGGGTTAACCACAGTCCCCAAGTTTATAACTCAAACCATAAGATTCATTTAATTTTAAAAATGAAAATTAATCAAAATTATTAAAATAAAAATAATATGGGAACATGAACGTGTTGCCGTTGTAAATCGCAAATCCCATGCATGCTGACAATAAACAACCAAATTTGTAATTAGGGTACGTACCTTGTAAATAGCTCCAAGGACGCCGAGCGAGACCTTGGCAGCATTGATCTCAGTGCTATCGCCTTCCTTCAGCCTCCTCACTCTCACATAACCATCGGCGGCCCTTCCGGGGCTGACCATCGTCATCTCCGCCACGTAATCATGGACTGCGCCGCCTTGTCGGGCCCATAAGGAACTCCCGTGGGCCCCAGTGGCGAGCATCCCTCCCACCGTCAGACCCCACCAATACGGCGAGTAGGGCAGCGCCAGCCCGGCCTCCGCCGCGGCCTCGATCAGCTGGCGCAGGGTCACCCCGCTCTCCACCGTCACAGTCATCGCCTCCTTGTCCACGGAGAGGACGCGGTCGAGGAACTTGGTGCTTATCAGGAGGCCGCCTTCGCCGCCGGGGCAGGCCAGCTTGGGGATGCTGTGGTGGGAGCGGGTGGCTACCTTCATCTTCCGCCGCGCCCGCGTCCCGTCGGCCACCACCGCGATGAGCTCGTCCTCCGTGGCGGGGTATGCGGCGCCGGATGCACGACACGTGGAGCGGTCGGGGAAGGCGCCGATGTAGTTGGTGATGGTGCAGGAGGTGGTGCTGTTGGAGCAGTGGATGGGATCCTCTGGAGGTGGAGTGCAGGTTGATGGAGAGATGATGATCAAGGACGACGTTATGACCACCGCGATGAATATCATCGTGGAATGGGCCGGGGAGATCGAGGAGGATTTGGTAAGGAGGGTGTTGAGGAACCGCGAATTTCAATCAACCAGATTATGTAGAGAGCGTACGTACGTTGTCGCATCCGGAATGAATGAATGTATCGTTAGCTACCAGCTGCCTCCCTCCCACCCACCACATACAAGAAACACGCTAGCTAGCTATTAATGGGCGGATAGACTTGCTAGTAGAGGCCATTATATATGATGTTTCTTCGCGTGTGCGGGGTTGAATCCTACGCACGCACTGCCCTACCACCGGAGTCTCCTTCTGGATGTGCTTGAGATGTGATACTAATGCTGAAATAGGCTAGTTTATTATTACGATATTGTTCGTTCGGATCAACACCAACACCGCACAAATTTATTTTTCGGTATCCTCTTGAAAAGGACTTGTATTAGTGGAGTTTGGTGACACATATATACAAGGTCATTTCCTTGTATTTTCGACATGATACTTGAATTTTTCGATGACAACCATCCTCTTAAAATAAGGACCACGAATTTCATGTTATCTCCTCATTGATTATCTTGTTCCACTCCACTTATATGTCAGTCCGATGCGTATCTCCTTTCATCTGCCAAACAAACACAAATCTCAAATCCTCGGGTCAGCAAATGAGTGTCCACCGTACTTACGTCCACTGCCTTGGATCCAAACCATGCTTTGATACCACTTGATGAGACTGGCTGATCCATTATTACGATATATTCCATTTTGAGTCAACCCTGCACAAATTTACTTTTTGGTATATCCTAGCCAACAGGCCTCGTGCTAATTTGGGCTAAATGGACACTTATATACAAGGGTAATTTCCCTTGTAATTTCTATTGCGGTACTTGGATTGTACAATAATAATCCTCCACTCAAGACAAGAACCATGAACTTCGTCTCTTCCCCTCAGCTATTATCTTGATCTACCAGACACCTTGTATCGACATGCCCCCCCCCCCCCCCACAAGGAGTTACTTTATCCATATCTCCACTAATATATCGAACAAACACAAATCTCCTTTGATCCTCCGAATAAACATAGATTTCAAATCACGAGGTCGTAGAATGAGGATCCACCAAACTTACATCCACTTCCCCGAATCAAAAACTCCAAAACAAAATTCTTATACCACTTGCTGAAATCGGGTGATATAGTAGTACGATATTGTCCTTTTTGATGGACACTAATATACAAGGGTCATTTACCGAGTATCTATGATGTGGTACTATTGGAATATACCATATAACAATCCAATCCTCGACACAAGTGACTCGCTCTAAGCTACTCTCCCAATCGAAGCCAATTATAACCAACAATCGGGTGTAGTATAGTGGAAGTAAAGTAATAAAATTATTGAAACCTAGATCTCTAGCTAGGTGTATCGTTACTCCACTTCGGTTTGTTATCTAGCCACACAAGATTTTAGATTAATAAACTAAACTAGCTAAACTACTCTAACCACTACACTAACTAATTACAAGTTGGGAGTTCACTTAGGCATTGATTCCCCCTAGCTACTAACTAGATCAAAGATTGATGATTCTCTAACTTAATTTAATTTATTCTTCATTCATGATGCGAATAATTCTTGACTAGACCTTGAATCTCTATTCGAGCAATCAAGGCCCTCTTGATTCGTTTGCTTATAGGGCCATAACCTTCTCTAAAACAACCGATCAAGGTGTTTGGCACTAGACCCCTCTATTGAGTGAGGTTCCCGCACAATACAAAGCAAAGAATCAACTCACTCTCGTGTTATCAATCCCTTACTCCCAATCCATGATGCTCTAATTTCCTTAATAAGATTTTCTCTCTCATAGATCATTATTAAAACATGCATATATTGGATATGAACTAGAGAATATCCAGATAGAGTACTCATACAATCATTCAATCAAGCTAAACATGCTAACGGTTCATCAAAACCTAAGTGAAGGTGAATTATTCCATAGAGAGGAGAGAGAATAAAATCTAAAACTCAAGATCTTCAAACTTCATGTCTAGACTTGATATTCTAGCTTCAATGGTGATGGTTGCCTCCAATTTAGCTTGAAGAACACCGCTAGATCCCTCTCCTTCTCTTTGAAATGCCTCTTGGATGTTTTTGGTTGAAAACTAGTGAAGTAAATCGAGTTCTAAATCCTAGAGATGTCAAGGATCGAATTCTATAGGGTCTTCCAATGGTAACTACGCAAAACTATGTTATGGTGTTGAGAGATGAATAACAAAAGTATACTCGATGGGTTAAGGTACCCTAATAATTTTGAGTAAACAACTAATTAAAGCAAAGATTAAAAAAACACACAGATTTTAAACAAGTAAGAGATTAAGTTTCTTAAGAAGTATGATTTATATAAGCATGCATACTTTCTCATTGATATAGGATGCTTATATGCATCAATGCTTTGGTTTCACTCTATCCCTTCAACTAAGGCAAGCCTACTCCAGCTTTCATCACATGTGATAGGAGTTTAACTAGCTCATGTGTGCTTTCGATTCATGTCACCAACTAATTAATTAAGCGCAAGGAAATAAAGACATCACATCGTTAAGTGTGGGTCTCTTGAGCCATAATGATGGTCTATGGTATTGAAATATCAAAGCATCAATAATTAATCATCATCATTTGAGCCTATAGGGTTGTACCTTCCCACTATACACGCCTAATGATGATGCATCTACACAAGAGTAGTTTCCTATAACTCATTATAGCAATATAAACATTACAAATAGTAATGCACAATAGAAAGATAGAAGGCATAAAAGAACTAGACCATCGATGCTCTAGGGCATCATATTATCTCATAGAAAACACTACGTGACATATCATAGAATTTACATTCCAAACAATAAGGGTTTAGCTAGTCATGCGAGATAAGGAAGAAATCACCATAGATAAGGTAGGCATCGATGGTGGACTCATTCTCTCCTAAATCCGATAGAGGTTTAGGCGATTCTAAGTGTAAAATTGTTATACTATCCAAGTCCGAATACCTATTTTTAGTACAAGAGATATGGTAAACTAGGGTTTCTCCCTCCTAAAACTTTGTCAGAGCTTCCTAACACCACCAGGACTCGGATTCTCTGTCTAAGGGCCGAAGTAAGGTCTTCTAGGACTTTTTTTTGGGCTTAGAGATAGAGTAGAGGCTGGGTGGCGGCTGAGGCCAACGCCCTTTTTCTTCTCGGGATGACTTCCTTGGCCCATAAGTAACCTAACCAGAAGTTTTCTCCTTGATTTGGGCTAGGTATGCAGAGTGGCGGCTAGACTCAACAATGGACCACAACTAATTCTTGCTCCATCTTGAGTCAATTATTCCTCCATTAGGATCCCTTTGGGCTTTAGTTGTGAGCTCCATTAGGTTTCTTCGTCATTGGACCTCGTCTTTAACATGAAAACTCCAAATTGCTTTCTCTTTTGCTCCTCTAGTTCTTCAACTTTATCCAATGTTTGATCCAAATCCTTCTAGATTGTATTTAACTTGAAAAGGACCAAAACATACCAAAAGGCAATAAAAGAATAGAAGAACACAACCTAGGGCTATTAAATGCTCATTGATCGAATAATTATGATTTATGTATGAAATAAATGAAAATATACTAAAGATGCATTGATATAAGGGGAAAATGTATCAATTATGGGTGTGATAAACACTATATATGGAGCGTCATCAGACATACCCCACACTTCAACTTTGCTTGTCCTAAAGCAAACACTACTCGTAATCGTATAACTCAATGAAACCTACAATCATCACTCAACCATGATCTTGGGTAGTTGATAAAAGGTAAACTTGTAAGGTCAACAATAGCACGAGAGACTCCTGACCACGTCAATATGCAAGAATTGCATGGAATTTAACCAAAGCATCAACAACTAATTATGTATTAGAGTCTCAAAACAATAGGGTGAAGCTTTCCATAAATGATTTCACCTTTGAATGATACTACCATCCTCTTGATATTCCTTTAAAAACTTTTGCCTTCTTCAAACATGATAAGAGCTAAAATAGCTCAAGACTTGCGCAGTCGGAGGCTTGATTTCAAACCCAAGAAACGAAACACAAACAGAGCACGATGGTGATGAAGTTGGCAATTACGGAAGGGTTTGTCCTGCAGTTCCACACCTAGGGAATGGCTCGAAAAAAATAAGATGGGTGCCCGACCATGATCAACGCGTTCTTGATCGATACTGAGCTCACGAGTTCAGAATCCTCCAAACTCAATTCACAAGACACAACGTGTTGCTTGCAAACTGTAGGGTTATATTCTCCAAAATAAGTCTGCGTTTACAAGGCCATTCAAGCCCTTTAAATAGGTTGAGCATTACCGAGTTCTGAACTAACAAGGAAAGAAAAAATAAATAAACAACTTGATGTAAATCCTACAAAAACTAGTAAACTTAAAACTCAAGTAAGATACTTCCCACGACAGCAACATCCCGTGTTCAACCAAGCCACTTTACAAGCTTGGACCAGTCCCTTCCAGACTCCATCTTGATCATCCAATGCCTTCTCGTGGTTTATCGTAACTCCAGCTCCTCCTGGTTGTACTCCAAGCCCAAGTTATGGCTTGGTAACAATTCTGGGGTAAACAAGGGTTTTGATGACCCCATGAGTGCTAATGATGGTCTTGATTTTGGTAATCTTCAATGTTATATGACTTGGGTGGAGCTACAGTTACTGAGTTTATAACATCAGAGGGTGGCAATACTAATTTTGGTACTGCTGAAGGAGAGGTAGATCCAAAACTAGAGAAGTTCATACAAGATGCTAATTGTCCCCTTATTCTTGGTTGCATAAATTTTCAAAATTGTCATTTCTTACGAAAATGATGAACAATAAAAGGACAACAAACAGTAGCGATAAAGCTTTCAACTTGAAAAGCAAAAAACATAGTCCTGCGATTAGCAGGGGAACGAGTTTATTTAACCTCGGCTTGCCACTAAGGAAATCCTCATTGTTGTGGATTAAAGGAAAAGAGGGCTCGAGAAATGAATATTCTTAGAGTTTTCAAGACTACCTTCAAAAATAGGTAGGACAATGAAAATGTGGGATATTCTTTTGCATTTGTATCTTATTTGGGTTACGCCTTATGTGGGATTCCTGGTTTCTGCGGCTTTCGTCCGTTTGTTTTCCCTGCACTTCCAAGCACACAAAAGCAATGAGAGGATGAGAATCCTATGGGCACAAACCCGATTGATGAGTTTGGCTATGTGGAATCAACTATGAAGAGGGAGAAATTGAGTCTCCTTGGGAGGTTGTTTATGAAAAACCTCCGAGTTTGATGGTGTTGGAGAAAATTGTGAAAGGGGCATGGCACTATTCCTCTCAAGTGATTGTCATAGAAGAGTAATTAGTATTTTTTTGAATCATTTTTGAAGATGAAAAAGATAAGGAGTGGTTGGTCCAATGCACTCCTTGGCTGGTGAAGGATCGTTTCCTTCAATCTTTTTTACGTTGTGTAAATGTACTTCATAACATATTTGTTGTATTGTTGAGATTTTGAATTTATAGAACGAGATGTAACAGATTCTTAGTTATTCATAAGGTGTAGTGGGTGGAATCACTTACTAAGACTAATGAACATAAAAGTAACAGAATGTTAAAAAGGTCAGCAAAGCTGACTACATGTTCTATCACGCCACCGCAAGTGAAACCATCGAGAGGTGAAACTTGGAACAAAATTGTTGGAATGGTGTACCAGTGAGATGTTTAGTGAGTACGTAAGCAAACTAGTCAGTAGCAGCCAACTAATGCACATGGAGTTCTTATTGGCGACTCGGTCTCGAAAGAAATGAAAGTCAAATTCCATATGCTTGGAATGATTATGAAACACGGGATTGTGAGCCAAATACGTTGCACCAAGATTGTCACACCATAGAACCAAAGGGGAAGAAGGTTGCTGACCAAATTTGGAAATGAAAGTTTGAAACCAATTGACTTCAGAGGCGAGAGTGGCAAGGGCTCAATATTCACACTCTATAGATGACCGAGCAACCGCCGTCTGTTTCTGTATGGACCAAGAAACCATATTATCACCAAGAAAAATAGTGAAGCGGATTATTGATTTGCGATAGTGTGGTGAAGAAGAAAAGGAAACATCAGAATATACGTGGAATAGAGACTGAGAGGAGTGACTGAAGACCCATTCTTAAGATATGGTAGCCTGCAAGGAACAAAGAATTATCCTCACATCATGCCAATGAACAGAAAAGGAGATGTTGATAGTAGGAAACATGGTTTGAGATGAAAGATATATCCAGTCTGGTGAAGCTAAGATACTGAATGTCGCCCAAGATAATCTTGTAAAGACTGTGACATGGAAAAGCAGGTGATGAATCCAGTGAACTCTGCAGAACTTGATCGCTAGTGCACGATGTAGAAATGGGTTTACCATATGCCATGCCAGACCGTTGAAGAAGCTCTCATATAAATTTAGTTTGAGTGATCAAAAATCCAGTAGCGATATGATGAAATTCCAGACCAAGGTCTCACGGAACAAGTCGAGATTTCAGAAAAGAATGAGTGATAATGCTCAAATTATAATTTTTTTTGCTTTCCATATTTTATTCATATTTCTTTATATCGATACATCTTTAGTACATTTTACTATATATTGTATGGATTTCATAACTATTTAATCGGTATGCTTATAATAGACCTAGGTTGCATTTTAGTATCATTTTATGCCTTTTTGGTATTGTTTTGTGTTTTTATTTAATCCAATCAAGGACAAGTTGGATCAATCTTTGGATCAAATACGATGATCAAAGGGGTAATTATCAGAAGATCACAAATTGATTATCCATTTTATGGAGCCCAAATGAAGGAAGTCATTAGAGAATGTTAACATATGAGGCCAAGAGGAGCCCAATAGATAAGGTTCACCTCAAGCACAAAAAAAGAATCAGAAATTCATCAGTACAAGTCCTATTCTAAAAACAAATGCGGAGAGCACTTGACTCTCCATTTACCTTTGTTGACGGTTACTACGATGATTTCGCCGCTGATTCCTTGGTTCTTGGTGCATGGGCATCACGATCTGCTCAATCGTGGGTCCTTGGTGAGTTGTGGGTATCCCCCACACATTTGGTTTATATAAGGCTCAGTTATTTCTCGGTAGAAAAGGGTCATATTTTTTTTTCAAATTATGGTGTTCGCGATAATTGCTCCTCACATGTTTCGTTTTATGCCCTTTTGTTCTGGAATTTCCTTTATGTTCTTCTTATCTGATTTTTAATTGGTTCTCAGTTCATCCGATTCAGAGACTGGTGGCGAGTATGGACCCTATGGATGTCGATAAGGTGGTGGATTTTGATGACGAAGATGTGGACATCGGTCTTGTGCAGGCTGATGTCTCTTTGGTTGGGCATTTGTTTTCTCCTCATCCAATGCCCCCTTCGGTGCTTGAAAATATTGCTAATGGTATGTGGGGTCGGCTAACAACCACATCATAGTGCATGAGGTTGATCGAGGGCTCTGGCACCTTATCGTAACTGTTGTTGCTGCCCGGATTCGGATTCTTCATCTTTCTCCATGGACGGTTAAAGACCTGATGTTGCACTTGCTTCCGTGGAAACCAATTACTGATGGGCTATTGGGGGAACTTTCTAGGGTTCCATTTGTGGTTTACATTATGAAGATCCCACCGCAATTTTGTACCCTAAGTCTTGGTCGTCAACTAGCAAACCACTTGGATGAGGGTTTGGAGAATCGCCAAATCGGTATCTATGCTGATCATAGGGATGGTAATGAGTTGGGATGGGTTTTGCCAAACCCAAACCCATGGGTTTATCCATAAAAACCTAGAGTAAAACCCATTGGGTTCGGAAAACTCAAACCCAACTCAACTCGTTGAATATCCGCGGGTTCATGGGTACCCATGGGTTTTCGTGGTATGAAATTTATAATAACAAGTTCCTATCAAAATAAAATTCAAATATCAATTTCCCTATATATAAAACACCATTCTAGAAAATTCAAACATATAAGACTTACACTAAATAAATTCACACAGAATAAGTGTAGTAAGAGTTAGATTGGAGGAAATTAGAATAAGGGTAGGGTTTGGGGAGAGTAGGGCGACGAAATAAGTGTGGGCTGGTATCCATGGGTCAGTTACCCCTAAACTCAAACCCAATCCAACCTAGTGAATAGTGTACAGGTTTAAACCCAAACCCGATCTGAAACCCGTTAACACGGATTTTACCTGCGTTGACCAGGTTGGGTCGGGTAGGGACCCGGTTCCGGATTTTGTTGTCATCCCTAGCGGATCATCCTGGACAATCTGATCCGTTCATTAAGGCAATTGTCTTCATCAATGCTGAGGCACCACTGAGATCACAGTTATTTGCACAGAATGAAAATTTGGGAGGCTTCTAGACCAAACTAGACTATGAATATCTTCCTCTTTTTTGTTTCAATTGCGGCAGACTGGGCCATGGTAATACTACTTGTTCTTTTCCACCACCGTCGCTGGGGTTGAAGATCTATGATAGTTCAATGTTAGTGCATCCTCATGGGATTCTGTTGGATGAAGTCTCGATTCTGTCGGCGGGACATCTGGCCGTTCCACGACGTGGGCGTGGGTGTGATCGTTTCACATGGGTGCATCCCCGTAATTGTAGTGGACACAACTCTCAGAATCGACCACCTCGAGGGGAGCAGCCTGTTGATTTTGATCCCTAACAACATTAGACGGTCCTCGCGCTGACGACAGGTGAGCCGGATGGTTAGGGCACTGTTCAGCACCCCCTGATTATGCTGCACCTAATCAGTTGGGGAGAGGTTCAGTGTCCATGTCACGATCGTCTCGAGTTGTGTTACTGCCAATTCGTATCTCTGAGGTACCTTTGGTTTTTGCTACACATGTTCGTTCTGTGATTTCAGGGAACGATAAAGGAAAGGGAAAGGCGTTGGTTCAAGAGGTTCACTCGGATGAAGAAGACTTCCTATCCGTAGAGACTTTTGCTCCTCCACCTCGTCCAGGCTTTCATATGTTATTGACTAACGAGGAGATGGAAGCTGATTGTTCCAAATGAACTGTATCGGAAAGGGAGGCAGAGGATCAAGGTGCTGGAATAGATGTGGAAGATCTTGAAGCTGAACTTGCTGCTAAGAGGCATCATGGTGAGGGTGATTTGGTGGATAATCTGGGAACTGTGGTGGTAGCCAATATTGAATGGCCCTAGGGTGACAAATAATGATCATGGCTTGGAATTGTCGAGGTTTGGGTCCTGTCTTGACTATTCAATTGCTTGAAGGACTTGTTCGTGTTCATAGTCCATCTTTAATATTAGTGTGTGGCACTCATAAGAATCGTAGCTATGTAGATGATGTTTTTCGTTTTTGGATTTTGTTGATTGTATGGTTGTGGATCCAGTAGGTACCTCTGATGGCTTAGTAGCTTCTTGGGGTTCGGATATTTTTGTGTTCAGACTATTACTTTATTTCTTTGCAAATTCGAATGAATGGTATTTCTTATGTCCTGGTGTTTGACTATTTAAGTTGTGATGATGCTATTAGGCGTGGTCAATTTGCTTATTTTCCAATTAATGCCTTCTGTTAGCAGTACCATTTATGATAGTGAGAGATTTCAATGATATTTTACATGCTTATGAAAAAGAGGGTGGTAGGGATTTTGATCTTTGATGAACACAACCTTGTCGAACTTTTGTTGATGATTTGGGGCTTGTCGATATTGATTTCTCAGGTCCTGGATTCACTTGGTCCAATATACATTCTCGATCTACAACTTTCATCCAAATACGTCTAGATAGGTTTATTTTCTGTTCGGATTGGTTGGTGGCTTGGCCAAATAGTAATGTCCATCATCTAACATATCAAGGCTCTGACCATAGAGTAAGTAAGTACAACTGGTCGATGGATAGAGTGCCACATAAGAGGTTCTTTATGTTTGATGCGAGATGGAGAACAAATCAGGAGGCAGAACATATTGTTGCGGAGACATTGCAGGAGCCTGTGTGTGGTTCTCCGAGTTACCAATTGTGGACGTGGACTAAGATGGCTCGCCATCGGCTTTTCCAATGGGCGAAATTAGGAATTTTCAATTCGGCTAAGCATATTAATCAGCTTACTAGGGCAAAGTCTGAGCTTGCTTCGGCTTGGGCTGCTGAAGAATTATATTGGAAACAAAAGTCTCAGGTCAATTGGCTTCAGGTCGAGGACAAGAATTCTTGGTGTTTTCATATGGTAACTAGACTTTGTCGACGTAGGAATATGATTAAAGGTCTGTTTGATCCTGCTGGTCATTCGGTTACTCAGGAAGAGGACAAGCAACGAGTAGTCGCATATTTCTATTCCCATTTGCTCACTTCTGAAGGTGACGCTCTGGGCTATGCGGCTCGCATTGACAATTTCGTTGACAGACTACACCTACCTAATCGGGTTACTGCAGACATGAACAGGGCATTGGTTTCTGAGGTAACTCCTGATGAAATTCGGAAGGTCTTTCAGATGGCTTATATGAAGACATCGAGATCAAACAGTTTTACAGGATATTTTTTCAAATCCTTCTGGCATATTGCCGGTGACAGTGTGGTGAAGGCAATGTTCTCTTTCTTTTAGTGCGGTAAGCTTCTCTAGAATTCTAATCATACATGGCTAACTTTGATTCTGAAGGTGGATGTTGTTGAACGTGTCTCTCAGTTGCACCCAATTAGCTTGTGTCAATTTCTCTACAAGGTTATCGCCAAAATTATTGTCTCCATGTTAGCTCCACTACTGCCCTCTTTGGTATCTCCTGAACATAATGGTTTTGTCCAAGAACGATAAATTGTTGATAATATTTTAGCCGCTCATGAGTTGATGCATTTTATCAAGAATAAACGCCAAGGTCGCGAGAAATTCATGGTTGTTAAACTTGATATGCAAAAAACTTATGGTCGTGTGAGTGGCCCTTTCTTTTTGCCTTGATTCGTAAGATAGGGCTTCCCCTATTTGGATTAATTGGATAGAATAATGTGTCACTACGACTTCTTTTTCAGTCTTGGTTAATGGGGCTCCTTCAGATTATTTTCATGATACACGTGGGTTGAGGCAAGGAGACCCTTTGTCTGCTTTACTCTTTTATCTATGTACTAAAGATTTAACTGTAATGTTGCATCATGCTATTAGCTCCCAGGAGTTTCATCCACTCTGGATGGGTCCTCGGTTTCCTCCGGTTTAACATTTTTATTTGCGGATGATTCTTATTTGTTCCTACGCGCTTCTTGGCGAGATTGTGAAGCTCTTCTTTGAGTGTTAAACCATTTTGAGGATATTAGTGGGCAAAAGCAATGCAGTCAAAATCGCGCTTTAAAACTTAAAAACTTACGATTTTACGCTTTTGGGTCACCAAAACGCTTTCGTTTCCATATAAAAACTTAAGTGTATAAAATCGGACTAAATTGCGCTTTAAAACTTAAAAACTTACGAATTTACGGTTCTAGTTCACCAAAACGCTTTACGTTTTTACGCTTTTAATTCGCTACATGAGTATTCTTTTCATGAAATTAATTATAAAAAGTATATTTTTAAAGTAAATCACTAACAATATGATACATTTGAGATTAAAAGATACATACTAGGTACTTGGATGCATTATACTTCAATAGAGTAATCTAATTCACCAACTAGGGTTTTCCCAAATTCATTAGCATAGAGGGAAAAGTGGCTTATCGTTAAAATTTATGTTTACGAACTTATTATTAAGATGCTATAAGTTGCTCTACTTTAAACATGAATCACATGTATTTACTAACTTATCTAAATTCTGTGCATTCATATTTTGCATAGCATATGTCCTACTTAATAGATTTTTAGTTATTTTTCAGTATGCGTCAAAAACTTACGCTTTTACGCTTTGATTCTACGTTTTACGATTTTACCCCTTTTCCGCTTCTAGGTAGAATCGCGCTTTTGACTGCATTGGGCAAAAGGTTAATTTGCATAAATCGGCTGTGTTCTTCAGTCAAAATCTTTCTCATGATGATCAGGTAGATTTGGGTGAGTTACTTGGGATAGGTTCGGTTGGTTTACTTTATAGGTACTTGGGTTTGCGGTCTTTGGTAGCGCATTCAAAGGTGGATACTTATAAGTTTTTCGAAGAGAAAATGACGAATGCTTTGCAGGCTGGAAACATCGATCGTTATCTACTACCACTAAAGAGACTTTGCTTAAATCGGTTGCAACTGCTCTCCCAATGTATTTCACACCTGTTTTTGGTTGCCGCTGCAGCTTTTAAGAAGACTGATGCTCATATTGCTCGATTCTGGTGGGGGGCACATATGTTCAAAGGAGAATTCATTGGATTGCTTGGATGACGTTATGTCAGAGTAAGCATTAATGAGGTTTGGGTTTTTGTGAGTTTGAGAGCTTCAATCAAGCTTTGTTGGCCAAGGTAGCGTGGCCTATATTGCACGATCCTTTTTCTCATTTGGCTCGGGTTTACAAGGGTCAATACTATTCCTATGAAAATTCCATTCTTCAAGCTCAACCTGGATCCAACCCTTTATGGGGATGGAGGAGCGTTCTGTTTGGTAGAGATTTATTAGCTCAAGGCCTTCGCTGGCAAGTTGGGAATGGCCACTCACTAGCACCGTTTACGACAGGTGGGTCCTTGTACTCATCTTTGCTCGTCAATTTGGAAATCTAGAACTCGGCCAACTCCTGCTTATGTTTCAGCCTTCATTGATCCGGGTTCATGCTCCTGGAATCTTGTTGCTCTTCCATATTATTTCACTGAGGAATCAGTAAGATTGATTTATTTTATCCCCTTGCCGCGTGCCTCTCTACTGGATAGGATGATTTGGCATTACACGTCAATGGGTGTTTATGAATTCAAGTATAGGTATCATCTTGCATTTGAGTTAGCTCGTACTATCGACAACAAGCCTTGGGTAAATGTTCTGGATAGGCTTATTTAGAAATGGTTGTGGAACTTAAAGATCCCACCAAAGTTGATTTTCTTCCTCTGGCAATGTTGCCATCGAATTTTACCAACCAGGGAGGCTTTGTTTATTAGAGGGATGGATCTACTACCCGTCTACCCAATCTGCAATAGGAAGCAGGAATCGTTGGAACATCTTTTCTTCTTCTTCTGTCCTCTAGCACGCTGTTTCTGGGCTGAAATTGGACTTAATGCATAACGATAGGTTGGCGCAAAGACTCTTTTTTCTGTTTTTGTCCGAACCAATCTTTATTCTATTGTAGCGGATGAGGCACATTTTAAACTTCTTCAGATAATTTGTGGATTATGGAGACTATGAAAGAATCGTTGCTCTGTGGTGTTCGGTTATGTTCAAATTCATGTTTCTTCTTTACCTACACAATGGCAACATCAAGTGGTTGAATTCAATCGTGTAGTCCTACAGATGATTCCCTCAACAAATGCGCAGGGGTGGCAGAATCCTCCTCATCGCTCCCTATCATCACCTCATTTATCCATCACAGCTTACTTTGATGGAGCTACTTCTTCTTCAGGGTATGGATGTGATGGCTTTGTGTTTATAGACAATGTTGGTAGACCTTCTTCTGCAGGTGCGCTTTGTTAATGACGGCATTCAGGATGCTTCCACAATTGAAGCTCCAGCCCTTCGGGATTGTGTCCAGCTTTGTCATGTTCTTGGGATTTCGGAAGTTACAATTCATGGCGATGGTAAAACGTTCATTGACAAATGTAATGCTAATGACCATTGTGAGGCAAAGATTGGAAGCATACTATAGGTGATCATTGGGTCCCTTGGGAGATTGTTGCGGGTGAATCTGCGGTTCATTGGTAGGACTGATAACAGATTGGCTCATTTGGTGGCACGAAAGGCTCTGTTCTTGTCCCCTCGAATGTTTGAGAGGTTTGACTACGTACCATGGTTGTCTAGCTTATAGGGAAATCTATGTACAAACTATGGATATTTTTATTTTTCGCATTAATCATGAGATCTAATGAAAAAAAGCACAGGAAATAATCCATGAAGGTTCCAACTATCGTTCGGCCACCTCAAACCCTAACCCACCAAGTCGCGATAAAAATCCATAGAAAGGTTACTTCTGGGCCAAGAAGTCTACTGGAGGAGGAAAAATAGTGATAGTGGAGAACTCCAGGAGGCCTCCATGGGTCCATAATCAAATGAAGATTCTGAAATCTTCTTTCTTTGTCCCCAAATTAGAGTATCCAAGTTTCAGTCATGCAATGAATCTTTTGGTTGAGATTTAGGGGGGGAAATGGAAAATTCCTTCTCATATTTCCTATAAATAGAGGGTCGGACTACACTGCAAAACTACATGTACTCTACATTACTCGTTCAAAGGCTCACTCGGTTTGAGTGGAGATCAAGTTAGCATCCATAGGAGGGGCGCAATTAAGGAGACATTAATCATTGATGGTGCCATGGTGGTATCATCCTTCTCTCTTATATATAGCAGCTCAATTAGTTGTTTAAGAATGTGAATTATATGATTCATTATGCTTTACTTTATATGATTTAATGAGATTCTTTAATCATTTGATGCTTTAGTCATTCAATGCTTCAATCATTTCATGCTTTATATCATCTATTATGTGGTACTAAGTTGTTATTTATAATATCATTATAAGATGTTAGGAAACTACTTTATATGATATATTGTTGTCTTTTACATGTATAAATGGAATGATCAACTTTTCATGCTTGTATGAGTTCAAGCTTGATACCCTAGATCATCCATACCATAGACCATTTAGATGAAAATTTCTTAACAATCAAGTATCTTTTACCGATCTTGTATATCATTTACTTTATTTGCTTTGTTTATCTATGCCTATCTAGAATACCAACTAAACAGAGGGAACATCAACCCATTGATTTTGTCTTTGTTGTGTCTTTACTTAAGCAGAAGTGATAAGTTCAAGAGTTGCTATTAGACGACATTGTGTAATACACCTGAGACATACCTAGGATTTTTATTACTTTGTAATACTACTACATATTGCATTGCATTACATTACATGCACATCAAGTTTTGGCGTCGTTGTTGGGGATTTCTAATAATATATTAAAGTAACTAACCATCTTATGTGTCTTTGTTGTCTTTAGATTTAGTTTGTGTTGTAGGATTTAGTTTATGAGTCCAGTGTCTACTAGAAGATGAATAGAAGACCAAAATTTTGTGAAGGATAACATCAAATAAGAAGGAGCATCGAGTTCACCCTTGCTGTGATCGAAGGAAGGAGAATAAAGATCGAAAAAGAAGGACACTTCAAGTAACACTCATCATGGATTGATTTCGAGTTGGGAGAAGAACATTGTAGAAGAATGCAGCCTCATTCTTGGAGAAGAGTAATCCTCTACATTGCCTTCTATGTCATCCACAATGAGAGAAGAGTAAATAATGGTGGTCCCACCTACACTATACAAGTATTCAAGACCATGAGCTTCGAATATTCCTTCGAGCATTATTGTGCCACTACAACCATAGAGATATGCACATCATTGATGCAGATGGTACAACAAGCTGGGAGATTTGTATGAAGGAACGATGACATTCTAGTACAGCATCTAAAGACTTCTTGGAGATCGTAGATTCCATTCCAGGAACTGAAGCCACTCAAGATGCCATACGAAGACGAGGTTTACCTTTTTCACTAATGGGAAAGGAGAATAGTGGCTAGGCTATCATCCGCTTAACACCTTCACTACTTGGGAGACCCTATCTCAAGCATTCATTGAAGAGTTCTTTCCACCATGGAAGACAGAGGAGCTTAAATATGACATCACTCAATTCCCACAGAAGGATGAAGAGATGTTCTATGACATTCAGGGGATATTCTAAAGGAACTCTTCAATGAATGCTTGAGATAGGGACGATTATCGGGGGACAACGGCATACAGTGAGTCGTTCTTTTTAAAATACTTGTCAATCCGACTATTTCAAGCTCTCGGTGCTTGTTTCAGACCATACAATGTCATTCTCACCTTCAACACCTTGTCTTAAGACCTTCAATGATTGTGCATGGATAAAATTATAATTCTTTTGTGTATCTATATAAGGTACTTCATCACTTTCATCCATAGTGATGGATAAAAAGTATACTTTAGTTGTGTTTCAGCACTCGAATCTCATGTTGCTTCTTCATCAATTGTTACGTCCCTATTGGTGATCGCCTTCCCTTCCACGAGATCAAACATCATGTAACCTTTTGAAGGTTCTGAGTAAACCAAAAACAAGTACTTCTTACTTTTGTCATCCAACTTTGATTTTTCTTGATCTGGTACGTGCACAAGATTATGTTAGTTAGTTATTTATTGTTTATTATTTATCAGAGTCGAACATCAATGATTCAGATAGTATTGTACTCTATCTTACGGATTGATTTATATTTTAAGATAATATATTTTGAGTGGTACTAAGAATGATTGCGTCTTTGTTGGTTTCACGATTTATTAGGTCTATTTAGTGTTATATTTGAATATATACATGCAAAATATTTATATATAATAATGTTGGATGTACAAGGTGGGGAGGCCGGATCCTGTGACTAAGGGTGCTTAGTAACTTGACTAAGCCCCTCCCGACCCTTAGATTTTGACACATCAATCCAACGGTTAAAAAATGGGAAAGGCTTTTCAATTACTGACAAGGGTAGTTTGGGTATTATGAAAAATTATGAAGCATACAAAACGGACTTCCAAACATTACAAACCATACAACATACAAACAGTACAAACTAGAATGACAATACATACAAACAGATTTACAAACAATACAAACATACGAACTATACAAACAATACAAAGTAGATAGACAAACAATACAAACCATAAAAATCAGAAAACAACCAGGTTGACTTTAGAGGCTTCATTCCTATATAGTGGGGCACAATCTCAAAGTCAACCCGATTGTTTTTTAGACATAAATATATTACAAAAATGGTGGACAAACATTACAAAGTAGACCGACAAACCTTACAAAATGGAAAAACACCCGGGTTGACTTTGAGGCTTCATCTCTATATAAAAGGGTTTTGTCCTATACTGTGGTATTACGAAAAATACAACATGGTGGTATACATGATCGGTAAAGGAATTTATCGAGTTTTGTTAATCATGATTAATTTAATTTTTGTACAAAAATTTTAGATCCAAATTAAAATAAAAATAAAGTTCAATTGAAAAAATTAAGAGATTAAAAAAATTATTTAAATTTCAACCATGAGATATATCCAATCTTAAAATTTTGTTATAAATTAGACATATTTTTTAGTTTATGCATAAGATGATGACCCAAAGGTTGTCCATCTTCAAGCACCTGAGTCAAAGAGTGAAATTATGTGTGTTATAAAGGGAAAATAAAAGGAATTAGATTTGCATTAACGAAAAACTCACAGCTAGATTTTGGATCTGGCTTAAGCTTCTTAAAACTAGAACACACCTGATTTCAGTATCGTATGGAATTGTGAAATGGAATGTTCAGATTATGCAGAAATGATCGTTTGGATGGATCAATTGTAAAACGAGATAATTTGGCCAATTGTCTTATTTTACAAAATGAGTCATTTAAAACGAGTCAATTCGAATTACCTATCCGACCCCAGACAATTGTGATTGTCTCAAAATGAGTCAATTTGAAATTCCCCTAGTCAAATTGCTTCATCTAAATTTCATTCTGCCTAATGGATCAATTGTAAAACGAGATAATTTGGCCAATTGTCTTATTTTACAAAATGAGTCATTTAAAACGAGTCAATTCGAATTACCTGTCCGACCCCAGACAATTGTGATTGTCTCAAAATGAGTCAATTTGAAATTCCCCTAGCGTTTGGATGGATCAATCTAGAAATGAGTCAATTTGATCAATTGTCTCGTTTTATAAACGAGACAATTAAAACGAGTCAATTCGAATTACCTGCCCCACCCCAGGTAATTGAAATTGACTCAAAACGGATCAATTCAAAATACCTCAGGCAGATTGATCCATTCAATTTTTTTTGCTGGCAAACGAGGCAATTGGTACAATCGTCTCAAAACGAGACAATTGTGTTAAATTGATCCGTTACAATTCCTCATCCATGCTTCATCTAAATTTCATTCTGCCTAACAGATCAATATGTCTCAATTTTCTCAAAACAAGATTATTTTGTCAGATTGATCCATTAGAATTCTCCATCCAATGTATTTAGACCAAAAAGTACTTTGGTACGTACATTGGTGCAAGTTGGTTTGGAAAACTCCTACAAGTCCTAGTAACCAGTTCTTATCCTGGTGACAGGAAGTTGAGTGTACATGTGACAAGATGCAAGCATGGGGTGTTCAGGGTCCTCTGCGTGTATTTTCTGTGATAGGAAGTTGAGTCTCACACTCTCTTTTCTCTTTATGTATTTTATATAAGGTGCTCTATTCTGGTTTGTTCTTAGCTTTTACATCGCATCCATCTTACTGTTGGCATACAGAGCTCCAGTGGGCTATTTCGTAGTTCTCTGGAGGTACTGTTGCTGCAAAAACTGAAAGACTGATCTGGAATGCTTTGATTAGTGTAATTTGGAGAGATAGGTGTTCTAAGAAGTATGGAGGGAAAGTATGTAAATGGGCTGATAGCCTGAAACAGATTAAGAATGATGTTGATTCTGTTTATGGGAAGGGGATTTACGCCTTTTGGTATTTCTAAATCCTAACTAGTCGCTCTATCCTTGGCTGTAAGTTGTATGAAGTCAAACTTAGTATTGTATTTATCTGGTGGCAAGGGATGTTTGTCAAAGTACTTGTTAATTTTGATGATATATACACCAACCATTCATAAAAATAAAAAAGTGATGATATATTTTTAATAAGTTTGCATGGAATAGAGGAACAAGAGAAGAATTATATCAACAAATTAAGAAGGATCTCATATATAACTTGAGCGAAGTCTTGTCATTTCACTTCACCTTTCTAAAAAGTAGGAGTGTTGAAACGGTGTGGTTATCATAGTAACCGTATTAATTAATACTATTTGGATAATTTAGTTTGGTTAATTTGGTTAATTGGTTTGGTTTGGTTGAAGTTCTTAGTTTGTTTGGTTTAGGTGGTTTGGTTTGGCTTCAGACACTCCTAACCAGCCAAACCAAATTAACCAGATAAATAATTAGTCATATATCTAATATATACACATACTTAATCTACACAATAATAAAAGCCAAATGAGAAAACTTGAAGCCCCATTTCAAGTTTCCTGCATCCAGAGTAAAAGTAGGAAGGACATTTTGGTCTTCACAATTACCTTTTTTTATTCATTAAAAAGACACTTACTGGAATTCGAACCATGACCACTTTAAAGAAAAGCAAAGATCATAACCAATCACACTAAGTACATTTGTTATATTTTTTTAAATTAAAAATATATAATTGCGGAGAGGAAAAAACCCTTCCCCCATTTCAAATTCCCTGCTCCAGGAGCGTTTGTAGGAAGGGTAGAATAGGGAGTGCCAATTTTTTTCTTTTTCCTCTGTGGAACGGGCCAACTTACCGTACACATGCTGATTTAAACGGGTCCAGGAGTGTCAATTTTTTTCTTTAAGTCCTTTTATTTCTCCGAGGTGGTAAAATATATATGAAAAGGCAAAAAAATACTCCTTTTTATTGCTAAAAATAAAAAAAAATTAACAATAAACTAATGCATGGATTCTAATGGGCTAACCACTAATCATAAAAAAAAAAAAAAGAGTTGAATGAGCCTGACCTACACGGGATTTGCCTATCAAGTAAAAAAAATGAACATCGTTGGTTTGCCATTCTAAAACAAGCTATTTTCTCTAGCATAATATATGTTATGCTATTATTTTATATCTTAGTGACTAAAATATAATGCATTTTAAAGTTATTCAATGGTTCAACCTCGACCAACCCAATTAGTCCAATTTTTATCATTTCAAATATATATTATATAATTATTTGATATCATAATGATTAAATTATAGTGTATATTATAGGGAATCGTTTGGTATTTGTTAGTAAAAAACTAAAAAGAAAGATCTATTTGGTTATTTTTAACATTAAAACGATCCTAAACATTTTCAGTTTCCTTTCGAAATTCTATAGTTTTATTCCTGAATCAGTGATGTGCAAATGGCGAATTGCGGTCATCTCTTTTCTTTCATTATTTTTTATTTTCAAATAGAATGTTTAAAAGTAAAGAATAATTAGAGTTTGGCATGGGTCGGTGAAATAGGGTGAATTTCAAGTTTTGGTCCGTTTTGATCAAGTCTAATTTATAATCACATGGTTCCCTGATACCCGATAAAAATATCAATCCAAACCAGTTTGGCAGGTGGTCCGTGTTTGCCACCATTTTCTAGGGATACAGGAACAGTGGTTCCTATCCCAAATCGTGTTGTTCATTCTTGATTTCTTTAGATTTTATAATGGCTTGGCAAAAAACCAGAAAGCACAATGATGACAAGATGAAAGTTTTATAAAGCAAATTAATCGGCCAACGGGCCGAGTAAAAGCTAGCAACGATTGTGAGATGCTCATTTCCCAAAAACCGGCGGGGTAGGCGATTTTTTATTCGATTTTCTGGAATTCGGTTTCTATAAAACTTACTCAACCTCATCATATTACCAGAAACAATATTGTTTCACAAGGTAACAGGTACTTGATTTTGGTTCATAAGGCTGATTTTTTATTCGTTGCATCATTCATGTCTCTTTCCTACTAAAATTCACTATTTTTATCACGTGTTTCCAAAAAAAAAACTATACAACAATAAGCTATACACTCCATTACACTATCAAATTTCATACCTCACATTCCTCCGGCCAAATGGTCGGGGCCCACGCTAGTACTTTGAATAACCACTCAAGAGTTAAACGTTCATCCTTTTTAGACTCATAAAATATAAAGCTTGATATTATTCCTATAATGTATATTTGTATATGTAGAGTGTAGACCACAACATATGAACGCCTAATTTAGATAAATCTCATACATTATGTTTGGATGAAAACTTGAAAACAACGTCTTTTTCAGCCTATGAAAATTGCTAAAAGCCTAAGTCAATTCAAACAAACACAACAATTCATTAACCCATACCATTATGATAAATTTTTGTTAGGTGAATACTTTTATTCTAACCGTAAGATAATTGTCTTAGTTGCATGTATTTATGTTAAGGGTCAACTATAACTATGTGTTGATTGTTATGTTTTATTCATTATATAAATTGTGAATTGATAAGTTAATCGAAAATTTTCTCATTTAATGATAATGTATTTTATATTGGTTAATCTAGTTAACCAATTAACCACACCGATTAAACTTTAGTTTGGTTAATTTGGTGGTTGTATTAGTTTGAACAGTTTGGTTATGATATTGTATTCTATAGTTAATAAAATTTAACCTTATTTAGTTTGGTAATAACCATGGTAACCATTTGAACAGTGCAGCATGAAGTTGGCCAATTCATAGTCGATTACTTAATTGGAGCTCTAACACGAAATTACCAATTAAGTTGGCCAATTCATAGTCGATTACTTAATTGGAGCTCTAACACGAAATTACCAATTCCCGAAAGTGGAAGGTATGCGACATCATAAGGTCTTCACTCCCCCGCAAATCTAATCTACGCCATCAGTAAATACCATATCCAGGTTGGTCATCCTCAAATTCTCGAAAGAAACAACCCGATACCAAAGAGAAGGGGGTACTGCTGACAATTGAACAAGTTTTCATCAAAAGTGAAACCAAAAGAAGAGAACCTGCTCTTTACCCATAAAAATTATCCTCGCCGGAAAACAGAACCCAAACTTCCAAATCTTTTCTACTAAACATTCATCATCTGAGTAGCTGGGGAAATCATCAGAAGTACTAATTCATCATCTGAGTAGCTGGGGAAATCATCAGAAGTACTAATTCATCATCTGGGTAGCTGAGGAAATCATCATCAGGACTAATCATTTCAATCGTTTGTCAGATTCTAAAGGCGTTCTCTTGCACAATAAAAGACTGATTAGTTGCAGAGTACCTTCACTATGGACATTCAGAAGGCACCTTACTGATCTCAAAAGGGTTATTAAAACATCCAAATGATGAACTTTACCACCAAAACCTGAACCTGCACTTTTTTCTACATCTCCACAACATAATCAGGCGACTAAGTACGGAGGAAATCAAAACAGATTTCAAACGAAATGGGCATCACTCAACACCATATTCAGACTTCCCAACCATCAACAAGCTAGAGAACGACTGGTGAAAGTCAATGCAGATAGGCAATCAATAGGGTTCTGCACCAATGCTATTGAAAGCAACCTTCGATTTTAACATTCAACTAAGACACTTTCAGGGGAGAAGAAACTTCGAGCTCTTATATATCACAGAACTGTTTGATCAAAATCCATCCGAAAAACCTAGAAGCCAAAGAATACAGATGCTTTTGATTAGAGCTTGTAAGATGCTCAAAACTCCTGAGAAGCAGATCCAATGTCCCCCTTCCCACCAGCCTTTTTCGGGAGAAGAGTCTGGTGAATGTTTGGTAGAACACCGCCGTTTGCAATGGTTACCGATCCGAGAAGCTTGCTCAGCTCCTCGTCATTCCTCACCGCCAGCTGGATGTGCCTAGGAACGATTCTGTTTTTCTTGTTGTCCCTTGCGGCGTTCCCCGCGAGCTCCAAAACCTAGCCATCAAAAAAATCAAATGAACATCAAAAACAAATCCCTAATCACCAAATCTGATTACGGAAAGAGAAAAGTGGATCAGCGGTAAAGAACCTCAGCGGCGAGGTACTCGAGGACGGCAGAGAGATAGACGGGAGCTCCGGCGCCAACTCGTTCAGCGTACTTGCCGGCTTTTAGAAACCTTGCGATTCTTCCGACGGGGAACTGCAATCCGGCCTTGGAAGATCTGGAAACTGATTTCGTCGCCTTAGCCTTCCCGCGGCCTCCCTTGGTTGTTGCGGCAGCTGAACTCATCTTTCCCGGTCTGAAAATTGATGAAAACTGGAGAGAAACCCTAACCCTAGATTCCGGAGATGGGGAGCGATGAGATTGTAGAGAAGATGGGGAAACCTCGAATGTAGTGTATGGAGGAGAGCGAGTGAGGGGTTTATATAATGTGGCGAGAGTGCAATTTGATTGGCTGAGAGAGCTGTGCGAGGATTGCCAGCGTGGCAAGCGGTGGTGCTTCGCTCTTTTTTTTTTTCAGGCGGGAAAAGCTTTTCGGGTTTCCAAATATTGGTTTCGAGTTTTCTGATTTCGCGCCCTTGTTTTTGGGCTTTTACTTGTGTCAATGTCGATTAATTGCAACACTAATAAGCCGGTTTATTAGCGAAACTGGGCCTATTGATTGCTCAAGTCTTCGATGGCTTTAGGCCTGTGGGTAGGATGGCAATTTGAATCAGACTATCGGATATTACCCCACCTTGTTTGAGTTTTTTTTTTTTTTTTTTTTTTTGACAAAGCAACTTGTTTGAGTTGGAGTGGGTATTATTTCACTAGTAGTAGCGTAGGATATGATAGGGCACGGGTAGGGGTGGAAATCGGTACGGTATCGGTATCCCAATATCAAATACCGAAATCCCGAATACCGAATTACACCATGAAATCAATCTCAATCTCAATCCCTAAATAATTTCGGTATCCCAATCCCAATCCCTAAATATTTCGGTATCCCAATCGGTACCTCGGTATCCCAATCGGTATGATCAAATACAAAATTAATTATCTTTGCTATTAATAATTAAATATATAAATTCGATTTTATTGTTTAATTTAGGGCAAAGAGACTAAACAAAGAGTCTTGAGTTGCCTAGAGCTAACATCTCAAGTTTTTATAATTAGTAATCTTTAATTTGATGAATTTGAGGTTGAGAGACGACTAATACTATTGTGAAATAGTGATGTAATGATCTATGTATAATTAAATGACCCTATTGGTGGTTGAGGGTCGCATAGTAGTGAATGAGAGAGTATAGTTGAGAGGATAAAATACACATTAGCTTATATTTCGGTATTGATCGGTATTTCGGTATATACCGATCCCAATCCCGTAATCCCTAATACCGAATAAAAATTGAAACTCAATCCCAATCCCAATCCCACAAAATAATTCGTGTATTCGGTAATACCAAATATAGACAAATTCGGTACGGTATTCGGTATATACCAAATACCGGTACCAAACTTCCAGCCCTAGGCACGGGTATTACTTTTGACCATTCTTACTTGTCCTATATCAATTTGTCTCAACATCTAGGGAGTAAGCTTGATCTTAACCGATCCGTCCCGACACTCAAGATCGGGGTTGGTTCAGTTTGTTTGTAGGTTTAGTTTAGTATCTGTTGACACCTAAAATTAATTTGGCCGGGATTAAATGCCGCATTAATTAGTTTCGGCATTTAATTCGATACCGCGGGTAAAAAACGGTGTCGTTTAGAGTCGAGCGGTGTCGCGGAGAGTTAAGAACACAACCCTTCGGAATCTAAGAACAGTTGCGAGACATCAATATCCTCCACTGGCGGATCAACAACGTCAATCTCAAGTTCCACCAAGTCCTAGAACAATGGGATCTTACTTTTGTCCGGGGATCAAGGATATTCAGTCACCCATACGATACCCATGTCTCTTGGGGAAAGAGTCAAAATCACGCCAGGAATGATTTCCATGATCAAGACCGACTACCAGTTCAAGGGGACAAAGGATGAAATACCTCATCATCATGTAGAGGAATTACTGTTGCTAACCGATGGTCTGAATGTGAATGGGGCGGTTAGGGAAATGGTTCGTCTCCGACTCTTCCATTCTCACTTGTGGGAGGATCCCGAAAGTGGTTTATGAGACAACCTCACCATTCCATCACTTCGTGGGAGGAGCTGTGCAACTAGTCTTAAACAGATTCTACACCCCCTCCAAGACCGCGAGCATGTGAGCCATCATCAATGCTTTCAAGCAAAAGGAGAACGAGACCTTGGGAGAATCATGGGAGAGGTTCAATGTTTTACTCTTCAAATGCCCTCACCATGGTGTCGAGGATTGGAGAAAGGTATAGATTTTCTTCAAGGGACTTAAAGATGAAGAGAGGTAATGCATCTTGAAGACTGCTGGGGAAACTTGAAAAATAAGGAACCAGAGTACATCTTGAATCTACTACAGGATATGGAGGAAATGAACATGATTGGCAAGAGTTACAAGAAGAGAAAGATCTCGAAACTTTTAGCCCCACCTCGCTTGCGCCTAACCCACCGGTGGATAATGAAGATGAGCAGACACCTTCACCAACTAAGAACAACAAGAAGAACTCATCTTCTGAGGCAGGAATTGACGCACCATTGCCGATTTTTTGGCTTGAAGCACCCACTGCAAACGATTCCTTAGAATCACATCAAGAACTTATGATGGATGGAAGAGAATCTTACCAATTCATTGGAAATAGCTACGACCTAAACAATTTCATGGTATAACTACAGGAAGCTGCAGGAGAGAACCTTGACCGAGCAAAAGCGGTAGAAGAATTTATGGGTCTTTTCCGGCCAACATCCGTGAATTGAAAAAAATTAAGAAAGAAATAACGAGGGTATAAAAAATCTACAAGAGAAAATCTCTTAGATTTCATAGCTAATAGAGGATAAGGAATCGGAAGGAGGGTATAGCAGTCACCACTCCATCACAAGAAATGGCTGCGGAGCAAGTGAATCTCAATCTATCGAGGATGGAAGCCCCGATGGCTAGAAACAAGTCTCGAGCGAAGAATAAGAATTCGACGGCACCCTACCCTTCGAGGTTGAAGAACGAAACTCTTGAAGATGAATTTGCGGAGTTCCTAATTCTTCTGAAACAATTTCAGGTTGATACCCCATTCCTTGATGTTGTGACTCAGATCCCTAAATATGCAATGTTCGTGAAGAATTTGTTGACTAAAAAGGAGAAATTGGGGGAGGTCTCAACTATTGGCTTCAACGAGATGTGTTCAGCGGTTCTTCAGAACAAGCTTATGGAAAAGAAAAAAACGACACATGGAGTTTTACTATACCTTGCATGATTGATGATGCTTTGTTTAAAAAATGTTTATCATATCTAGGGGCTAGTATTAACGTCATGCCTTACCAAGTTTTTACGAAGTTAGATGTAGGTGAACTAACCACTACTTAGATGAATATCCCACTAGCAAATTGATCTATTGTGTTCCCCAAGGGAATAGTTCAAGATTTACTTGTTAAGGTTGATATATTCATATTTCCATCTGACTTCATTGTCTTAAACATGCCTGGAGATGTCGATGGTCCCCTAATTCTAAGAATAACCATTTCTAGCGATGGCTAAATCGACCATTGATATGCAAGATGGTAAAATGATGCTAGAGATAGGAGATGATGAGATCATATTTACGAATAAGGCCAGCATGCGTAATAATGAAGCGTGTGATTATCTGAACTTTTCATAAGATTTTCGTAATGTGTATAGTGTTCCTCCTTTCCAATACCAAGTGACTGATGATCCACTTGAACAATGTATTGTTTTAGGTGCCGAGATTGCAAAGGATTTGAACATGGACGAGTAGTTGAGCACACTGGATGACGGGATTAGTGAAGAGAATGACAAGGGGGTGGAGACTCTTCCGGAAATAACTCGAATTGCACCATCAATTGAAGAGCCATCGAGTTTAGAATTGAAGCTGCTACCCGAATACTTGGAATATGCTTTTCTCCGAGAAGGCTCGAAAATTCTGGTGATAATCA
Organism: Linum tenue; assembly: GCA_946122785.1. NCBI lineage: Eukaryota > Viridiplantae > Streptophyta > Magnoliopsida > Malpighiales > Linaceae > Linum > Linum tenue. The sequence continues at coordinate 42,043,278 of CAMGYJ010000006.1, read as the reverse complement.
ACGCGAATCTCACCGCAGAGCAGAAGACGGCTCTAGTTCAACTGCTAAGGAGGCATGGAAAGGCTATATCTTGGAAGATAACGGACATTCAAGGGATCAACTCATCCTTCTGCACTCATAAAATTAACTTAGAAGATATCAGCAATTCGGTAATTCAACCACACCGTCACTTTAATCCCAATATGGTGGAAGTAGTTAAAGTTGAGATCATTAAGTTTCTCGATACAAGAATCATTTATCTCATTTTGGATAGCACTTGGGTGAGCCCAACTCAGGTGGTACCAAAGAAGGGAGGGACTACAGTTGTCCCAAACGATAACAACGAACTCATCCCTACTCGGACAGTCACAGGGTGGCGAGTTTGTATTGATTATCATAGGCTTAATGAAATAACTATGAATGACCACTTTCCTCTCCCTTTCCTTGATCAAGTATTGTAACGACTCGCCGACCACGACTATTACTACTTCCTGGACAAAATGTTTGGCTACTTCCAGATTCCTATTTGACCAAAGGACCAAGAAAAGACAATGTTCACCTGCCCTTTTGGAACATTCGCCTATAGAAGAATCCCCTTAGATCTTTGCATTGCTCTTGCAACATTCCAACGATGCATGATTGTTATTTTCGACAAGCTGGTCGAGGATATCATAAAGTTCTTCATGCACGATTTTTCTGTGGTTGGTGACCCTTTCGACCTCTGGCTTTGGAATCTGGGGAAGGTGTTGGAGATGTGTACAAAAACCAAGTTCTCACTCAATTGGTAGATATGTCATTTCATGGTTCAAGAAGGGATAGTGCTTGGACATAAAATATCCAAGAAGGGTATCGAGGTGGACAGAGAAAAAGTCGAAACCATTAGCAAGCTACCCCCATCAACTACGATAAAGGGAATTCATAGTTTTCTCAGTCATGCTGGTTTTTACAGAAGATTCATACAAGATTTCTCCAAGATTGCCCTACCTCTCATCAAACTACTTTAAAAAGACGCAGTCTTCAAATTTTCTCCAGAATGCATGGATGCTTTCAAGACATTAAAGAGTTAAACACTGTCCCAATCATGGTGACTTTGAACGGGAAATGTCCTTTCGAATTGATGTGTGATGCGAGCGATTTCGCGGTAGGAACAGTTTTGGGTCAAAGAAGAGACAAACACTTTTAACCGATCTGTTACGCAATCAAAACTCTGGGTGAAGCTCAAGAAAATTACACTACCGTTGAAAAGGAGCTACTTGTTATAGTCTTTGCATTTGACAAATTCCGACCCTACTTAGTTCTTTCCAAGGTCATCGTTTACATGGATCATTCTGCTCTTTGTTACTTGATGATGAAGTTGGACTCTAAACCTTGTCTTATCCGTTTGATAATTTTATCGCAAGAGTTTGACATTGAAATCAAGGACAAGAAGGGGCGGAGAACCTCGCAACTGACCATCTTTCCAGGTTAGAGGAGCCAACGGGAAATGAACTATCCAAGGTAAATTAATGATTCATTCCCAGATGGAAGACTTTATCTTGTGCAAACAAGTGAAGACAATCCCCCATGGTTTGCAGTTGTGGCAAATTATCTGGCAACAAAGCAGCTTCTGAATGATATGACTCGTCTTGAGCGGAATAAATTCTTCTTAGAGATTAAGGCCAGTAAAGCCATTTCAGAAGGCCGGATATACCTTGCGAATTACTTGTTGCATAGATCATCCCATGAGGTGCTGGAGTGATGTGGTTGATTGTGCAACCATTTCTTTGAAGCACCACTCAAGGTAAACGGAAATAACCATAATCGAATAGCCTTTTGAGAAACTCCATTCATTCTGATTCCCGTCAATTCGTAAAATGACTTGACATGTGCATGAGCATCTTCACTCATCATCTCACTGAATTGAACCTCACTTTGAAGCATTGAAATTGTGTCCGAATTTATCACATAATCGTAGTTGGACAATGTCGGATGAGGAATAGGTGATTGAACATTATCCACACTTGGCCTAGAGTACGAACCCATTGTTCTTGGCCTCGGTGGAACTTGAGCTTGGGGATCTGCCATTGGTGGAGTTTGAGGTCTTGCAACTCTTCTCAAATTCTGAAGGGTTCTCTCGATTTCTGTATCAAGAGGTAATATTTCCAAGGAATATCTTCTTCGCACGCAAAGGTGATACAAAACACAACCTCAACAACAATGACGTACAAAGTTGGATAACGAAATAAACAATGAAACACACACGAAAATAAATAAAACAAAGCAAAAATGAAACAAACACGTAAATAACAGAAACCCACACAAAACAAAACAAGGTAAAGACTAACTGACAACTTAATGGTTTTCTACGAGTAGCCAACGGTCCCCGGCAACGGCGCCAAAAAGTTTGATGGGTTCAATCCGTGTAGATTATTGCCAATGGTTAGCACGTGTTAGCAACTACCCATCCCAAGCAAAGTTTAACTTAAGATGGCATTTTCGTATAATGGTGATCAAGGTCGTATTTTACTCGGGTCCTAGTACCCTATCCTACTTCCCACCTTGTTGCTCATTATTTAATCGGTTTTTGAGGTTTGAGTGGAGGACTTGAGAAGATAACTAGAATAGATATTGATCAAAGATAAAAGTAGGTACTTCGGGGAACTAATCCTCCCCCTAGCTTAGGTTTACTATGCATGCATAAATACTTAGGGTTATCGAATGTGGTGAGTGAGCTCTTTTCCGTGGGCTTTCATGGTTATCCACACGCCTCCGAGTACGCCTCCCCTAAACCTATATATGGTCAACTCGATCTAGGATATTGTATCTGGGGCATTATGTTTGTAGCTCCTTTCAATGGATACTTTCCATCGTCCACACTGAGGTTTCATCTCGGGTTCTATATAGGAAGGCTAACCTACGGCATGGGTTCGGCCGCCTCAACCACCATAGGTCCCTATTCATACATCTATCACGATTTGCTTGGTGGCGCATACCCGTCCAACCCTAGAACTCCATACCCACCATAGAAGCATAAAGTATGCTAATAGAGAAGATTAGGGCGACTTACCCAAACACAATCAAAGATAGAATAGCAATAGAATCAAGTAGATAAACACATTCATTCATTCAAACCCTAAAATATTTATACATACATAATAAACCCTAAAACTAGGGTTTGGGGTTTGGAACCCCTAGTACCTTAGAGGACTACTCCATAAATGAGGGGAGAAGAAATATAGAAGAACCTGAAGAAGACTTGTGTTGAGGAAGATGATCCCTCTCTTCTAGCTCCTTCTCCTTCCTCTCCTTCCTTTTCCTTCCTTCGGCTTCTCTCTCTTCTCTCTCTCTCTAAAACCATAAATTTCTCTCAAAATCATCCCATCTAAAAGGGGGAAAGGGTTCTTCTATTTATAGGCAATCTGGGAACGCAGAAGTTCGCGGCCAGAAGCACAGAGATAGCGGTCGTGATCTTTAGAAGTGAGGCCACGATCTTGAAACGTCGTCGTCCTAGCCTTCAGAAATGAGGAGATTGCGGGCTGACATCATGGTCGAGGTCACGATCTTCCTCACAGTCAAATAATGTTGCGGTCGTGATTCGACTGGGGAAAGTCTATGTTTCTCCCTGGCTCCTTTCCCGTGAAGTTCACGCCCTGAGCCCTTCAATTCGCGGCCGCGATCTGGAGATTCTGAGCCGCGAGCTTCAGCTTGCGTTTGTGGTCTACGTTCTAGATCGTGATCTTCAGCTTCCTGGCCATGATCTTCAGCTTCCTGCCCCCTTGCTACACTTGTGACCTTGTTTTGTACCTAATTCGCATATATCGTCTAATACACCCTAAAATCACATCGAATTCACATAAGGATGCAATCAACGATGTTAAAGCAATTATGAACATGAATTGGCACTAAACAAACCTTTATATGAGGGTTAAATAACACTAATTTAGGTGTTATCACGGGTTGTTGAGTTTGTGTCTTGTAGCACTCTTGTATGCAACGGAGGAACTCTTTGGAGATAGACCTCAATCTCCTCCAATGCTAGAAATTGATAGAACCCTTCGAAATCTAAGAAGAGTTGCCAGACATCAATCTCCTCCAATGGCGGATCAACAGCGTCAACCTCAATTTCCACCAAGGCCTAAAACAATGGGATCTTACTCAAGGCCAAGTGTGGATAATGTTCAATCACCTATTCTTCACCCACTGATACCGGACAACAACTATGAGATAAAAATGGGCACAATTTCTATGCTTCAAAGTGTGGTCTAATTCAACGGGTTGATGAGTAAAGACGCTTACGCGCATATCAAGTCATTTTACGAGCTGAAAGATGGAATTAAGATAAACGGGTTCCTCAAGAGGGATTCTGTTTGAGGTTATTGTCGTTTACTTTAAATGGAGCGACAAGAAATTGTTGAATAACCATCCCCATCACTCCATCACCTCGTGGGCGGATCTCTGTGACAAGTTCTTCATGAGGTATATTCCATCAAGAGGAGGAACAGCCATTGATTGAAGGAAATATTTACCTCATTTCTATTAAAATTTCCACACCACGGTATTGCCGATTGGTTTCAAGTGGAAAGCTTTTACAATGGTTTAACAAGGGAGTCAAGGAACCTCATTGATGCGGCTAGTGGAGGTCCCATCAGGAACATGGAATTTGGTGATCTTCAAAGAATAATTGAAGAGATTACCCTAAATAGCTATGATTGGGGTGACGGAAGAAGACATAAGAGTGTGAAGAATGAAATCTTATTGAAAATCAAAGAACCATCTTCGCTAGCGGCCCATATACAAGAACTCTCCAAGAAAATTGATCAATTCGCATCATCTATGAAAGGCAATGGAAAGCAACTCATGAAATGTGATTGGTATGGTGACTCGAGTCACACTACGAAGGAGTGTAAGTCCATGATTGAGGCTTCACTTCAGTTTGAGCAAGCCAACTTTGTTGGAGGGAAATCACGAGGGAACAACCCATATAGCTCTACATATAATCTGAGTTGGAGTAACCATCCCAACTTTCTTTGGTCTTCTCCGATGGATAGGAAGCCTCTGGGGTTTCAATCTCAAGCTCCTATGCAAAACACTTATCCAAGGCCGAGTCAACTTTCGTACCAATGAGCTTATCAAGATCAAGGTCGACCCTCCGATGGTCGAGTTTCTAAGCTCGAAGACTTGGTAGGTCAATTCGTTACACACACCATCCAGAAGTTTGAGGCTATTGACAAATTCATAGGGAGCACCACGGAAAACTTCTCAAATTTGGAAGCGGGTCAAAGAAATCAACAAGCATCGCTTCAAAATCTCGAAGACCAACTAAGCTCATTGGTACAACGTCTTTCGTGAAGACCCCAAGGAGCTTTATCGTGAACTACCGAACCTAATCCTAAAGAGAGTTATAATGTTGTAACTCTAAGGAGTGGCCGACCTCTTAAGGAGGTTCCTATTCCAACCTCGAGGATACCAGTAAGAGAGGTTCAAAGTGAATTTGTGCAAGAAGAAGAAATGGTTTGAGAAGATGTGCAACCCCCTATTGAAATCAAGATTGAAGATGAAGAGAAGTCTAAGGAGACTCAAGTACCTAGTCAACACCAAAAGCTCCTTATCCTAGACGGTTATTTGAAAGTACTCTACATCATGAACGTGTTCCATGGAAATACACCTTGAAGAAACTGAAGGTAATTGTCCCTATCTTAGACATGGTTATGAAATTTCCAAAGTATACCAAGTTCTTGAGAGAGATATTGTCGGGAAAGAGAAAAATGGAAGAAGTTTCTATGGTCTCTGTTAGTGAAGTTGCTTCGGTATCCATTGGATGTGAAGGCTTCCCACCGAAGTTAAGAGAGTCGGGAATCATTACTATTCCATGCACTTTCGGAGTAAAAACTTTTTGGCATCCGCTAGCAAATATGGGATCTAGTATCAATATCATGCCTACAAGAATATACAATGAGTTGGACCTTGGACCACTCATACCTAACTAAATGAGGATTGAATTGGCAAATAGGTCGGTTGTCGAGCCAAGGGGAATCATAGAAAATATTTTAGTGAAATGTGCTCATTTTTTTTATCCTGTGGACTTCTTGGTTCTCGATACAAGGATGTGATGCATAAATAATCCTAGGCCGGCCATTCTTAGCTACGGCAGGGACCATTATTGATGTGAGTGGGAGCAAGATCACCATACGGTTTGGAGAGTAGGAGATAAGCTATAAGATGACTCTAATCCCCAATTTTCGCAAGTACTACAAGTGGGAAGATGTGAAGATGGATTGTGAGTCGGTCATACCTCCTTCCACACCACTTTCAAGCCCCAAGATATAATGATTCAATATGGTCTCTCATGGGGATTCTCAAGATATGAGAGTTGAAGGTATGGATAATTCTTGCAAATTTAAGAAGAGACCGGAGAAGAAAAAGTTTCCTTTCAAAAGGAATTTTCAAGAGTCGTTCGAAGTCTCTCAACAAGCCTTGGAGAATAGAAAGTAACTTAGAAGGTTCGTCATTGACAAGAGATACCCCAAGGGACAAGTCTGGAACAGGACAAAGAAACAAAATGTGAGCAAGCTAGCTCCTACTCTCGAATACGGGGAATTCGGGGAATGCTATAACCATTCACGGATGAAGGAAATTGTGCAAGGGAGTCTAATCGCTTTAATCATGAATGTCGTTCTTCGGACATGACTTTTGAATCTCAACCACCGGATGAGGCATCCGAGAGACTCCATCGTCTTCATTTGGGACTCCACCACAAGTATGATTTTTACGAAGAATCATCGGTGGAGAATGGAGCGGTTACCTCTTGATCTCAAGGAGTCAAGTCCGACGAAAAGACTTTTAAAGATGGGCTAGTTGGGAGGCAACTCAAAAACTTGGTTTGCGTATCTTTAACTTTTTATTTTTGAATAATTGTTCAAATAGAGGAGTAGATTTGCGTAGGTGGTGATCGTTAGGACTTAGACCGTGCCTTGTCTCGTTCTTTGGATGTTTAATTCATTTAGATGAATGATTGAGCTTAGGGTTTAGTGAAATCATCATCGTTATGTTTAGGGCAAAGATCGCGGTCGCATCATTTGTCTGTTGCCCGCGATCTTGTTTGTGCTTATTTGAGGGAAAGTTGCACATTCCATTCATGTGTATTCTCTCCATGTCATCTTTTGGACCTCAATGCCATGTTTCCCTAAACTTCTTAGCTTGTTGAGTTTACTTCCTCTACTACACTTTCCAACATCTTTTGAGAAGTATTTTCAATCATTTTCCTATATTCCAACTACCTTATTTGCCTCAAAATGTGGAGTGCTTTGAGAACTTCAAACACTCATTTTGACTTTGGAATGAATTTTCAATGGCATATGATTGTTGTTGTTGCTTTAATGATCTTGTTATGCATTTTGGGAGACCTTGGTGAGCAATTTTTATGCAACTTTTGAGCCTTCATAGACCGCCCACCAAGTGTTTGAAGAAATTCCCCAACCACATAGTTTTCTTTTCCTTCAATCCTATTCATTGAACATTTACTTCAATACACTTATTGATTCTTGCTTACTTGATTTTTGTTGGTTAAGGAGATTCTAGGATTATTCCTTTCCATTGAACTTTATCTTCCTCTAGGTCCTTCCTTTTGCCCAAGCTTTAGTTTCACTCATGTGTGGGGGAGCCTAGAGAATTGATAATGCTCTTTGGATGTAATTTTTATGGTATGTGATGTTTGGATTAATGGTTTGTGAATTTTGTACTACTTATTTGAAGGATAACTTACAAGAACAAGGGAATGGCGCGTGGAGAGAGTTCTTCTAAAATGGAGCGTTCTCAAAACTCTCATCCTCGCCAAGACCATCAGAAGAAGAAAACAAAATCCTGATCAAAGAAAGTAGTTATTGAAGATTCAAATCCACCATCATTCTCTCTCCATCAAACAAGGGAAATTCTACAAGAGAATCAAGCCAATGTTAGAGGCGGCATGGAGCACCTCACTCATTTTTATTTGGACAATGTCACCGAGCAATTTAAGACCAAACTGTTTTGGCTTCAAGGGCTTCCTCTAGGAGAGAGTACATGTCTCAACTGGATACTCTTCACACATCTTGGGATTGAAGATGCACTTCGCTCCAAGATTCAGAAGTTGGAGTGGCTTAAATTGTTATCCATTCAAGAAAACATATACCGGGTACTTCATCTAGAATTCATTAGCACTCTCACCATTCAAGATATGTGAGGTGCCACCGACCTTCAAGACAACTCTCAATTCCAACTAGGAGGAAAACATCACCAATTGTTGATTTGGAAATTTACAAGAGTCGTGGATATTTACCCATCAAATTTTGTTGACTCACCGGACGCTTTTGCCACTTTGACAAGGGAATCCGACTTCCAATGCTTCAGCCCTTTTTATAAATCCGAAGTCACGAAGTCCAATAGTCGATCGTGGGATGTCATGCTATCAAAGGATAGTGAGGTGGAATCAGAGCGACGGCTAATCCACCATGTGATTGCTAGGTCCATGGAAGGAAAGAACAAAAGCAAAGGCAATCTAACTGCCCGAGACGTAATTTTCTTCCAAAGAATACATCTACTTCAATCGCTTCACCTCGGGTTTGAAATTTTGTCCATATTTAAGGGTTATGAAATGGACCATCGACTCACTGCACTTCATGGAGGCGTTGTTGTCACTCGTCTTGCAAAGTATTTCAGAGTCAATTTCTTGGCTGTGCAATATTTCAGTTGGATAGTAGGACCAATCCTATATCCTTTGGAATCTTAAAATCCAGAATTAAAGTGCTACATTTGAATAACGATGGCATTTGGGGAGTATGAGGACTTCCATTTCCAACCACTAACACGTTGGACATGGAGGGTACCGTGTTTCGGCTTCCGGAAGCTATGGTAATAAGATGACGAAGAGGACTAGTCAATGAGGAAGAACAAGTCGAAATCATGTATGAGGGAGGAGAGGCTCAACCATCCACTTCTCATCTGGTTCCCCCAACATTAAAGCATGCAAGGGATTTCCGAGACGAAGCAATGATAACGACGATCCTTCACAATCCTATGAGGGAGAAGGAAGCGCGATTACATATTATGGCTTGCATCCATTATATAATGAGGAAGATGGATATCCCAATTCAAGATGTATCGCCTCAACTTGTTTGCTCACCTCCCCTTTCACCATTCCAAGAAGAAGAAGAAGAAGAACACTCTGAAGAGGATTAAGTACTAGGCATCCAGGGCCTAAGTTCTATATTTTCTTTTTCTTTGCTTTTCTTTTATTTTTCTTTAAACGATGTTTAATTATTGCTTTCGTTTCATTTCAATTTTCGTACTCTAAATATTATCGAACTAGTAGTATCGTACTTATATTATTTACTTATCGTACCTATATCTTCATGATCTTCTATTTTGAATCTCTCACATTGAGGACAATGTGTTGCTCAACTGTGAAGGGGAATATCTGTGAATGTTTGAATGATTATCATGATTGATTGAGCCATGAATCACTAGTATCCTCCCTTGATTTTCAATATAAGACATTGATGATTGCTTATGGGAGTGTATGCTATTGATTATGCGGTGTTGTGGTGTTGAATGGCTTCGTGATTGTGTTTTGAAACCTAGAATGCCTACCCAAAATTTTCAAATTTGAGGGTTCCAAAACACCTTGTTCCTTGCAACTCCATACTCAATATGCTTTGAATTGATAGATGATTGATGTGTTGTGCTCGCTAAGGATTAGTTGCATGATTAGAGTATTTGTGTATGAGGGATTTTACTCTCTTTTTACTCTCTGGTGAGATAATAATGTTTGCTTTTTTTGAAAAGTAACTAAAGCGCAAAAGAAAAGCCACTCAAGTTTACATGGTTTCCCCATTCCGTGAAGAATGAGACTACTCCACGGAAATTTCCATTAAGAGCTTCCGGTTGATTTTATTATTGAGTTTGTTGCACTCTTCTCAAGCTACTCGTAGCAACAAACAAGAGACACATATATATGCCCTACTCTAGCCGCAGGGATGCGCCAAAACACAAAAACAAAACGGAATAGCTTAGGGAATATTACAATCACCTCCCTAAACTATAGAAGTATTACAATACTCCACCTCAAGCTATGACGCGAAGATCATGTATGCCCAGCTTGGAAAGCAAAGCAGGAAACTGATCAGCACCAAGAGCTTTGTTAAAAATATCCGCCAGTTGCTCCGTAGTGTGAATCTTCGTTGAGGCAATGTCATGGGAGACCACTCATTCCCAAACAAAGTAGCAATCCATCTCAACGTGCTTACAACACTCATGGAAGACCGGGTTAGTGGATATATGCAGTGCCGCTTTATTATCACAGTACAACATCGTGGGACAGACTAAGGAACCATAAGCTCATGAAGTAACTAGCGAATCCATAAGACCTCACTTACAGTAGTCGCCATCATGCGATACTCTACTTCAGTAGAGGATCGAGCTACCACACTCTGCTTTTTGGTACTCCAAGAAATGGGAGTTGTACCTAAGCTGAGAAAGTAACCTGTGGTAGAGCTCCTAGTACGCAAAGAACCGCCCCAATTTGCATCACAAAAGGCTACCAACTCCATCGAGCCTTTAGCGGGAAGGAATAAGCCTTGACCTGGAGCTCGCTTTATATAGTGCAGCAAACGTTGGGTAGCCGCCAAATGAACGAAAGTGGGGGCTCCAGTCAACTAAATGAGGATGTTAATAGTATATACAATGTCGGGATGAGTAATAGTCAGATACATCAAGCGGCCTACCAGCACTGATAGGCAGAGAAATCAATTGTGGGATCTAAACCATGCAGTGGCTTTGTCAATTGATAATTTTGCTCCATGGGAAACTGGCAAGTATGTGCCCCAGCCACTCCCGTATCAGAAAGGATGTCCAAGGCATACTTTCGTTGACTGAGCACTATACCCTCCAAGGAACAAGCAACTACCATCCCAAGAAAACACTTTAACGGCCCCAAACCCTTGATACTGAACTGAGTATGTAGAAAGTGCTTAACTCGATGAATGAATGCCCGATCATTGCCAGCTAAGACGATGTCATCTACATAAATCAATGTTGCGAAAAAAAGAGTCTTGGTGCGATATATGAACAAGAAGTGATCTGCATGAGAATTAACAAATCCCAACTGAAGTAAAGCACCAATAAATTTGTTGTACCAGTTCTGCGAAGCCTGATGAAGACCATAGAGTGATTTTCGAAGCCGACACACCTGGGTATCTCCCGATTTACCAAAACTTGGGGGAATCTTCATGTAGACTTCCTCGTTAAGATTGTCGTGCAAGAATGCATTGCGAACGTTCAATTGCTATAAAATTTAACTGTGATGTGCCGCGACTGCGAGAAGACAGCGGAAAGTGAATAACTTTGCTACAGGTGCAAAGGTATTATGAAATTCGATCCCTTCCTGTTGAGTAAAACCATGAGCAACCAGACGGGCCTTAAACCGTTCAATTGTGCCATCCGGGTTATATTTTATCTTGTAACCCATTTTGAACCAATAGCATGCATTCGCTCTGGCAGATAAATCAATTCCCACGTTCCGTTGGCAACGAGCTCATTAGATTCTCGTTGTATGGTAGCTCGCCAACATTCATTTCAAATAGCTTCATGGAAGAAACGTGGCTCAAAATCCTTGGCAATAACGACAAGAAAAGCATAGTCAGTAGGATGGAAACGATGATACGTTGAAACAACCCAACTCTTTTGAAAACCCAAACCGTAATTCAAACCAAAAACTTGTCACTCCGGAGCAACCCAAATCACCTTTTAAAGGTCAAACCGAAAACCAACCAACGACAATATTCAGAAATCTCAAACGAAAGCCCTAAACACTTGGGCAACTCCCAATCCAAATTACTTTAAACTTAAACCTTGAGTTTTCCAGTATACTCATAAGACAAGAAAATAAAGACAATCATGATAAAGGGTTCTCTTCTTGTTACCCTAAGCCCTCTGACATCTTCAAGCTTGATGTGGCGGTCCTCCTTAATTAACCTCCTCGTGTTAGTTACGTCCTCTTCCCCTTTTCACACTTGGGGAGTGAGAATGGGCCAGTCTCGTCATTACTTTCTAAGATCTTTGCCTAAGAAAATCCTTACTAACACATTATACTTCCTCTTACATGGAAGTCGTTCTCGCTTCCATCCTTAATACTTTAGCCCTCAACTTCTTTCTCAACTTATAACTCATTACTAGGGTTCACCGCGTTACGTATCATCGTTCGGTGTCCCTATCCTCAAGGTAATGGTACAGCGTTACATATCATCATCCAGTCCATGCCTAGTCAACTAGAGCATTACGTATCGCCATCTAGTAGTGACCCATATCCTCGATCAACTGCTGCGTTACGTATCGTCGTCCAGCAGTGATCCGACCATCTACCGCGTCCAGTAGTGGCCCAACCGCCCAGGGGTTCCTCTTACCATTAACCATACATCCAAATACATAGCACAACGTGTGCCTCCACCTTAAATAGGCGGTGGGATGCCTCACACACATAATCGCGCATAACTCAAAAATTAACTAGCATTACTTAAATTAAAATCATAAACTAAAAGACCTACCACTGAGATATTATCCCCTTTACACTCACCTCGAAAAGACGATTCTCTGACCCTTAGCCCGAAGAACTACTTCCTCAACGTACTACCTCGATACCTTATAAACCACATCACCTTTTAGAAAATCCCTTTTTCTTATATAGCTTCGCCTATCGATAATTTTTAGAATAAGTTAAACCTCTTGAAAGTTTCAATTCACATTTTTCACTCGTTGCCCAGAAATAGTAATCCCTAGGAAAATTATCAAATTTCCCGAAAACGTCTTATACGATTTTATTAAATTAAATACACATCTAAATAATTATATAAAAAATAAAATACTAATTAGTCCAGAAAAATTCTCAAATAAATTCCAAAAGTCCTAATGAGCTTCTTCCAATTTCATAAATTTTGAAACTCAATTTGCCAAGCCTACAAGGGGGTATAATAATTATAAATTGCATAAAATGTTATTTTGGGAATTCCTAACGCTTTAGGCACCACGATTGTTCGTCATGAAAAACCTAGAAAATCTGTCACTAAATCCCCTGACTTGTGGATACATGAAAAACTCATACTAAACCAAACCTAATTCGAAGGGAACCGTGTTGCCTTACCTCTAGGACGTGCCTAGACCCCCAATGCGGTCTCCTGGAATCAACTCGTCCAAATCCTTAGAAAGATCCTTAATCGCCTCCAACTTCAAAATTTAACGATCTATAGTTACTACTAGCGGTTAACCGATGGTAGGAACGACTAGAGGCAAAATCCTTATCTTCCTATGACGTATGAAAGATTAAAAGTCGAGAGGAACGGCGAATTTGAGAAATTTTTGGTGGTATTTCGGCTTGCCGCCGAACGGAAGGATAACCCGGCGGTTTCTTCCTCTCTTTTTCCTTCTTCCACCTTATTTATTGCTCCTCTCCTCCCCTTCCTTCGTATTCTGCTCGTTCAAAGCATTTTGGTGGCTTTGGGAGATGAAAAAACGTAAATGGAGAGAGAGCAAAAAATCTAATATCTTATATATGAGGTCGAACACAGGCACGGGACACGGTCGTGTTCCCTCCCGTGTTCTCTCCATCCGTCGCGCCTCGTTCTGATCGTCCGTCGATGTTTTACGGAACCCAAGTGACACGGCCTTGGAACAAGGGCGTGTCCAAGCCGTGTTACACTTCATCTTCGATTTCCTCCATAACGATGCATCCACCAACCCCCGGATCTTTAAAACGAGCATTTAATTGAACACAGTCAGACGACACGGGCGTGTTCACTAACCATGTTCAAGCCTCTGCTATCTCGTGAATTGCTTCGTCCAAACGGCACACCTAATAAACACGGCCTAGCAACACGGTCGTGCTTTGGCCCGTGTTCTTGCCTGTGCTTCCTTCCTTAAATGATTTACCATTTCCTACCGTCCTCTGACTCGTCGATCGAACCTTCATCGAACCTAACGCCTGAAGTTGGGGTGTTACATTTCCTCCCCCCTTAAAACAATTTCGTCCCCGAAATTGGACTGTTAACTCGGCCCTTGGCTAAACTTACTTTACCTTTATCGAGGGTATCACATCTCCCCCTCCCTTAAAAAAAATTTGACCTTGAAATTGGTATCGTAAGGTTAGTATGAAACACAAAACGTTATTGCTTATTATTATTGAAATTATTCTCCAAGTCGAACAAAACACAAGACTAACTGAATTAGTCAAACGAACAACTCGGTGTACTTCTCTTTCATGCTACTCCTGGACAGGGACTTCGTCGTAACTCAAGTCATCCTCCAAGTGAATGTCCTCATGCCGGATGACATGGTCGGGATTGGACCGATGCGCCCTTAACATGCTAACATGGAAAACATCATGGATCCTCGACATACTAGGGGGTAAGGCTAACCGATAAGCAAAGGGTCCCACACTTTCCAGCACCACGTATGGCCCGATGTACCTAGGACTAAGCTTCCCCTTTTTGCCAAATCGCATCACTCCTTTCCAAGGGGACATCCTAGAAAAAAACTCGATCTCCCACCTGATTTTGTTGAGTAACTCCAGGCCTCTCGACATTAATCTTATGTCGATCATGAGTCGCCTTCAAGTTTTTGCGAATCACCTCTATCTTTGCTGCGGCCTTATGCATCATCTCGGGGCCCTCTAACGGTCTCACTCCTTCAGCATCCCAATACAACTGAGTGTGACACTTCCTCTCGTTGTATCGAGCTATGGTACTGATTATTATATGTGAACTTTAGCAGGGGTACATGTTCATCCTAAGTTCCCTCCATGGTCATAACACAAGCCCTCAAAAGATCCTCCAACGTCTGTATCGTCCTCTCGGATTACCCATCGTTCCGAGGAGGAAATGCAGTAGAAAAATGCACCTTGCTGCCAATAGCACTCTATAGACTGACCCAGAATCGCGATTTGAAGCTATGATCACGATCAGAAACGATACGGAGCGGCACCCTGTGCAGTCAAACAATCTCCCTTATATACAACCTCGTCAACTCCTCCATCTAGGCTATAACCTGATGGGTATAAAATGTGCCACCATTGAGAAACGATCAACGATCACCCAGACACCATCATTCCCTCTTGGGGTCCTTGGAAACCCATACAGGAAATGTGTTTCCCATGTCCAGTGCATAATTTCTACTGGTAAATGCTCGATGATTGGAGCTTGATGCTCGATTTTAATCATCTGACACTCTAAGCATTGGTACACATGAGCCGCAACCCCCTTCTTCATACTGGGCCACCAATAATGTTCCTTGAGTGTTTGATACATCTTGGTTGCCCGGGGATGCATCACATAAGGAGCATAATTGGTTTCATCCAATATATCTTCCCTCAACCTGTCAACATTGGGTACACAATGTCATCCCCGAAACATTAGTGCTCCATCTACTATCTCAAACTTGGTATCCTTTTCTTCTAATGCTTGTTTCCGGTATTTCTCGAACTCCTCATCACCATTCTGCTTCTCCTTGGTTCGTTCCTACAATATGGGACGAATCTTTAGGGTCGCCAATAATTTAGTTGCCTCCTCCAACTCTAACTCCACATTCGTAACTCTCAAAGAGACTAACTCCGATAGTGGGATTTCCCTCTTCCGGTTTAGAGCATCAGCCACAACATTAGCCTTACCGAGGTGATACTTGATGGTGCAGTCATAGTCGCTGAGAAGTTCTATCCACCTCCTTTGTCTCATATTCAGCTCCTTCTAATCAGTCAAGTGTTGGAGACTCTTATGATCCATGTAAATGGTAAATTTCTCTCCATAGTGGTAATTCTGGAGAAACCTTCCACAAACCTCTGATGGTATCCCGCTAAACCCAGGAAACTCCGAACTTCAGCCACATTCTTAAGTGAGACCCAATTCATCACTGTCTCGATCTTCTTGGTATCAACCTCTACTCCTCGTCTAGAGACGACATGTCCTAAAAACAAGACTTCTTCTAACCAAAACTCACACTTGGAGATCTTGGCATACAATTCCTCCTCTTTCACCCTCTGGAGGACCATTCTTAAATTCCCTTCATGCTCTTCCTAAATCCTGGAGTAGATCAGGATATCGTCGATGAAGACAATGACGAACTTATCCAAGTATCCATGTAGGACTCGATTCGTCAAGGCCATGAAGGCTGCTGGGGCATTGGTCAGTCCAAACGGCATGACCAAAAACTCGTAGTGACCATCTTAGGAATGGAACCGTCTGCTACCCTTAGCTAATGGTAGCCAGACCTCAAATCGATCTTTGCGAATACTGTTGCTCCCTAAAGTTGATCCAAGAGGTCATATATCCTTGGCAGAGGATAGCGGTTTTTTATGGTGGCCTTATTAAACTTCCTCTAATCGATGCACAATCTCATCATGCCATTCTTTACGAACAACATGTGTGCTCCCCAGGGTGAAACGCTAGGGCGAATGAAGCCTTTGTCTAACAACTCTTGCAGTTGTTTCTTCAACTCCTTCAATTCCACCGGCACCATCCAGTAAGGGGGAATAGATATAGGTGTCGTGCCAGGAGTCACCTCTATATCAAACTCCACCTCCCTTTGTGGCGGTAGTCCAGGAATCTCCTCAGGAAACACTTTGGGGTATTCCCTCACAATAGGAACATCCTCCAACTTCTTCTCTTGGATCACCTTGATGTTGCACAAATAAGCTTCACATCCCTACTGAATTAGTGTGAAGGCCTTCACCGCCAAAATCAGGCCTCCAAGAATCAATTTCTTCGTCCCCTTGAACAAGGCGGTACCCTTGCATTCAATTTCGAGACTTCCTTCCTTCCTATAGCAATCCACCTTCGCACGATTCTTAGACAACCAATCCATGCCCAAAATCACATCGAAATCACCAATGGGAAGTAGAATCAAATCGGCTTTGAACTCATACCCCGCTATGGTAACCAGACAATCGTGGATAATCGAGTTTACTATCAAATTCTCTCCTTAACTAGCACGGACTACACTGCGATTTAAATCCCGACTAGATCTCAAGCATAAACTCTAGCCGGGTGCAATATAGATCAAGTATGTTTTAATTGACAAACCCAGCCCGGTCCATGTACCTCTACTTCAATCCCTTAGTTTGTTATCTTGCAAACGTTTTTGGGTTTACAACTAAGAAAACTACAAATGAAAACAAGCAAGTAAATCGAGGTTGTCCCAATGAGAGAAGATTTCACCCGGGTATTGCTCCCCTAGCTACATATCAAGATCGACCAAATCGAATGCAAATGTGTGAAGGTGTGTTCATACACCGTTAAGAGGGCCCAACAAGTGAAGGAAACCTCACTCTCTTAATCAATCGGTTAAGGAAAACAACTAAGCTATGAACCCTAGCTCTCTTAATCAGTGGATTAAGGATGGCTACAATAAACTAGGAAGTCTAGCTCTCTTAACCGGAGTCCTAGCTCTCCTAACTATCAACTAAGGGTTGCAAGAACCAATCCCTCGTAACTTAATCCGGACAGCAAAATAACACCCAAGTTAAAGTGCTAAATTGAAGATTGGGGTTTGTCGTAATTCGTCCTAGGTAGGTGGCTCAATTGGCCAAGAAATCCAGGTTATCAAAGCCTCCTAACAAAAAGGGGAATTCCCTCTACCTAGGTCAAATTTGCATAGTAATGACAAACGAAGAACACAACCCAACAACATGAAAATACCTCAAACTTTGCATTAAACACAAATCCACACACAAAGCATTCAATTAATACAATCTATCACATATTTCAAGCTAGGGTTCACAACGGCCAAGTGAATAGGTAGGATATTCCAAAGCTAGGCAATGAAATACAAGAAAAAGGAGAGAAAGAATCATGAAGAGATGACAATCTTCCTTCCTCTTTGCTTGAATCTCCCTTGAGATGTAAGAATCTTCACTCCACTAGCTTAGGGAAAACCCAATCTCCTTCTTCCTCCTTTGAATGGCACTTTCTCTCTCTAGAATAGGAAGAGAAAATTCTAATCTCTCACTAGAAACCCTCCTTTATTCTGAAAATTAAAACCCTAGGAAAAGATCTCTTTTCTCTCACGACACCCTTCTATTTATAGAACCAGATAGTCACTTTTCACGGTCAGAAGTCACAGCCGTGACCTTGGAGCCCTGACCTTGACATTGGACCACAACACAAGTCACTGGTGCATTTTTTGTATGACATCACGGTCAAAGGCAAATTTTCATGGTCAATAGACCGTGAACACACCAAGGTCCAGTGAGAAAAAAATGATTCTGGAACTTGCTAATGTCACGCCCAAATAGCAATTGTCATGGTCTTATAACCGTGACATTGGACCTCTGCTCGTTATCTTGGATTCTCAAGCCCAGTGATCAATTTTCAAGGTCTGTTGACCTTGACATTTGACCTCTGCCCGTGACGTTGGACTATTCTTCACTTTACTCCACTTTTTGGCGCTTTATCGACTCCAATCGTCCTCAACCTTCCCACACACGCTAGGACCTGAAATGTATCAAAAATAGCACAACCTAGCGTGAAATATTTCGAGGGACGATGAAATGCACAGGCAAACTATCAAGAAATGAGGGGTAAAAAGTGTGCAATTAGTGACAACGGTGAATGTTACAAGCATGGTGAGAGGGATCTATCACACATAAAAAAGACGATCGGCACAAATCTCACATGGCTACCTAGGTACCCAATCATCTATTCCAATTTCACAAACTTCTATGCATGGCAATTGTGATCAAAGATTAACCAAATCAACACATCCATTCATTTAAGCACACATGAGAACTAAGCTTTTGCACACACCTAATGCAACTCTCAATCATCATAATAGAATGAACTCGATCACATGCAACAATTCAATGTCAATGCCAATAAACATGATATTCTCCCACAAACCGGCCACTTTGTTCAAGCAATGCTTGGAGCCCTCAAATTTTTTAAAATTTGGGCATACATCTAAGATCCAAGCGCACAGTCACACACAAGAATAATAGATAGACTACCTCCCCCCCCCCCCACACACACACACTTAAGCTCGACATTGCACTCAATGGCATAAAATAAAGGGTAGAACGATGTTACCGCATAGCTTGGTGAGTGAAAGTCGGGACTGAATTGGGCCGGAGATGAAGAGGAGAGAGCTTCAGAGACCAAAACAAAGGCAAACACACACATGCTCGTGCAAGGCGATGTTATTGTACAATAATATTACTTAGCATAAAAATAAAAATAAACCTATGTTGGGTTGCCTTGCAACAAGCACTACTTTTAAGCCATAAGCTTGACGATTGCTCCTTAAGCTTCGGTCCATCCGAGAACCTCCTTGAAGTTGAGGTTCTCATCATCAATGTGGAGCCTCAAGTCATGAGCATATAGAATGACATTTGATGATGACTCATGAGCTTGAGTGAGATGAAGCCTCCACCCTTGAGACCTCTCCTTCTTTTCTTCTTCTTTCTCTTTGCCCCACAACATTTAGTTCATCATCGATTGACTTCCATCGCATCCACCAAGAGGGATCACCGATGGTTTGTCTAGGTTTAGCAAAGAGCTGCAAATGGGTCCTTCTCCAAAAGCGCATGGAGGTCGAGTAGAAAGCATTGGTAGCACTTGTAACTTGTGGATGCTTCATCCACCTCGACCTCGTCCTCATCTTAGACACCACTTTCTCCTTCTCCTTCTTACTCAACCTCCCTTCCTTCTTCTGCAATTTCCTCCCCTTGGGAATACTCAAGATCTTCCCTTTCTTCAATTTTCACTTCCTCTTCTACAACCTCTTCTCTCACCTTCCCATCCATGTCTTCAAGCACAATTTGGAGGGCAAAATGCCATGCATTATTTTGCTCCTCTTCTCTCGCGACTTGGTCTTCTTATTTGGTCTCGAGAAGGGAAAGTGTTGAGAGTCGTCAATGCAAACTTCTTGGCCATCCTCACCACGAGAGCTCTCCGAGGTGAATTCCTCTTGCCCCACATGGTTGTCATTGATTGCCCCTTCAACTGCCCTTCTTCTTCCAATTGTGAGCGGCGATGGCGCGCACAAGCTCGTGCTACCTTCTCTTCTAGTGTCAAACAGGGAGGAGGGAGGAGCTGGAAATCCATGTTGGAGCTTGTACTTCCAAAATTCTCATGGCTCCCCTCTCTGACTTCCTTTCTTCCTTCCAACAGTAGGAGACGATTGTGAGCAAGTTGTGCACATGCTTGCTCAACAAGCCCTCCTAGCCTCTCTGTGTGTCGAAGGAGATCCTTTGATTCCCATAGAAAGGTTGAGTCGAAAGGGGCAACAATTGGGAGGATCATGCTAGAGCACCCTTCATCGGTGCCCCCAGGAAATTCGCTCCACCATTAGCTTTAATTCGCTCTTTGCCTTCAGTTGTGTATTGGCACATGGTGTCGAATACCCCATGAAATCCTCCATGGCCTACCCCAACTTGGATTTCTCCTTGGGTTGTTGAGGGAAATCTTCTTGGTATGGGGAAGCTTCTTGATACCCCCATTGGTATGCTTGTTCATCTTGGAAGGGAGTTGGTAGTAGAACGCGGATCCTTTACTTCCCCCATTTTGATCGTCCAATGAAGTTCTAGGGTAACCACTCTCGTGTAGTGGTGGATACCCCCACACTTGGATGAAATCTTAAGGATCCATGATCCGATACCTACAAACACAAAAACACTAAAAAGTAAAATAAAAAACACATAAACCACCCTTCAAGACGAAGTGTAGTAAACAAAACACAAATGAAACACAATACAAAAACAAAAAGGCAAGATAAAAAATGCTAGAATAACACTAAGAATCCTTTTCAAAGTAATGGACCGTAGTTCCTCGGCAACGGCGCCAAAAACTTAACTCGCATGGACTACATCGCGATTGAAATCCCGACTAGAGCTCAAGCATAAACTTTAGCCGGGTGCAGTATAGGGCAAGTATGTTTTAATTGACAAACCCGGGCAGGTCCATGTACCGCTACTTCAATCCCTTAGTTTGTTATCTAGCAAACGTTTTTGGGCTTAAAACTAAGAAAACTACAAATGAAAACATGCAAGTAAAGTAAATTGAGGTTGTCCCAATGAGAGAAGAGTTCACCCCGGGTATTGCTCCCCCTAGCTGACCAATCTCTTTCTTCCTCCTTTGAATGGCACTTTCTCTATAGAATAGGAAGAGGAAACCTTAATCTCTCACTAGAAACCCATCTTTATTCAGAAAATTAAAACCCTAGGAAAAGCTCTCTTTCTCTTTCCCAACAGCCTTCTATTTATAGAGCATGATAGTCACTTTTCACGGTTAGAAGTCACGGTTATGACATTGGAGCCCAAACCTTGACATTGGACCAAAACACAAGTCACTGGTGCATTTTTGGTATGACATCACGGTCAAAGGCAGATTTTCACGGTCATCAGACCGTAAACACACCGAGGTCTAGTGAGAACAAAAATGGCTTTGGAACTTGTCAATGTCATGCCCAAAGTGCAATTGTCACAGTCTTATAACTGTGACATTGGACCCCTGCCCGTTACCTTGGATTCTCAAGCCCATTGATCAATTGTCAAGGTCCGTTGACCTTAATATTTGACATATGCCTGTGACATTGGACTATTCTTCACTTTACTTCACTTTTTGGCACTTTATCAACTCCAATCGTCCCGAAACTCATCCTCGACATTCCCACACACGCTAGGACCTGAAATGTATAAAAAATAGCACAACCTAGCGTGAAATATGTCGAGGTATGATGAAATGCAAAGGCAAACTATCGAGAAATGAAGGGTAAAATGTGTGCAATTATCCCCGAATCACTCATACTAGGGTGCTTACCCCTAGATTCTGGCCTAGCTTAACATGAGGAAACTCTAAAGCTCTTATAAACTTGGCGTATACGGAAAAACGCATGGAACCAGAATCGATAAGGACAAAAGAGGGGTACTCGTAAAGAGAAATCATACCTGCCACCACCTCGGGTGCTGCTTCCTCTCTCCTCATGAAAAAGTGACTTGGTTGTCCCCCTGCTGGAGGGCCCTGGTCTCGGCTCCTATCATTGCGGTCAAACAACCCAGTACTTCCCCTCTAGCTGTGAAAGGAATGGCTTGGCTGGCCGCCCAACTGAGGTCTCGGGTGAGTCCTCACTACTCCACCTCGAATCGGCTTCTGAGACTATGCTCTCTCCTGCCTGCCTTTCTTGGGGCACTCCCTGGAGAAATGACCTGAATCGTTACGGTAATAGGAGACCCCCAAGTGCTGCATACCCCGGAGTGGTCTCGCGCGCATTGGTTGTAGGGAGCCCTATTGCTGAAGATTTAACCCGTTCGAATCGAGCCACTCTGACTCTGAGTACCCCCAAAGTTAAAGGTGACACTCAGTCTCCTCCTGAACTAACTAGACTGGCCAGCTCCCTCAGGCATGCTACTTGCATTCCTCTTGATATTCTCTCACCGCATCCCTTCCTCATGCAAAGTTGTCCCAGCTCTTTCTTTTTGAAGGGTTGCCTGATAAATTTCCTCTATTATTCTATATTCGCATGCTCAACTGCTTCTTGAAGGTAGGCTTCAGATTTTCGAGATAGTGGGTGCGCTGGGCCGCCACCCCTTGGAATTGAGGTCCCCCGTAGGACAGCAGTTTCTCGAACCTGGAGGTGGAGTCCGCAATATGCTCCTTGACTTCATTGCCCCATCTCTGCTTGATCAAAATGAACTCCCTCTGCTTGTCGAGACGGTAGGCCTCGAGCACAACATGATCATGGAATATCTGCAACAACTCGGGCCAAGTGATGTTGGGTGGGTCCTCCCGGCTAGCTGGCTGGGTACTCCACCAATCATATGTCGGTCCTTGCAGTAGGGATAACATCAGTAATACCCTATCCACATCACCCTCCCTCATTTTAGTCAGCGTGCGCGTGACCTTTGCCAGCCACTACTCCACCTCAATAGAGTCTATCGAGCGATCCCCATCAAAATCCACCACTCCTCGCCTCCGGAAAGTCACGTAACCCGGAGGTTGCCTAGTTGCTGCGTGATTGACATGCACGTTATTTGCTCTGCAAGTAAGTAACACCCTTATTAGAACCACATTTTTGTCTCATCGTGCATGAGTATACTGGGGACTCTACAAACCTTTTCAAATCGGTTGGCCAACCATTTTTTCTTGAAATTCCCTTTTCCCTTTAAAACTTAGCCCATGAAAAATCAGATCGACATACTAGTAGTCCTTGGAGACCAAGAAAAAGAGGAATGACGACTCTGATACCAAACTACCCGAGTCCTATGAAAACCCAAACCATAGTTCAAACCAAAAACCGGTCACTCCAGAGCAACACAAATCACATTTTTAAGGTCAACCCGAAAATCAACCAACGACAATATTCAGAAATCTCAAACGAAAGCCCTAAACACTTGGGCAAATCACATTTTCAAGTATACTCATAAGACACAAAAATAAAGACAATCATGATAAAGGGTTCTCTTTTTGTTACCCTAAGCCCTCTGACATCTTCAAACTTGAAGCGGCGTCCTCTTGATTAACCTCCTCGTGCTGGTTACGTCCTCTTCCCCTTTCCACACATGGTGAGTGAGAAGGGGTCAGTCTCGTCGTTACTTCCTAAGGTAACACATTATTAGGAACTACTTCCTCTTACATGAAATTCGTTATCGCTTTCATCCTTAATACTCTAGTCCTTAACAGCTCATAGAAGTTCTCTAATTCTATGTCAACTTATAACTCATTACTAGGGTTCACCGCGTTACGTATCGCTTTCCGGTGTCCCTATCCTCATGATAATGGAATTGCATTACGTATCACCATCCAGTCCATGCCCGGTCAACTACTGTGTTACGTATCACCATCCAGTCCATCCTCGATCAACTGTTGCATTACATATCGTCGTCGAGCAGTGATCCGACCATCTACCGCGTCTAGTAGTGGCCCAACCTCCAGGGGGTTCCTCTTACCTCCACCTTAAATTGGCAATGGGATGCCTCACACGGACACACACATAATCGCGCATAACTCAAAAATTAACTAGCATTACTTAAAGTAAAAGCATAAACTAAAAGACCTATGACTGAGATATTGATTCGGGCCTAATTGCACTTGTTTTGCCCCCGTTTTACTTAGATGTTTGTGCCAAATTCGCTCCTTAAAGGTTGGTTTTATACTATGTTCTTCGTGTCTGATTGTGTTTCGGGATTTAACAGGTGAAACCAGCCTCGGAGTCGAAAGATTGGCAAAAAGGATCGAAAACCGGGAGAAGAGGTGAAAAAGAGCTAGTTCACGGCTAATTGAAGGAGTTCACGGTCATGCAAGACTGCGAAGAAGGGGAGTTAACTGTGAATTGCGAGGTGTCCAAAGCCAATGTAAAGGTTACTGACGCAAGGTGAGTTCATGGTCACTAAGACTGTGAACAGAGGCAGTTCATCGTGAACGGACGTGAGCGATGCGGTGTGTTTTGGCGCACGCCTAGAGTTCACGGACGCGTTCCATGGTTCACGGCCGTGAACTCAGCTCATCTCGGGTTTAAAAGATGAGCTGAAAGGAGGAGAGAGAGGAGAGCCCACTTTTGTGTGAAACACCTTCTTCAGCATTCTAGTAAGAGAAACAGAACCAAAGGGAAGAAGAAGGTTAGGGTTTGGCTTCAAGGCAGATTTTGGGAAGATTTCCCAACAAAAGAGTTTTCAAACCCAATTACCTTTGTTTTCTTTTATTTCAATTAGCAAACCTTTAAACCAAAGTTTTGTTGCTAGATAATGATTTCAACAACGGAAGTAGGGATAGACGGACCAGCCCGGGTCGATATCTAAATACTTGCCCTATACTGCACCCGATTAGAGTTTAAAAACTTGGGCTCTAATTGGGGTTTTATTGTGGTGTAGTTTCGTGCGAGTCAAGTTTTTGGCACCGTTGCCGGGGACCAGCGGTCTGTTATTCTGAAAAATTTATTGGTTGTTAATCTAGCTTTTAATTTGCAAAACTGCATTTAATTTCCAGTTTTGCAAGTGTGTGTTCTTTTCTTGTGCTAGACTTGGTGTCTTCTGATTGTGTGTAGGTTGGGCATGACCCGGAGCAACCCGGCACCCTTGCTACCACTTGACAAGGACATAAACTGAAATCTCCGACTCTTGGCGAGGGAGAGAGAGCTAGCCGAGGCAAGGAGAAGGATCAAAAGAGGGGGCAACAATTGAGTCCGGGTGTTGGTAGAGAAGGAGTTGAAGAAGTCGAAGTTGAACCCGTCGTTGAAGAGGAAATGGCGGGGAACCAAAGACAAGATGGAGGCGATCAAGCCCGCCATATAAATGAGGCGACGAGAGAAGAAGGAGCCCCGAGGACAATGGGGTACTATATGGCCCCAAGGCCGACGGACATTCAATCGCCTATCCTACATCCTCCGGTGACGGAAAACAATTTCGAGATCAAGTTGGCTCTAGTGACTATGATACAAAGTAATGATCTATTCCACGGCCATGAAAGCGAGTCACCAAGAGAGCACGTGCAGAGATTCTTGGAGCTCGCGGGGAGCTTGAAAATTAAAGGTGTGCCTGCCGAAGCTTTGCAACTAAGGCTTTTCTCATACTCACTCTCTGAGAAGGCACTTAGGTGGCTAAAAAATCGCCCACCTCTGTCTATCACCTCATGGGATGACCTCCTCAACAAGTTTACGGCTTGTTATTGCCCTCCTTCAAAGACGGCGGAGTGGAGAAAGAAGATTACACATTTCGAGGAAGAAGAGGACGATACCTTGAGGGATTCTTGGGAGAGGTACTCCGATTACTTTCTGTAGTGCCCTCACCACGGGTTTGAAGAACAGTTTCGGATTGAAACCTTCTATGGAGGCCTAATGCAACTGTTCTTAGAGTTTCGTTCTTCAACCTCGAAGGGTAGGGTGCCGTCGAATTCTTATTCTTCGCTCGAGACTTGTTTCTAGCCATCGGGGCTTCCATCCTCGATAGATTGAGATTCACTTGCTCCGCAGCCATTTCTTGTGATGGAGTGGTGACTGCTATACCCTCCTTCCGATTCCTTATCCTCTATTAGCTATGAAATCTAAGAGATTTTCTCTTGTAGATTTTTTATACCCTCGTTATTTCTTTCTTAATTTTTTTCAATTCACGGATGTTGGCCGGAAAAGACCCATAAATTCTTCTACCGCTTTTGCTCGGTCAAGGTTCTCTCCTGCAGCTTCCTGTAGTTATACCATGAAATTGTTTAGGTCGTAGCTATTTCCAATGAATTGGTAAGATTCTCTTCCATCCATCATAAGTTCTTGATGTGATTCTAAGGAATCGTTTGCAGTGGGTGCTTCAAGCCAAAAAATCGGCAATGGTGCGTCAATTCCTGCCTCAGAAGATGAGTTCTTCTTGTTGTTCTTAGTTGGTGAAGGTGTCTGCTCATCTTCATTATCCACCGGTGGGTTAGGCGCAAGCGAGGTGGGGCTAAAAGTTTCGAGATCTTTCTCTTCTTGTAACTCTTGCCAATCATGTTCATTTCCTCCATATCCTGTAGTAGATTCAAGATGTACTCTGGTTCCTTATTTTTCAAGTTTCCCCAGCAGTCTTCAAGATGCATTACCTCTCTTCATCTTTAAGTCCCTTGAAGAAAATCTATACCTTTCTCCAATCCTCGACACCATGGTGAGGGCATTTGAAGAGTAAAACATTGAACCTCTCCCATGATTCTCCCAAGGTCTCGTTCTCCTTTTGCTTGAAAGCATTGATGATGGCTCACATGCTCGCGGTCTTGGAGGGGGTGTAGAATCTGTTTAAGACTAGTTGCACAGCTCCTCCCACGAAGTGATGGAATGGTGAGGTTGTCTCATAAACCACTTTCGGGATCCTCCCACAAGTGAGAATGGAAGAGTCGGAGACGAACCATTTCCCTAACCGCCCCATTCACATTCAGACCATCGGTTAGCAACAGTAATTCCTCTACATGATGATGAGGTATTTCATCCTTTGTCCACTTGAACTGGTAGTCGGTCTTGATCATGGAAATCATTCCTGGCGTGATTTTGACTCTTTCCCCAAGAGACATGGGTATCGTATGGGTGACTGAATATCCTTGATCCCCGGACAAAAGTAAGATCCCATTGTTCTAGGACTTGGTGGAACTTGAGATTGACGTTGTTGATCCGCCAGTGGAGGATATTGATGTCTCGCAACTGTTCTTAGATTCCGAAGGGTTGTGTGGTAATTTTCTTCTGCGTACCGAGCTCTCCATGATTCTATCCGATGGGGTGCTTCTGAAAGGTCAGGGATATCCCAATGGGAGAAGGAAAGATGGAAATGGCTTTGGAGCTTGAATCTTCCCCCAAAAATCACCTTTTTCATCTGGAAAGCATCAAAAGGAGCTCTGGCCACCAAGAAAAATCTGTTTGAAAGACACTGTTCAGGATCAAAGGCTTGCCCGTTGTGTAGGGCGGATGAGGAGTCCATTTACCATGTCTTATTTGATTGCCCGCATGCGAAGGAAACATGGACACGGCTTGCCCCCTCTCTCCCCCTACCTCCACCCTCGACAAGAGTTAACTTTTGGCTGTGGGAAGTTGGGGAAGCCTGGCCACAGGAGGGCCCCCAGAACGCAGTCTTTATTCTGTGGAATATATGGAAGGCCAGAAATGAGATGATCTTTAGGAATAGAGCACCATGGCCACCACGCACCATCTCGCAAGCTATGAATGACTTCCTCTTCTGGAAGAACTGCCCAAAGACTAGAAGAGAAGATAATGGTGTGTCACGTCGGCCTAATCCACCTCTTTCCCACCCTGCACCACCGCCAAGCAATCACCGAGAGGAGATTCACTGTGATGGATCGTATTTTGACGATTCCCGGGAGGCGGCATATGGGTTTGTTGTTCTTAATACCCATGGTGAGGTTTACGAAGGAAGGGCCGATTCCCTGCTCTGCGAGTCAGCTTTGGAAGCAGAAGCGGTAGCTGTGTACGAAGGATGCAAGTTTTCCCTGTCACTCCCCCAGACATGCATTATCAAATCAGACTGCAAGGTGCTGGTGGATGCGATTGAAGGGCCGAGACAAAAATGGCCGTGGATCATTGCAGGACGAATTGATGCTATTTGTGAGAGTCTCCGCAGTTTACATGGAGTGAATGTGAGTTTTGTCAAAAGGGATTTTAATGTATTGGCCAATTGGGTGGCCCGATCAAGGGCAAAAAACCAACTCCCGGGAGACTGGATTGCAGTCCTCAATATCTTACTACCAATACTGTAACCATCCTCTGATTTATGGGTATGCAGAGACTTATTGTAAAAAAAAAAAAAGTCTAACACCACTGCAGACGATACCCCCAATCTCTGAAAAAATCTATGGTGTTTGTCGGTTTGCCCCTCTTTCTCTGACCTAGTTCGACGTCATCCTTGGGTACCCTGCTATTCAGATGAACTCACAATCTCTGGTCAAATCTCATTCTCCGCATGGAGCTCTGGCTTTGTGGAACCCTGGTTCTGCCACCGTTTTGCATCTCACTGTTCTGCATTCATATATTCTCATTTGATGGTAAGAACTAGTCTGTTTGATTTCTTGCTTTGTTTCTCTGTATTTGATTTAGGTTGGTGAATCTCTTTATCTCTTGTGGTTGTGCAATCGGCTTCGAGCACGAAGGAGGCAGAGTTGAGAAGGAATTGAAATTTCAGTTTTAAGCCATTGCATGCGACGTTTCCCACTGAGACTCGTCGATTGTAGCCATGTTGGTGTGTATTTTTACTTTGTAGCTACAAGTGGTATGAATGGTTATATTATCTTTTAAGAGTTCGGTGAATGTGGTCTATGAACAGGGGATTGATGGGATACTGTTCTTGGAGAAAGAAGCGATGTAGACGTTGTGGAAGCTAGCCGGTCTAGTCAAGTCTTGATCAAGGCCAGTAGTGGTAATTAGTTGATTTTAATTTCAATCCAGAAGTTACTCTATTCTCAGCTTGCATAATCATTCGCCATTGTTGTTAATCTTTGTTATGGCATAGTAATTTAAAGGCTTAAGGATCAGAGTAATTAGTGTGGAAAAAAGAGTGGTGTCATTGGAGAGCAGGAAGGGTTCTGGTTTAGGTACATTTCTTTTTTGATGACTTGGTTTAACATTTAACAAAATTGTTGCTTGTACAACGACCCTTCCTCTGAATTCCTCGTGACTTCATTCCCATTTTCTCATGTGTTACAAGGCCCGAACACGATTGATGTTTGGATTATTGAATTTGTATCAATTACCTGCCTATGATTTAAATTTGTTATTACTCTCTTTGTTGGATTAGGAAGAGCTGGAATGTACTTTCTTATTGAGCTAAACAAATCTGCGGTCTTGGGATTGAGACTTTGATGAAAATAATGTGATTTTGCATGTATTACTCATCTAATTCATCAAAATTCTAATGCAATGTTCTTAAATTTAGTAAGATATGAGTTTTATGTTAACAGTTTTATCTCACTCTAACCTCTTTCAACTCGAAGCTAGCTGTAACAATAGCTGTGGAGGGCTCTAGCTGATTATGGCATTTTGCAGGACTAACTCCTTGCATAATCTTGCTGATAGGACTATTTCTCGTCCAGAATCTTCTAGATGGCTGGTACCCAAAACGATATTACTATTATCTAAAAAATGTTAGGAATTACGACAGCTAATTTTCATTTTGTTAACGTTGTATATTGTTCTGTATCTATCCTGCAGGCAAAAAGAGGTCATGAAAAAGAGTTCAAAGTTGCATTGCAAAAAATACATTGAAACACTCAACTAGATTCCAAAGTAAAGCTGCTGGACTTGTTCAACATAAGATACTATGATCATTCATTGTGGGTTCTCTCATTTCTCTGCTATTCATTTACAGGGATGCATTCTGCTTTCTCTTAGCTTTATTTTTTTGGTATGATTTTATCTTAACTTCGCCAGATTTGTGGTCTAATAGATATCTCTATGTAGAACTTGCAGGAAAGAATCACCTGCCTTGAAGCTGCAAATGAGGATCTTTGTCTATATCTTCATGTATCTAACATCTAACACAAGGTACATGTTTGTGAACCCCGTGTAAATTGGATGTTTGGGGGACTTATTACTAGTGACTAGTGAGTAAGCAAATTGGATGTGGTTTATTTGTATATATATTATATATGACAGTTAAAGAGGTGAGCTGTTATATGGTTGTGATTGGATAATGAAAAAAAAGTGAACAGTTGGTTGGGGATAGTAAGGATGGATTGCATAACTCGAGGGCCTTCTTTCTTCTTTGGTAAAGATTTATGATTTGTGTCTAACATTTGTTGAGTGTGATGGGGCTATAGGACGCATAATGGTGCTAGATACTCCAGCTAGAAATAGTGACTAGTGCTTTGATCTAAAAGATACAAAAGTCCATTTTGTTTGTGATGCTCCTTTAATAAATTTATTACATAGAATTGCAGAGTGCTCTTGTAATATATTGTATTCAATTTCAGGTTGACAAGTTCATGCTTGGGTATGTAATTATTAAGAATCCTTGAAGCCAATCACAGTTTCAACTTTCAACAGACCAACATCTCCGTCGGAGAAAGCGGCGATCGTCTCACCCGTGCCGCCAAGGTTTTCTTTCTCTCTGCCGCTTTTCGCTTGCTCTAAACTCTTCGTAGTTTCCTCTTCTTTTCCTGTGCTTAATATTTATGTATTCACTGGTTGTACTCGCAGGTGCTGGAGAAACTCAGCGGCCAAAACCCACTCTACTCCAAGGGTATGGTTGAAGTTACGATTTTGATAGCAATATGATTAGGAGTTTCTTCTTGGGTTGTATTTGTTGTGGAGGGGGTTTTAATCGGAGGTAGAACAAATTGGGGTTTTTTGATGCTAGGTATACCGTTAGGTAGTTTGGTATCAGGCGTAGTGAGAAAATCGCTTACTATGTGACCGTGAGGGGTGACAAGGCAATGCAGCTGTTGGAGAGTGATATGAAGGTGAAGGAGTATTGTATGAGCTCCTGAGGAGGAACTTCAGCGATACTGGATGCTTTGGTTTCGGTATCCATGAGCATATTGATCTTGGCATCAAGTGAGTATCTTATCTTCAAATCTTACTTTGCCTGTATCTCCACCGTTGTCTTAGAACAATTAAGGGCTATGAATGTTTACATAGAGAATCACACAAGATATAATGCATTGTTATTGAGTAGGTTTGATGAAGCAAATGTTAAGTTTGTAGACAAGTAGTAGGTTGTCAGGAGTTCAGTGTTGGGTTATGAAACTGCTTTGGGCTGTTACTAACCCACTTCTGAAATTGTATGATATAGTTGGTCTGTTGAAACTGTCATTGGCTTCTGAAATTTCTCTTGTTATTCTGGGTCAGAATCGATTGTTGGTGTGATCTCTTTCTCTGTTTCAGCTAGCTTTAGCCAATCAGAGGCAAAGCTTATATTGCATAGCTGCAATGTTAAGTGTTTCTTTGGTACTGTGACTTCAGTTTTCTTCTGCGAGTTTTTCTCCCACTTAGTTTCTTGTTTTGTGCTATTTTCCTTCTCCATGAGACCACTTTTATTTGTTTTAATGGTATTGTAACAGGTTAATATGGGTTTCAAAGCAAAGCAATGGATGATGTGGCTGATTCAGAAGACATCAGAGATTGATATTGTGGATCTTGCTAAAAATTGTCTTAGTTCAAGCTTGGCATTCTTCCATTAATTATGATTTGTTGGTTGGTGAGTTTCTATTTGTTTGAATTTCTTTTGATAATATGTGTACGGAGTGAAGTTACAGTTTGTGGCGTGGATAGTGATTTATGGGCAACCTAAATTAAACTAGCAGGTAGCAGAGTTGTATAATATATGAGAAAATTGAAAACGCAAATCTACCGTTGTTGGTTTTTGGGACGCTTTTATCTAGTATCGTCATTAAATCTATTTCCAGGGGTTTGGGAGTGCGGTTAGATGTTGGATAAAATGGACAGTACCAGGGGTTCTAACCCTCGACATAGGAACTGTAAACGCTGCGAAGTTTCTTCTCCGGCGGAACAAAATAACCCAATCGCGGCCATTATATTCGCAGCAACCGCCGCCGCAAGGGACATTCACCAGCGGTTCGGGAGACTGCTGGCATAACATTGCCGCAGTTCTCTTTGCGTCGGTTATGCTACGGTTACAAGAACCGCTGGCGAGATGATTAGCAACGCTTTTTTCCGTCGCTAAATTCCAAATAATCCCCTGTTTTAGTTGGTTTATTTTGTAGTGTGTGTCAGCCGAGGGCCTTGCAAAGGTAAGACCGGTTTTGGCTGAACAAGGTAAACCGCTTACATTCTTTGTTCTCCAGTAAGAGCCCAGTGGCGATCATGAGTTTTTATCGTTGTTAGAGCTTTGTAGTAGGAAAATGGAATAAGGAATGCTTTCGAAGGTTGGCTTGGAAGTTGGCGTAGGGCCACACTTAAACTATATACAATTGGGACAAGTGGAAGGCATGAAAATGAATTAGTATAATGGACTAACTTGCAAAGCTACACATGCGAGTTGGAATTGCCAAGTAGTCATGAGGGTATTCATGGGTAAAGCTAGTTTGGTAATTGATTTTGGTGGAAGAACTAATGGGTTGGTGGAAACTAAATAGATATGTGCGGACTTAGTGAAAGTGAATGGCTATGGCCATGGCTAGTGGATAGTTATCATATACATTAGCTAATGGAATGTATTTTGGGATTCAAAATGGAGCACAATTATGGGGTAAAAGACAGAGTTGAAATAGTAATGGTGGGTCAACTTTTGATAAGAGCTAACTATACTGGTTGTACGTTCTAATGATGGAGTTTCATCATGATTAGAGAGCTATCGGAGCTAAGTTATGAGTATTATTCAAAGGAGGTAAAACACGAGAAATTTGACCGTGGAATCTTGCACGATGACATGGATCACTGGCAGTAAAGAAGGGTCTTCTTCTTGAGGTGAGT
This sequence comes from Linum tenue, assembly GCA_946122785.1. Lineage (NCBI taxonomy): Eukaryota > Viridiplantae > Streptophyta > Magnoliopsida > Malpighiales > Linaceae > Linum > Linum tenue. The sequence goes on along the minus strand of CAMGYJ010000006.1, from coordinate 42,010,431 downwards.
GTAAAGGGGGTAAAATCTCCGTTGAGGTCTTTAGTTTATGCTTTTATTTCAGTTATGCTGGTTAATTTATGAGTTTGCGCGTTATGTGTGAGGCATCCCACCGCCTATAAGGGTTGAGGCACGCATTGTGCTATGTATAAATGCATGTATTTGGAATTGTAATACTGATTAATGGTAAGATGAACCCCCGGGTGGTTGGGCCACTACTGAATGCGGTAGATGGTCGGATCACTGCTGGACGGCGAGACGTAACGCAACAGTTGATTGAGTATGTTGGGGTCACTACTGGACGGCGAGACATAACACAACAGTTGATCGAGTATGTTGGGGTCACTATTGGACGGCGAGACGTAACGCACTAGTGGACCGGGCATGCATTGGACGACGAGACTTAACGCAGTGCCTTGCCGAGTTGGGTATGCAACCGGATGGCGAGACATAACACGGTTGGCATATTAGGGTAGGGACCCCGGACGGCGATACGTAATGTGGTGGTCCCTAGTATTTGTGTGCTTGAGTTAATGATAGAAGTAGATAACTTCTATAAGTACTAGAGGATAAAGTGTTAAGGATGAGAGCGAGAACGGTTTGCATCAAAGGTAGGAAACCAGCTAATAATGTGTTTAGTAAGGGTTTGCTTAGGACAAAGACCTTAGGAAATAACGACGAGACTGACCCCTTCTCACTCACCAGGTCGAGGAAGGGTTAGGAGAGGTGGACTTCCAGAAGATGCTAAGCAAGGCGGGAAGCCGCTCCAGAGTGGACGAGATCGAGGGGAGCTCAGCAAGGAGTTAGAGCTATAGTTATTTCCATTATTTTTATTCATGATCAAGGGTATATAAACTAGAGATTCGAGGTTTTGAGTATTAGTGGTCTTGTTGACCATGGACTGAGGTCGCCCAACTGTTTAGGGCATTTCTTTTAAAATTATTTTGGAAAAGTTCGGTTGTATTTGTTTTTATTAAAGTCTTGAACATTATTTTGGTCGGTTCCGAGGCCATGAGTATTTCGGTGTTGAAAAAGATTGGCTCGTTACAGAACACTCGAGTTTGGGACTAAAGCACCTTACCTCGGTTCGGGTATCACCTATATCCCTGTAATTAAATCAGTGTACTTTACCTTGGACTGAGATGCCTTGTATTTGAATAGCGCTTGTCTCGACTGGGATATCACATTCCCCCCTCCTTAAGAAAAGATTTCGACCTCGAAATTTGTTCATCGAGATAGCTCAAAGTCTCACTTGTGGTACTCCTTCTACTACTGGGATTTATCATTCCTTTACCTTGTTCGACTTAGAGCTATAAATCCTTGCGTCCAATTCGTATGGTTCTTGGTCGACTGATAACTCTCCCATTTCTCATAAACCACTTCCTCAGCCCGCTGCTTGCTAAATGCGACTATGGCATGGTGGCATTCTCCCTGGAATCACCTCGAACTTTCTTTTACCTTCCCACTCTCCCTTAGTATGTTACGTAAGTCCTCATTATCGTGTCCATTGAAATGCCTCCCTGAAAGTTCTACTTGCTTCCTCTGACGTTCTACTTTCAATCGTTTCTCGCCTAGCTTGAAGAATTTTCTTGGACAAGTTTCAAGATTCTAACTCTTAACCTACTCTGGTCCGGTGATGTTCCTCGTATCCCTTGGATTTTTGACGTTTGATGGCTACCGTAAATTGTAGGGTCTCTCGACTACCTCCTCATTCTTTACACCATTTATCCCGATCGTGGTTTCCTTCTTTTCCAAGTCTTTTCGTCGAACCAGTTCACCAGGTCCATGCCCTCTTAGCCCTGACGCAATGATACCTTGAGAACATGTCAGCTCCTTAAGACCTACATAATTTCTCCTTTCGCTTTGCTTATAAGCCCCTAGCATTTCTTAAAGTCTAACTTTCCACAACTCCTTGGGGTCGTAGCCCTACGCTCGATTCTCGCGAACTCACCGAACCTTCGTTGAATCATTTCCTCTAGATAATGGCCTCCATTTGCCGCAACTCCTTGGCTACCGCTTGTCGACGCACTAAATACTTGGCTCCTTCATGAACCTCACTCTGATCAGCTCGCATCCTTGTAAGATATGAGTTATCTTGGCCATCCTCTTCTCACTCATGAACGGATTTTCACCAAACGATCCCTCTAGGAACCTGCTCCTTCTCCTTTCCGAGACGTATCATAGTCACGCGGGCCTAGTGGAGTTATTTTCCTAATCATGATTAGAGTATACTGAAGATTCTAAAAATTCCCGAAAGACTCTGACTCGTTTGGCCAAACTTTGACTTGAAATCTTTAAAAATAAAACCTTTAAAAATTGAGCATATATTCCAGTATTTCTTGGAAACCAAGAAACAGAGGAAGACCGGCTCTGATGCCAAAATGTAACGACCCGATCTTTTTCAACACCGAAATACTCATAGCTCCAGAGCCGACCAAAATAATGTTCAAAAATTTAATAAAAACAAATACAATCGAACTTTTCCAAAAGAATTTAAAAAAAAATGCCCTAAACAGTTGGGTGACCTCAGTCCATGGTCAACAAGACCACTAATACTCAAAACCTCGAATCTCCAGTTTATATACCCATGATCATGAACAAAAATAATGGAAATAACTATAGCTCTAACTCCTCGCCGAGCTCTCTTTGATCTCGTCCACTCTAGAGCGGCTTCCCGCCTTGCTTTGCATCTTCTCGAAGTCCACCTCTGCTAACCCTTCCTCAACCTGGTGAGTGAGAAGGGGTCAGTCTCGTCGTTACTTCCTAAGGTATTTGCCCTAAGCAAGCACTTAATAAACACATTATTAGCGGGTTTCCTAACTTAGACGAAAACCGTTATCGCTTTCATCCTTAAAACTTTATCCTCTAGTACTTATGGAAGTTACCTACTTCTATCCTTAACTCAAACACACAAATACTAGGGACCACCACGTTACGTATCGCCGTCCGGTGTCCCTACCCTAATATGCCAACCGCGTTATGTCTCACCGTCCGGTTGCATACCCAACTTCGCAATGGCACTGTGTTACGTCTCGCCATCCAGTGCATGCCCGGTCAACTACTGCGTTACGTCTAGCCATCCAGTAGTGACCCCAACATACTCGATCAACTGCTGTGTTATGTCTCACCGTCCAGTAGTGATCCCAACATACTCGATCAACTGCTGCGTTACGTCTCGCCGTCCAGCAGTGATCCGACCATCTACCGCGTCAATTAGTGGCCTAACCGCCCTGTGTATCATCTTACCATTAATAAGCTATTAAAATCTCAAATCCATACATTTATACATAGCACAACGCGTGCCTCCACCCTTATAGGCGGTGGGATGCCTCACACACATATCGCGCAAACTCATAAATTAACAGTATAACTGAAATAGAAGCATAAACTAAAGACCTCGACGGAGATTTTACCTCCTTTACACTCACCGCGAGAAGATGACCCTTCTTTACTGCCAGTGATCCATGTCATCGTGCAAGATTCCACGGTCAAATTTCTCATGTTTTACCTCCTTTGAATAATACTCATAACGTAGCTCCGATAGCTCTCTAATCAACATGAAACTCCATCATTAGAACGTACAACCAGTATAGTTAGCTCTTATCAAAAGTTGACCCACCATTACTATGTCAACTCTGTCTTTTACCCCATAATCGTGCTCCATTTTGAGTCCCAAAATACATTCCATTAGCTAATGTATATGATAACTATCCACTGGGCACTAGCCATAGGTATTCACATTCACTAAGTCCGCCCATATCTATTTAGTTTCTACCAACCCATTAGTTCTTCCACCAAAATCGATTACCAAACTAGCTTTACCCTTGAATACCCTCATGACTACTTGGCCATTCCAACTCACAGGTGTAGCTTTGCAAGTTAGTCCATTATACTAATTCATTTTCATGCCTTCCACTTGTCCCAATTGTATATAGTTTAAGTGTGGCCCTACGCCACCTTCCAAGCCAACCTCCGAAAGCATTCCTTATTCCATTTTCCTACTACAAAGCTCTAACAACGGCAAAAACGCATGATCGCCACTGGGCTCTTACTGGAGAAGAAAGAAGGTAAGTGGTTTACTTTGTTAAGCCAAAACCGGTCTTCCCTTTGCAAGGCCCTCGGCTGGCACACTTGCCACCGCTTGAATTGATGAGCTTCATCTTCTAGGTGGCGGCAGGGGGGAAAGGGTAGGATGATGGTGATGGAAGCTTAAATGGGGTCCTCCTTCTCAAGAACTTGTTGGGTGATGAGTCCCGCGATTAGGCCGGCGTTTCTCTCGACGGCCCCTTTCTTTTAGCCATTCCTTCATTGGTTGTTGGTGGCCTTGGATGGTCTGGCCGGCCATCTGATCATGGAAGAAAAAGGTATAGTCTTGGTCTAATGGTGAGAAGGCAACTGTAGCGGAGCTGGCTCTTGCTGAAAGGGAGAAGCCGAGAGGACAAAAAGAGACTAGTTTTTGTTCTCTCTAGCTTCGGCCTCCTATTATAATTAGGTTGCTAAGAGGATTTAAGGTGACAAAGGAGTAACCGATATATACAATAAAGGACCAATCCAAATATAATGAATTTGCTCCATTTATCGGTCAAATTGTATTTAGGTTAGTTAACTTTGAACAATTATAGAATAACTGTTGAAATTATCTAAGTGAAATTTGGGAATTGCAGGGTAAATTCGGGTACGAGTGTGACTGGTTCAATCCGAGTAATTCGGTTATAGTTGGTTGAACCTAAATGCAAAATTCGGGTGTTACATTATCATTAAGCTAGCTGGTCGTATTCAGCTTATCTCCTCTATTGTTTCTAGTGTTCTTCAGTATTGGATAGGTATATTTCTTCTACCGCAAGGGGTTCTCCATGAGATAAAGTCTATTTGCAACATATTCCTATGGGGAGTTAGTGATACAAGGAGTCGATCTCGTGCTCTGGCAGCTTGGAAGTATGCTGTAATGCTCAAGGAGGAAGATGGGTTGGGGATGCGGGATTTCAAGCTTTGGAACAACGCGTGTGTAATCTGACATATTTGGGATATTTTCGCTGAAAGCAGGTCTAAGGAAGTAAAGACTCAAAGCTAGATCGATTTGGAGCATTTCTCCTACTTCTGTAGGCTCTTGGGTTTGGAAACATGTCCTTAAAGCTAGGGAAGATGCTCAATCATTCATCACAGGTGAGGGTGTGTCCTTGAAGTGGGATGATTCCTCTATGCCTCGGTTCTCCATCAAAAAGGTTTGGGATTCAATTCATACACCTCTCCCTCCTATTCCTTGGACTAATTTGGTATGGGGTAAACATTCAATCCCTAAGCATACTGTTCTTCTATGGCTGATCATCCGTGATAGAATCTATACTAGGGACAAGTTGATTTCATGGGGGAAAATTGTGGACTCCTCTTGTGTGCTATGCCCAGGTGGACAGGAAAGCAGAGATCACCTCTTTGCTTCTTGTTCCTATACCCAACATGTTTTGCAGGAATGTTTAAAGGGTTTTGGGAGTATTCCTGACTGTCAAGACTGGCCATCCATGTTGAGCTGGGGACTACAAAATGGAAGGGGAAGGGTCATCGCCAAAAAGTTGGGCGGCTAGTGTGGTCTGTTGCATTGAGTTTAGTATGGAAGGAACGTTGTCGAAAGTGTTATGGTAATGATAGAGTGCTGCTTCCCTCTCAGTTGTTGTCTCGAATTAGCTCAAAAGTTCGATGTTATACAGGCAGTAATCGTAGAGTATAGAGTATAGTTTCTATAGTGTTTTTCATGGGTTTTCATGTACAAAACGGTATGTTATGAGAGGACCCTTAGTTTAAAAGGGAGTCTGAAGGTTAATGAATTTTTGATTTAACCATAAAAGAATATGTAAAAATGTGAAAATTATTAACATTCAATGAATTTAATCAGTTGTAAAAAAAAACAATGAATTTAATCATATATAAAACATATTTGAGAACAATTTACTTATAATCCAATAAATAAAATCAACTTTTGACTTTTAAATTCATGAAATAAATAATAAATTTTTTATATTAATTAAAAAATTCACTAAGGACAACATTATTTTACTTAGAGTTCGTAAATCCATACGGGTTATATTAATGATGTTCACGTTGATTTCATAACCGACAACGGTTAAATCAGGTTCAACTGACGTATATGCTAGGAACCTGACAACTATATTCATGCATATTCTTCCCTCCCTCTTGCCCTATTGGCTCATGCTCTTTGTTGTTGGATTGGTCCACTTAAGTTCAAGGACAGTGTCCAATTAAAAAAAAAAAAAGAAAAAAAAAGTTCAAGGACAGTGACTAGAGATTGATAGCATAAGCTTTCAAATTGAGACAACCCAGGAGGACTTTGGTATAGTCACATTTGGCTGCATTTCATTGCCCCGTCACTAATCATTTATGTATCACCATCCCATTAATTAAATGGTGCAATGATCTTCTCATTCCGCTTACACATTTTGTGCAAAATCTTGACACATGCAAATCCTAATCTTGTTGCAGACGGTATAAGATTGGTTTTGAATATTTTCAATAAATCAAGTTAATATTAAAAAGAATTATCTTTCTCATAATATCGACATGATATCCAGTAATACAATTACTACTAGATCAAGTAACATCAAATTATTGTTTAATGAACGTTGATAGTTTTGAATTGTCACCAATCTGGCAAATGGCAAGCATGCCACTATTCAATGAAAACTCACCAAACAATAAAGTTTCTTTTCATCTCTTTACCAAAATTGGCCCATCGCCCAATTCTTATAACTTCCATCCATCCCACCCAAGAGAAGTACCATACTTTTGTGAATTTCAGTTAGGGCAATTACAATTTAATAATCAAAATTTTCATTTTGAACAAAATAATAATCAAATCTTTTCGAAAATAATTTAATAGCCAAACTGTCAAATTTTCATCCAGTCAAATGGTAGTTGACTAAGACTGGCAAACCTATTGCTGAGTTGGATGATTTTTTAGGATGTGAGAAGAAGTTCAACATTTGACCTTGCCACTATTAGAAGCTTATGTACTAAAAAGTAATTGTCCGGATTAGGGTTAGTAGCTACAATCTACAGCCGTCTATATTTGTTGCATGGCTGAATTGTATAGTTCAACGAACACCAGAATAATAAACCTCTGTCGTCGTTCACCGTGGACTAGTCTAAATCACGTTATCTTGTGTTTTGTGTTTATCGTGATTGCGTATAGATTGACAGCCACATGAAAATTTATTACTTTTAACCAATCACTTACAATTTAAGAAACAATTAAATCAAAAAAATTAAAATAACTATTAAATTGACAACCATCAAAATTACACTTATCTTATCATCGATTCATCCCCCTGATTCATCAAAATAAATCCCCAAACTCTTTCATTCTGGTGAAACCTTGTCCCTTGAGCCCTTAAGGCTGTTGCTACTCACCTCCGCCACCTGGTCGTCATCCTTGTTCTCCGACACGTTTTGCCTCTTCCCGTCCAAGAAAAGGGTTAGTACCACTGCTTACTGAGGCAATTTCAAAGTCGTCGGTATCTTAACCTCAAATCCAATGTCTTGAATCCCTATCTCCTACAATCATTAATATAACACAACCCATTTCCCCGTTAACCATTGGCAATAGTTACCTCCCGAGAAGAAAATGGATAAGGGAGAAGGGGGCTAAATAGACTGACCAACCGGGACAAGAGTCCATCTTTCTTGAACAATAGTAGTTTTTTTTTATTCAGAGGAGGCGCCAACCTCTAAGAAAGGGAAACAGGGGTTACAGGGAAGATGAAGAATGGATGATGACGTTTCGAGGCAAAGCAATGCCCCGTTCATCGTCCTGGAGAATACCAACTAGAGGGGTTGGCGGGTCAACAAGTTCATACATACCGTAGGGATAGACGAGACCGTGCTTCGAGAGCCAGTCCGTGACTCTATTCCCTTCTCGATATGTATGCCCAATGTTGACCAACCAATCCTGCGCCAATAACATGCGAATAGAGCTCAAAAGGGAAGCTAAAGGGTGAACTTGGTCTGTCCTGTGATGGATGAGGTCGATAGCCATCTGGGAATCCGTTTCCACGATGAGAAGTCTAAATCTGCGCCTCCAAGCCAACTCCAAGCCTTGCTTAAAAGCCCAAAGTTCAAGGCCTACTACCGAGCAATCCCCAATTGAGTAACAAAAACCACCCAGCTACCGCTTCTGATCGTCCCGGAGAACTCCTCCGGCAGCCGCCTTCCCCGGGTTGCCTTGAGAGGCTCCGTCGAGGTTGAGCTTACACCAGCCTCGCGGAGGGGCGCTCCAGCCAATATCGGAAACCATCCCGTCCGCCTTGTGTTGACCACGCTGTCGGAGATGTGAAGGAGCCGTCCAGGCTGAATGCCAAAGCTTCACCTTGATTTGAATGGCATGCCGGAGAGAGTGGGGAGATAACGCTTTGCTGCCGTCGCTGAAGACCCCGTCATTCCTGTTCTTCCATATCGTCCACAATGCAAAGCTGAAGGTAGTAGCCCAAGGAATGCCATTGGTGTCTACCGCCGAGTTCAGAAGGTTCCTGTGAAGCCAAAGATCCAGATTTGCAGTAAGGAAATCCAACATCTGGTTCTCCAATACTTCTCTCGCCCAAAAGAAGAGAGATGAAGGGCAGCCCCTTAATAGATGTAGCTCGGTCTCAGGAGTATTAGTGCATTTGGAGCAGAATGGGTTGGGAGCAATATGTCTGTCAAACCTCCTTTCGTTGGTGTTGATGCGGTGAAGCAGGAGAAGCCAAATGAAGTGCCTAACACGCTCTGGTACTTCCAGCTTCCACACTTTCTTCCAAATCTTCGAATCCGTACTCTGCGGGGGCGGATAGGAGAGTTGATAGGCTGACCGGGCAGTGAACTTCCCATTGGAGGTGGGCTGCCAACACATCTTATCGGGCTCTGAAGAGAGGGGATCGGTGGCGATCGCCGTGACCTTGTCCACAACGTTGGGCCGGAGCCAGTGGAGCAGTTGATCGACCCGCCAACGTCCGTCGTCATCCAAGTAAGCTGCAACCGGCTTCTGAATCTCCTCCTCCGAGACGGTGGTGATCGCTGCTTCCAACAGTGGGACCTGCAAAACCCAGATATCAGTCCGGAACTTTGTATCCCTGCCATTTGAGATATTCCAAGCACATCCTTTCCTTAGAAGAGGACTAGCTTTGGAGATACTCTTCCAAGTAAAGGAACTTCCCATATGGCTTCGAGCATAGAGAGTCATTCCTTGTGGCGCCCGTATTTCCCCCGGACGACCTGGGTCCACAGAGTGTCTCTCTCTTGCAAAACCCTCCAACCGTTCTTAGCAAGAAGGGCTGCATTGGTGTGACGTAGCGATCGGATCCCAGCCCCACCATTCTCCTTTGGTTCAAGAAGCTTCTTCCAGCCCACCAAGTGAGAGTGCTTCCTGTTCTCCGTATCACCCCAGATAAACGCCCTGTTGATACTATCTATCTCCTTGCATACCGAAGCTGGAAGCATCTCCGTCTGCATAGAGTAAACAGGAATAGAAGTAGAAAATGAGCGTGCAACTGTTAACCGAGCAGCAAGGGAAAGTTTCTTAGCTTTCCAGGTTGAGAGTTTTTTCTGGATTCAAAAAATGAGGTCTCGGTATCGATCCTTTGTCACTCGGGAATTGATGGCCATAGCCCCCAAGTACTTCCCAATGTCCGTCGTGAGAGGAATTCTTGCCCTGCTGCTGCAGGCGGCAGCAGTGTCCCTTGGCACATTGGGTGAGACAAACATCATCGATTTCTGGAAATTCACTCTTTGTCCCGAGCTACTGCAGAAATCCTCCAAGCATTGCTTAATCGTCGAAATCTGGTTGAGTCCGGCCTCCGCAAAGAGCATAAGGTCATCTGCAAAAAAGAGGTGTGACAGTTTTGGGCCACCTGGAGAAAGCGTTATAGGTTTCCAAAGTTTATCCTCGATGGCCTTATCAATTCTATGGGAAAGACGTTCCATGCAGAGGACAAAAAGATAAGGGGCAAGAGGGTCTCCCTGGCGGACTCCTCTGCTTGGAGTGATGGGATCAGATAGCTCTCCATTCCATGAGATGCGCATCCTATTTCTCTCCACACATAACATTATGTAGTTAATCCAAGAACTGGGCAGACTAATCTCCATTAATGTGACCCGCAGGAAGTCCCATCGAAGGCGATCATAAGCTTTCTCCAGATCGATCTTGACCACCACGCCTCCCTTTATCCCTTTGCGCTTCCGGAGCGAGTGAAGAACTTCATGGACCACGATAATGTTGTCCGTCGTCTGTCTCCCTAGAATGAAGCTACTCTGTCTCGGGGAGATCCACTTTCTCATCATGGGTTTGAGCCGGTTAGTGATCGCTTTGGTTATAGCTTTCAAGCTCACATTGTTAAGCGAGATTGGGCGAAGCTGCGTCACCAACTCCGGGCTGTCCACCTTAGGAATGAGGACTAGGGTGGATTCCGTGATCGAGTCTGCAAGATGACCTGTAGCAAAAAACTCCAATGCCATGTTAGTTAAAGCCTTACCCACCACTGCCCAATTGCTTTGGTAGAAGAGAGCTTGAAAGTCATCTGGGCCTGGTGCTTGCATCGGCTTCATGTCCATAATCGCTTTGAAGATATAAGCTGCGGAAAACGGCCTGAGAAGGCAAAGGAATTCCTGCTGGGAGGCCCGTGGAAACTTGTTCTTTGGAAGCCGATCGACATACTGCGAGGAATCCTGCAAGCACATATTTTCAAAATTTTCGAAAACCAGTTTGGCAAGAGCTGCCGGTTCATGAATCCACTCCCCACTGGAATCCTTGAGGCTTTGAATGGAGATTTGGGTGATGGATTATTATTATTATTATTAATATTATTATTATTATTATTATTCCTACTCTACGGTTCCAACCCTTCGTACGTAATCGTCGACCAAACCGATTAGACATTATGGTCAAACCTGAACCTAAAGTAGGGGTGTTACAGTATCTAGGGGCATTGTTTGCTTCATGTATTTAGGGGCAACAAAATTCTTGGGTCCAAACTCTTCTGTTGAAAGACGTCCTTTTTCCTTGAACATGGCGGACGTGTCATCGAACGTGGAATAATCGACAGTTGCTTCCTCAACCGCCTAGGTGCTTTTATCTGTTGGAATTGAAGTCTTGGAGTTTGTCTTCTCTCAACCACGCCATGTAGTCACGACTAGCATGGTCGCCTCTGGAGTAGCAGTTCCCTTGACTTGCTCGAATGTACACTACAATTAAACCCCAATTAGAGCCCAAGTTTTAAAACTCTAATCGGGTGTAGTATAGGGCAAGTATCTAAATATCGACCCGGACTGGTCCGTCTAACCCTACTTCGGTTGTTAAAATCATTATCTACCAATAAAACTTTGGTTTAAAGGTTTTCCAATTGAAATGAAAGAAAGCAAAAGTAATTTGGTTTGAAAACTCTTTTGTGGGAAAGTCACTTGGGTTTCGCATTCCCCTAAACCGCTACCGCTACGATTGCCTTGGGCATGCTAATCGTGAACCGCAAAGGAAAGCGTATGTGGTCGGGGACCACAGTCTCGATTGCTAAACCGAAGTGAGGATGAAAGGTCAGGTCACTCGACCCTCTCTGTTTAGACAATCGGTAACTGGCTTACTTCCTCACTCAACTCTAAGGTCGGACGGTTTAACCACGATTAATCGACTTGTTCAATTCAATATTGAGGGTTTCCCTAACTCAACCTAGTTTAGGTGGCTTGGAAAGCGGAAGGAAAAACAACTAGATTGAGTCTCCCTTAATGCACAAACTTAGGGGTGCTAATAACAATTATGCACAAACCCTAGGATGCTAAGCACAAAATATGCACAACCCTAAGATGCTAAGCACAAAATATGCACAACCCCTAAGTTGCTAAGAACAAGCATGCAAAATCATGGTGAAAAATATCTCAAACATTAAATTGAACAATGCCCATTATCAATAATTCAAACCACATACAAGAAAACTACATGGTAAGGTTTAGTGTTTCACTACACCCAAGTGGGAGGAGGACTACTCCATGGAAGAAGTGGGAAGAACAAAGGAGAAAAAGGTGGAAACCATCTTTTGGGGATGCCTCCTATCTTCTTCAACCTTGAGCTGGGATTTCCTTGGGGAAATCTTCCCAAAACCTCGTTTTAAGCCAAACCCTCTTTTCGGGACCTTTTTGGTGAAAAAGATGTGCACAATCGTAACCTGTCGGCCCTATAGTCTCAATACCACGGCGGTAATCTCTAAATGCTAGAGTTCACGGGATGGTTGTCACCACTAGCTCGTCCGAAGGTCTTAGACACGGGTTCAGATGACTGGTGATTGGCTTGGACATGGTGAAAAGGTTTTTTGGGTGGTGGCAATCTTGACGTGATGTTCTACATCTTCAACCTAAACCTGAAGGGTCTACGAGTTTCGACTAAAACCCTTCTCTTCGATCAAAGGCCACTAGCATCGGCCAAAACCCTTCTCTCCCTTCCAACTATCACCGATCATGAACTACCTTGAAGAACTCTCCCTCGGTCAACTCTTGTGATACGAGCACAGTTGTGCTCGTTAGGAATCAATGTGCGCAACTCAACTCTCCTTCAATGAAACTTGAATTCTAACAACTTAAAACGAAAATAAAACGGACCAAAGGAGCAATATTTCACGTGGAAGAAGGCTCGATTGGTTTGAAGCGAAGCTCGGCCACGATTGATGCGTTTTCAATCGATACGAAGCAACTCGTAGCTGGAACTCAACCAACACACAAGCTTTTGGGAGACAAGTCTCAATTTTTTATTCATCGAACTCATCCTTACACGAGGCTTCAATGCTCCTTTAAATAGACATTCTACAACCTAATTCTACTGCCAAACCAACAAGGAAATCATATTCTAATGCTAACATAACAAGGAAACATAATCCAAACTTAAAAAGGTAACAAACTTCAATTACTTCCCGCCCAAGCTGCTGCCTTCCTGGGCAAGTAACAATATAAGCCTTCATAGCATCTTTGGAGCTCTCGATCGTGGTCTTCCAGGGAGGTTCGTCCCAAACGGCCTTCATTCGTTTGTTCTCCGGTTCTTGTAGTTTAATTACAACTCTTCTTGCCCATCGACAATACTCCATTTGCATTGAATAAGCGTCCAAAGATGGTAGCCCAACCTGCTTCCAGACTTAGCCAAAAATAGGCAATCTTCCAGTTTCGCCATAGCAACTTGGCACTTCTCGTTCAGGGACTTAGAGACTTGACCTTGTGCAAACAACCATCCAGGATGATAAACAAACACTTTCCCTTCACTCTCCAACCTTCCTTTCGCATTTCCATCCACCATAATGTACGATATGAATCTGTAAAGCAAGCACCACAAAACAACCCAAACACTTAGCCAAATTCGTCCATTTTTCACCCCAACGTTGATTGATCCTTTGGCCATCAATTGATTTGTTTTTAATTGCGAAACTTGGATCATATCATCTTGCTAGTTCTTTAAGGTTTGGTAGTGAAGGTGTTCTAAACAATGTGGGGGTTTCGTTGGCTTGGGTGCCAAGAAACCCCTCCTAGAGCATGTACTTTGGTTTTTCGTGGCACTCTCTACTTCTATTTTCTTTCTCTTTTTTTATTTTTGAGGGGGGTATTAGAGAGTAAAAACACTTGCCACCTAGACATTTATCGACCAATTCTCTCTTGTTGAGGAACTAACTCCAACACTACACTCCATTTTGCACTCCTAGCAAGAACAACACATGAACATCCTATGTAGAACCTCTATGGAAACTCAACGGTAAGAGTTCCGGGACACAAGGGCAACTCATGTTTGGACACGAAGAAAGGATTTGGGGGTTGTTCTACTAACACCTTTAAGCTCACACGAACAAAGCTCCTAAACTGAGAACGACCCACGGAATCACACAGCTCAAAGGGGTTGACTAAGGGATGATGCATCTCGGGACAATCAACTTTTGGGGCGTGGACTAATCCTATGCCTCCATCATGCTTGCTAGTGATAACTTGTGATGCTACACACCGTGGTAAGAGGGAACTATCACACCGAAAGAAATGAACGGTTCAAAGCTCAAAGGCTACCTAGTTACCCAACCATCTATTCCAATTCACAAACACGATGCATGGCAATCGTAAACAACAAGTAATCAAGTCAAGACCTTCATTCATTTATGCACACTTTGAGAACTAAACTCTTGCCCTAGCCTAATGAACTTCTTAGTCATCATCATAGAATATACTCAATCACATGCACAGTTCAAGATTAATGCGACAAACACGAGAATTTCCCACCATCCGATCACTTTGAACATGCAAACGTTGCTTGGAGCCCTTAAATTTGTGAAATTTGGGCATACAAAAGGCTCCAAGCAACATCTCACTCACACAAGCACACTAGTAGACTACCCCCCACACTTAAACTCGGCATTGCCCTCAATGGCGTAAGAAAGGGGTAGAGTGATGTTACCGCTTGGGATTGGTGAGTGAGTGTAGGAATCTAACTGGGGTAGGATAATTGAAGCTTCAAGGAGAGACAACAAAAAACACACACAAGCACAATACGACTCGCTCGAGGCAAGGTTATTACAAGCATAATACATAGTAATAGTAGTTCATGTCACACAAACATAAATAACAAAAACAAAAAGAAAACAAGTTTAAGGTTACAAGTAGAGAAGTGGGGCGAATGGACTCCGCTCTGCCACATGTCTCTCTTGTCGGCAACCTCTCTCTGGTGGATGGACCCTCTCCCTCATCGGGTAGGATACCCTAATGTCGAGCCATGCGCTCGAGGATGTCAGACTGTCGCTCGAGGCGGGATGAGAATCCTAAGAAGCCCGTCTCAAGGCGATCCACCCTCTCGATGAGGGGATTGCCTGCTCCTGGTGGTGGTGGCTGCTGTGCAGGGCGCGGGAGCGCTGGACGCCGGTGGCGACCGGGTGTACGAGCAGGCGACTACTCTGCTGTTGGTGGGACCTTAGAGTCGGGACTCAATCCTTCGATGTACCGCATTGGGCCAAAGGTGCACAATAAGCTAATGGAGTGCAGAGTGCTTTCGTCAAATCTCTGAGTGCCTCTCTCTTTTGAGCACCCTGAGAGGCTAACATCGAAGTATCTGGCAAGGCGAGTGATGTACGGACCCATGGATGTGACGTAACGACGGGTCCCTCCTTTGGCCCTAGCAAAAGATGTGGCTATGACTGAACCCAGGTGCAACGTGATTGACCGGTCCGCCATGCAAGCACACGCCAGTAATATTCTCTCGGTAATCTTGTTTAGATTGTGGTGAGTCGGGTAGAGGGAACGATCCACGAGCGCAACCATGACCCGCCACTGGAGCTGGAGTGTGGATGCCATTGTGAGGGCCGACTTGAACTTCGTCCTTCAGTACTTTGGAAGACACATCTTCAGAAACACGGCATTCGAATCAAAACTTCGAATGGCGTCTTCCTCCCACTCGTCCCTACGGTTGACTTCCACTCCGAGGGCTCTGGGTAACTCGTCATAGCTCACGTCACACGGTTCCCCTCCCAATTGCAACTCGACTCGGCGTACCGGGTGACCGAGTAGGCTTAGGCTCTTGCGTATGGCGAAGGTGCTGAAAAACTCGATGCAAAGCTCCCCGTAAGTGTCATCTTCAAGATCAAGTGCTTGGCGCCATTGGGGATGCACCACTACCTCTCTCACAACGTCATCGCAATAAAGCCTATCGAACTGGGCGAAGTTGAGTTTCCAATGGTTACCGACTCTTGAGGATGCCCAAGACAAAGCCTCTTGCTCCATTTCGGGGCTGCTCCTTAGTGCCACAAGATAAGGGTGATCCATGTTGACCATCCTACACAAACACACACCATACGTGGAAACATCCGTCATATACTGCTCATTGGGAGGAAAAGAGATTCCCCCCACTCTTGTTTTTCCACCATGGCTAAAACATTTAAGCTCAAACCACCGTGGCATGCTTGTGGGTATTTCACGGTTTAAGCACACAAAAATTGGAACCACAACCCCTACCAAGGTGGCTACCATCCACCATTCAAAAACAAACTTCACGTGCATTCATAACATAGCACTTTGTGGGCAAATTCTAAAAATAATCACAATTCGGTTCAAACCTGCCCACCAAGGCTCACTAAGCTCATGCAATAATCAATCCATCAATCACACGACCTAATTCGCCTAAGTCCTCGCCGTAACTAGATTCAATCATGCCAAGCACAGAAATTCAACCTCACTTCACTACCTAATCCGATTCTCCACAATTCACAAAGGTAAAGATGAAAAACAAACCTGAAGACTCAAGTAGGACGAGGGAGGAAGTGAGGTGCGGGCAAGGACAGTGAAAAATTGGTCTAAAACTTACCAGAGAGGGGTCGCCGGAGCTTCGTCGGAAGCTCGCCGGAGACTCATCGCCGGTGACTTGGTTGGAAAAAATTTGGTCCAAATCTCCCAAAATTCACAGCACAGGCCGGTTTTGAGGATAGGGGACTGGGTATGACGTTGGTTTTTGGATTTGCTCGCCGGATTTGGGGGAAAATCGGAAAAGCGACAGAATTTCGCATTTTCTGGCGAAGATTCAAAATTTTCCGGCGAGTTTTTGGTTGTGGAGTGAAGGGTCACCGTTCACGCCCCTTTTATAGGCAGAGCTCTGAGTTCACGAACGCGTTGCCTAGTTCACGGTCTTTGTGACCGTGAACTCGCGAATGCATCCATGAACACGGAGTGGTTGACAGGTGGTGAACATGCATCAGCGCCCAGTTCACGGACGCTTTTGACTGTTCACGATCTTAGAGACCGTGAACTCAGCAATCTGTTTGGAACTAAAGTGAAATCAGGGCACTTCTGCAAAAAAATTTGACTCAACCTGTTCCTCCGTGCCTCCTAATCGATCACACAACAACCATAAACTGCAAAAAACACAACCCTCGGCACGGGCACACCAGTTCACCACTCAAAACCCTCACAAGACACTAAAACGAAAACTAAGGAACAAAAAACAAACATCCGTTGGGTTGCCTTCCAACAAGCGCTTGTTTATCGTCATTAGCTTGACGGTTGGGGATCAATCACGACTTCAAACGTGATGCCACCGAGAGCGGATCCGCCACACTCTTTGGGCGAGGCTTATAGCCTCCCATCTTAGACTCATTGAGTTGGCTATCTTGGTTGGCCAACCTAGCTCCGGGCTCCCCCGTCTTTCAGGTCAAAGATCCCTTCATCCTTCTTCTCCAAGTATTCAATCTTGGTCCTTTTGGCTTAGGAGCCTTCTTAACTTCGTGCTCAACATCATCAAAAACAACACAAGTAATGGTGGGGTTTGCCTTAGGAGGCTCTCCTCCACTCTCATTCACATCATTTGAGACTACCTGACTCGCTATGACACAACTCCTAACAAAGGCCAAGTGTAACCAATGAAAGGGACTGCAGTATAGTGGCTCAAGTAATAAATATAGAATCCACGGGTCTCTAGAGTTACTATTACTCAGCTTCAGTTCATTATCTAGCAAACCAGATTAAGATGAAAGAACTAAAACTACTCTAACAAACTACAGTTAAAGTTAATCTAATTACAGGTTGGGAACTCACTTAGGTATGATTCCCCCTAGCCACTAGCCAGATTAATGATTGATGATATCTAACTTGTTTCACTTTCATTCACAATGCGGAGAATCCTTGACTAGACCTTGAGTCTCGACTAAAAGAACAAGGCCCTCTTGAGTCAATTGCCTAGAGGGACGTATCCTTCTCTAGAACAACCGATCAAGGCGTTCTGAACTAGATTCCCTCTATCGAATGAGATTCTCAATAGATACAAAGCATTGAATCAACCCTCGACTAAAGCAATCGATCCAATACTATCAATCTATGGTGCTCTATTGACCTAATCAGGTATTCGCTCTCACAGGATTAAAGCAGAATCAATAATCTCGACTAAAGCAGAATTGAATCATCAAAACATGCATAGATTGAATATGAACTCAAGATTATCAAGTAATAGTACTCATACAATCATCCAATCAAACAAACATAGCCAGGGTTCCTCAAAACCTAAGTGAAGGGAAGTTACTCCATAGAGAAGAGAGAGACTGTAGTAAGAATCTTCAGATGATCAGTCTCCAAGTCCGGGCTTGTTCCTCGAGCTTCCAAGGCGAAGAAATCCTCCAATTCCACTCTTAGAATTCCCTCAAATTGCCCTCTCTCTCTTTGGTTCGTCCCTTGGGTGTTTGGGATCCAAAACCCAGCTCTCCCTTTCCTTTGGCTTCAATCTGCCTAAAAAACCCGATTCTGGGCAAAACACTGTTGCGGACACGGCCGTGTTTTTCTTTTGCCCGCCCGTGTTTTTCCCCATGTTAAAAACGCGCGCTTGCGCGTCTGCCAAAATACGGTCGTGCCTAAATATGGGCACGGCCGTGTTTTGATTTAGGCGCGCCCGTGTTTTTACTACCGAACTTGTTCCCCTATATTCAATGCTTCGTTTCTCCCTCGTCCGGACTCCGAATCAGTCGCCGTTTGATCCCAGACGCTCGTAGTCTCATCCTCTTTCTTTTCATGACAAGCTTACATGATTATTTGTCCATAAAGTGAGGTAGAAATCCATTCTTCTTCAGGTCATGCCCGAGTTTCTTCTCCCTAATCGTCAATTGATCTCTCATTGACTTGAAACTTGCGCCTATGCTTCACTTTATGTGCTAGGACCTGAAATGTAACAAAGGAATACAACCTAGCGTAAAATAGGCCAAAAAAGCGATAATTCAAGCTCAAACGATCAAGAAACAAAGGGGAAAACATGTGCAAATATCGAGTCATCACTACCCCCTTCACTTCATCACTCCTCACCCTAGGATCAATTTCAAGCTTGATTTTCTCCATACCATCCCTCAAAATTAGAGTTCCCTCATTAACATCTATCAATGCCTTGGCAGTTGCAAGAAAGGGACGACTGAGGATGAGGGGCATATCCGAGTCCTCACTTATGTCGAGGATCACGAAATCGGGCGGATAGCAAAACTTGCCCGCTCTCACAATCATGTCCTCCACTATACCTATCGAGCTAATGACCGAACGGTTGGCTAAGTTGATGCTATGCTTAGAGGTCTTAAGTTCACTTGCATCTAACTTTTTGAAAAGCTTGTAGGGCATCACCTTCACACTAGCTCCTAAGTCCGCCAAGGTATTGTCTATATGGTGACCACCAATATCAGGAGTGATAGTAAAGCTATCTGGGTCGGACCGCTTTTTAGGCAAGCGGTCGAGGAGGAAAGCCGAGCACTCCTCGCCAAGAGTCGCGTTGGCGAGGCCTTCAAGCCTTGGCTTCTTAATGAGGAATCCTTTGAGGTACTTGGCATATCTTGGCATTTGCGCCATGGCTTCGAGGAATGGGACGTTGAATTGGAGGTTACATAGCATTTCCATGAACCCTCCACACTCGTTGTCTAACCTCTCCTTCTACATCCTTGTGGGATAAGAAAGAGGTGGCACATATCCATCCTCCGACAATGCCTTGCTTGCCGCCTTCCTCTCATTCCTCGAGGGCTTCTTCTCTCTTCTTTTCGGGGTGGTCTCTTCCTTGTTGGACTCTTTCTTCTCTATTTCTTCTCCAGTGGCGACCTTAGGAACCACCTTCACACTCCTCACTTGAAGTGAATTCACCCCGGCTTGATCCTTGGGGTTAACCACGGTTTGGGAAGGTAAAGCTCCATTGGGTCTCTTGGTGAAGATACCGGCAAGGTTGCCGATTTGCACCTCCAAACTATGAAGGCTCGCTTGATGGCTTCGGATACCCACCTCAACCGAGGTAAACTTGGTAGTCGCCACATCCATAAATTGCTCAATCTTCTCGAACATTTGCCTACTCGTACTCACAAAGGTGTTCACTAGGTCCTCAAGCTTGGATAACTTGTCGGGTTGATGTTGTTGTTGAAACCCTAGGGCACCTTGTGGTTGGTACGGCTGTTGAAAGTTTAAGCCATGGAGTTGGGTCCTTTGTTGGATGAAGGTTGGCCGAGGTTGGAAGTTTCCCATGGGGCCCTGGAAACCCTGGGGACTTGGATTAGCCGGTGATGCCCAAGCAAAGTTGGGGTGGTTCCTCCATCCGGTGTTATAAGTATTGCTATACGGGTTGTTGATCCTAGCATTTGCCACAAAGTTGACTTGCTCCTCCGGAGTTGTTGCCTCCTTCATTGCTTGGCACTCCACTATCTCGTGGCTAGTACTGGAGCACTAGTCGCACGACATTATCGCCCATTTTCCTTGCCTTTTATCTTCAAGCATAACCTCAAGCAACTTATCCAACTTTGCCTCAAGCGGAGCACTCGCTCCCACGCTTCTCACTCCCCTTTCATTGCTTCTTCTTCCACTTCGAGTCAACCCCCAATCATACCCCCTAAGGGCCATGTCTTCTAAGATCCGATAATTTGAGGCGGAGCCATATTCATCAACTTCCCCTGACATAAGGAGTCGACGAGGATCTTATCTTCTTGCATTAGGCCTCCGTAGAAGGTTTCAATCCGAAACTGCTCCTCAAACCCGTGGTGGGGGCACTGAAGAAAGTAATCAGAGTACCTCTCCCAAGCATCCCTCAAGGTTTCGTCCTCTTCTTGATCGAAATGTGTAATCTTCTTTCTCCAGTCCGCCGTCTTCGAAGGCAGGCAATAATGAGCCATAAACTTGTTGAGGAGGTCATCCCATAAGGTGATAGACCGTGGTGAGCGGTTGTTTAGACACCTAAGTGCCTTCCCCGAGAGTGAGTATGAGAAAAGCCTTAGTTGCAAAGCCTCGACCGGCACACCATTAATCTTCAAGCTCCCCGCGAGCTCGAAGAATCTCTGCACGTGCTCTCTTGGTGACTCGCTCTCATGGCCGTGGAAGAGAGCATTGCTTTGTATCATAGTCACCAGAGTCGGCTTGATCTCGAAATTGTTTGCCACCATCGGAGGATGTAGGATCGGCGATTGAATGTCCGCCGGCCTTGGGACCAGGTAGTACCCCATCGTCCTCGGGGCTCCTTCTTCTCCCGCCTCCTCATTCATATGGCGGGCTTGAGCAGCTCCATCTTGCCTTTGGTTCCCCGCCATTTCCTCTTCAATGACGGGCTCAACTTCCACTTCTTCACTTACTTCTCCACTAACACCGGGACCCAATTGTTGTCCCCCTCTTTCACTTCTTCTCCTTTCATCGGCTAGCTTTCTCTCCCTTGCTAGGATTCGGAGAGTTCTGTTTATGTCCTCATCAAGTGGTAGCAAGGGCGTCAGGTTGCTCCGGGTCATGCACCTCCTACACACAATCGGAAAACACCAAGTCTAACACAAGCAAAGAATCTAAATATCGACCCGGGCCGGTCCATCTACACCTACTTCGGTTGTTGAAATCATTATCTAGCGATAAAACTTTGGTTTAAAGGTTTTCCAATTGAAATGAAAGAAAGCAAAAGTAATTTGGTTTGAAAACTCTTTTGTGAGAAAGTCACTTGGGTTTCGCTTCCCTTAAACCACTACCATGCTACGTGGGTTGGAACGATTGCCTTGGGCACGCTAATCATGAACCGCAGAGGAAAGCGTATGTGGTCGGGGACCACAGTCTCGATTGCTAAACGGAGGTGAGGATGAAAGGTCGTGTCACTCGACCCTCTCGGTTTAGACAATCGGTAATCAGCTTACTTCCTCACTCAACTCTAAGGTTGGACGGTTTAACCACGATTAATCGACTTGTTCAATTCAATATTGAGGATTGCCCTAACTCAACCTAGTTTAGGTGGCTTGGATAGCGGAAGGAAAACCAACTCGATTGAGTCTCCCTTAAAACGGGGAATTTTCCTCTCTAAACTAGGCTAAGATGACAAATTAGATTATTAGCACCTAAATGCACAAACTTAGGGGGTGCTAAGCACAATTATGCACAAACCCTAGGATGCTAAGCACAAAATATGCACAACTCTAGGATGCTAAGCACAAAATATGCACAACCCCTAAGTTTCTAAGCACAAGCATGCAAAATCATGGTGAAAAATACCTCAAACATTAAATTGAACAATGGCCAAGATCAATCATTCAAACCACATACAAGAAAACTACATGGCAGGGTTTAGGGTTTCACTACACCCAAGTAGGAGGAGGACTACTCCATGGAAGAAGTGGGAAGAAGAAGGAGAAAAAGGTGAAAACCATCTGTTGGGGATGCCTCCTCTCTTCTTCAACCTTGAGCTGAGATTTCCTTGGGAAAATCTTCCCGAAACCTCCTTTGAAGCCAAGCCCTAACCTCTGCTTCTCTTTTGGTTCTGTTTCTCTCACAAAAAGTGCCTCCCCCTTTCTCTTTCCTTGCAGCTACGTTTTTAAACACGAGAAGGGTTGAGTTCACGGCCGTGAACTCTCAAACGCGTCCGTGAACTCACGCCTTGCGCCAAAACGCTCCGCAACGATCACGGCAGTTCACGGGCAATTGCTTGTGTTCACGGTCTGAGTGACTGTGGACTTGCCTTGCGTCGGTAACCTTTAACTTGGCTCTGGACGCCTTGCGCTTCACGCTCAACTCCACTTCTTCACGGTCTTACACGACTGTGAATTCCTGCCTTTAGCCGGGAACTTGCGTTTTTTCACCTCTTCTCCCAGTTTTTCGATCCTTTTCGCCAATCCTTCGACCCCGAGGCTGGTTCCAACTGTTAAATCCTGAAAAGCATTCAAACACGAAGAACCTCGCGTAAAATCAACCTCATTAGCGAATTTGGCACAAACATCTAAGCAAACCGGGGGCAAAATATGAGCAATTAGGCCCGAATCACTAGCGGTTCCCTCTCTCGCAACTAACGTGGTTGTCTCTCGCGACCAGCGATGCCTTCTCGGGAACTTTGTTGTTTGGGCTTAAAGATCTAATACCATGATACTCAATTTAAATAACATTAATTGTTATAATTAATCTGGCATTATAAAGACAATAAATACCTTGTAAATAATCAATATGGTAGAATGTAATTTTTAGATATAAACATTTTCTTTTAAAATTTCCCAGCAAATGAACAATGTTGGAACCAAGGGAGGGGTTATGGTGATTACTACTTTGTAATAATCATCATGGTTACTAAGAATAAATTGGGTAAGGAAAAATAAATTATATTAATTAGTTTTCTAATAAATTACATTTTAGGTAGTTACAAAAATCTATTAATTTATAATTATCTATTTGTTTCTCACTTTCGTAATCTTCAACAAGATCTCCTTTCCTTATTTTTTTCAATCCTTCTGGAAAAAAAAATCACTACCAATCCATTAGGCAACCACTACCACTTCGAAAACACCAATACCATTATAGCAAAAACAAGAAATGAATACAAAAACATAAAAATGCTTCCGCAATTTTCTCTTTCTCTCACTTCCACAATCTTCAACCATATCTCTCTTGCTTCTTTTTCTCTATCTTTTTCTTAATTTCATTCAGCAGAACTAATACCTCTGCAACAACAAAAATAATAAAGCAATACCAGTCCACTAAAAAACACTAATATTGCACAAAAAGCCAATACCATTCGAGAAATAAAAATACTATCATTTCAGAAAACACCAATACCAATGCACATTTAACCAATACCAATACATGTAAATAAAATCAATACAATTACATGATAATTAATGCCAATGCGGAAAAAAACACAATAAGAATGCGAAAAAACACTACCACTACGAAAAAATTCAATACCAATACGAAAAAACCAGATCTGCAAAAGTTTGTCGAATCTTTCTCGCCGCCACACACCGGACGACAAAATGTAGGAGACAACTCCTTGTCGCGTTTATATATATATATATATATGGTGCCTTCTACGGTACCCCGGGTGAAATCCGGGGTACCGCATACCTTGAGTATGAAAACGCTATCTAGATCTCGAATTAGCAGGATTTTTGGGCATGATACTATATAGGGCTGGGAATCCGGTCCCGGTTTTCCGGTCAAACCGGAAACCGGCTAGTTTAAACCGTCTCGGTTGTAACCGGAAACCGGATTTCAATTAACCCAATCCAGTTTGCGGTTGCAGTGATCACAGCCCGGTCCAATCCGGTTAAAACCGGAAAAACCGGATATCCCATTAACTCATCCCATTTCTCCAGCCAGCCCACCTCCCTCAACAACTTAGGCCCAGGCCCAACTACAGGCCACGCCAACCCTGCTCAAATCCCCAAAGCCCAACTCCACAACCCTAAATCTTCTTCCCTTCTCTCCTATCTATTCCCAGCGGCAAAGCCAAAAGCAAACATCACCCTCCCATCTCCCAAATCCCACTCTGCCGTCAACACCCTAAGGCCTAAACCCAGGCATGCAAAAAAGTAAACACACAAATCGAATCCTCCCTCTCTCTTCTCACTCTGTTCTTTAATCTCACTCATCACCCTCTCTGCTTGCTTCTCATCCGACTCCGTAGCGGCGGCGGCGGCGAGACGACCGATTTGGAGCGGCCGCAACTCTTCCTTTCTCTTCTCCATCTCAGCAGCTAATTTGAAGCGGCCGTTGCTCTGCTTCTCTCCCAGATCGAAACATGCATGACCCGCCTCCCTCTGATCTCTCCTATATCTAAACATGCAAGACCCGTATCCCTTTGGATACCTCGATATCTTTGTGGTTTAAGATTTAAGAGGAACAATGATAGGGAAAGTATGGGATTTGGGGTTCTTTGTGGGTAAAGATTAAAGAATGATCAGGGGATAGAGGAGGGTTGGGACTTCCCAGAAAAAGCAGAGAGAAAAAGCAGGTAGATGGTAATTGGAAGGAAGGATCGAAAGAATGAGAGAGAAGGAAGATTATGACAGTGAGGGTTAGGGGTTAGTGAATTTTTTTTATATTAAATTGAGTGGTTTGCCTTTCAAACGGTTTTCCGGTTAAAACCGGATCAATCCAGTCCGGTTTTGGTTAAAACCGGATTTAATCCAATTCCGTCTTCGGTTGGGGTATTGGTCAAAACGGTTTCAAAAAACCGGGTCAATTCGGTCCGGTTTTAACCGGACCGGATTGTTTTCCACCCCTAATACTATACCCTAACCCTTAATGAGTGAACCCTGGGTCCTAATTATTTTAATCATTACCTATAAACCCTAAGATGTTGCATTACTTTTTTTGCCTATATTTGGACGAATCATAACCGTCGATTATTGTTTCTAATTAAATTGATCTTGGGGTATAAGATTTAGAGAATTAAGACCTAGATTTTGATCTTTATGGGTTAGAGTATATTATAATGTCCGAAAGATCAGTCAATTCAAGTTCTAGATAGCGTTTTCTTACTTAAGGTATGCGGTACCCCGAATTTCACCGGGGGTACCATTGAACTCCCCACATATATATATATATATAGGATCAGGTTGGTGTACTACTGGAGTATACTATACTCCATATACTCATAGTGAGATATCTCTATCTATACTTTGAATTAAATCAAGTTTGGGTATGATACTATATCCAAAACTCTAATGGATATACCCCAGGCCTCAATTCTCTAAACTCAAAACCGAAGTTTAATCTAATAGAAAATATTAATTGACCGCTGAGATTGGTCGGAGCTCAGAAAAGGAGATCTAACGTTCATATCACATTGAGTATACCAGTCATTATATTATATTATATTATATTATATTATATTATATTATATTATATTATATTATATTATATTATATGGCAAAGGCTAGCGTACGCTTGGACGTACAATGCTAGTGTATGTCAGTACGCGTATGTCCATACTTGGATTTTGCACTTCAATATATTTCGCTGAATCAGAATCGTCGGTTATTATTTTTTTATATAAAATGAATCTTGTGATTTGGTTTAGAGAATTAGGAACTGGGCTTCATCCATTAGAGGTTAGGGTATAGTATCATCCTCAAACTCCGGTTAATTCATGCTCTAAATAGTAAAACTCGACGACCGTACAATGTACGCCTGACTTACGCTAGTTTGAACCATATAGGGTGTCGCAGGACGGTGGGAGGTGGGAAAGGGCATAGAGGGTGGTGATGGAGGGGAATGTATGAGGGAGGAGGAGGAGGCGTCGAGACGTCAAAAAAAGTGGCGGAGGGGGAAAACGGTAGAGGAGGCAAAGAGAGAGAGAGTGAGAGCAGCGGTCAAGGAGGGAGACAATTATATAGAGTTTAGGAGATTATATGGAAATTAATATTTTAAAAATAGTAATTCAGTTTGGTTATTATTTTGTTTCAAAACTACCCCTTATCAATTCTTATGAAAAATAAAAAAATAGTAGAGATATAGGTAGCCACCGTAGCTACTGAAAAGCTAGTAACATGCTAATGCATTCCCTTAATGATTGAGGAATCTTGAATAAATACATAGAGATTTATGGCATGACCAATAATTGTCTTTATGTTTTTTGTTTTCTGAACACAAACCATGCCAATAATTTGATTAATACTTTGCTTCATTATTGGATCCAAATACAAATGATTACTCGTTTAGAAACAAAAGTACAATAATTACCATGATCCACAATAACTATGTATCATCTTAGCAACACAAGTCGATGCTTAGTTAATTTACTGTCTTATTCGAGAGTTTTGAATGTAGGAATACTATGCGAACTTAACTATGTTTCGTTGGTTGTAGCCATTGTATGTAAACAAAGCATGCAATAGGACTAAAACTAAACATTAATTATTAATATTAGTATATATAAGAGTACATCAAAGGACTACCATTCCTTGCTTAGATGTTATCTAAGTGAATTAGATAATTAAACCAGATTAGTAAAAAAAGAAGATAATTAAACCAGAGCAGGTAGATTTTAAAAATAACGCTAAGTATATAGCCATAGGACAAAATTGACTAAATTTTGACATTCTTTTCGAAGAAACTGATAATGTTCTGTTCCAAGTCTCGTGGACTCTTTTCCAACGTAGAGAAAATGACAAAAAGATGCATAGGCTGGATATCTATGGTTAATATACAGCTAAGATAAATTTGCATCGTTCGTTGATTCTATCAAGATAAATGTTGTCGCCTTCAATTTAGCTTCAAGAATCCTCCGAGACACCTCTCTTTAGAATTGTATACTGGGTGTTTTTAGGTGAAAATTCAGCTCTCTCCCTTTCAAAATTTATTGTTGCATCTTTTATATAGCGCCCAATGCACATTTCATAACCAGATTTCACAATCGTGAGAATTAACACATGTTCGATAACCCAATCAAAAATGTTGTCGTTTGTGTGCACATCTCATAGCTACTTTCCATATCTCACGACAAAGGTCGTGACAACTACCAAGCTCGTGAGACGCATTTCAACTCCTATTTCTTGTACAAAACTCAAGATTTTCATTAAGTTGTCAAGGCATGGCCGTGACATCAACAAAAATACTATGAAATGGGATTTCTCCTCCTTCCCTCACGGTTTGGGTACCATTGTCACCGCCTGGCTGTGAGATCTACATTCAAGTCGTGACTTATGCACTTTATTGCATTTCCACTCTTTTTTTTTTCAAACATCCTGAAACTTGTTCCTCCATCATATTTACATCATAGTATCTGAAATATGACAAACAAAGCAAAATCTAGCATAATATAGGCTAACGAACACTAAACACTAAGTCAAACGAGATGAAATGAAGGACAAAGATATGTATAATTATGCTTGAATCATCCCAAAAGTTTGAAATGACATATAAAATCATGTAGGAGTTTGGAAAATTATGTATCAACTATGGGTTATGTAAAAATACATGTTGTTAGCAATATTTGACAAAAACTGGGGTAGTCTAGCAGAAAAGTCATTACGGTCTCATTACTCAATAAATGGTGCGAGTTTGAGTTGGCAAATTGGCACATTTTTTTATTTAGTTTCATTTGATCAAAGATCATTGTGAATCATTTAGTTTCCATACTTTGTTTTATAAGTCTTCTACTTTCACAGTTGTATCTTGATTAAGATTATCAAATTTTAAATCCATATTTTTAGGGATTCATATTTTTATGATTAATTACTTTTTCCAATAAAACTTTTACTAACATTCATTTTTTTCCGTTGAATCAGTTCTTCTCCTTAACAAAAAAAAAAAAAACAAATAGAAAGAGTCTGATACAACGAAGCGGGAAAAATCCCAAGTAAAGAAAAATGAGGGGACAGAACCCTCTCATTCACCACAACACTAAGACACCACTAAAAATTTTAGCGACCAACTCCTAACACCTGCATATCACTCTTCACATTGCAGTTAAACACACTCATAAACTGCAAATCTTGCAGAATCAAGTTGCCCACCATTGCTACACTTCGACTAGCATCCCCATGTATCTGTTTACAACGCTCCTTCCAGACATTTGCATCACATAAACACCATAGCCATCCCACCATTCGTCCTGCAGTTGTGTTCTTTCGATTTAGTTGGCATGCTGCTGATAAGGTGTTAGACCAATCACCTCTGCTAAACCAATCCTCACAATGGAGAGAAACCCGCAGCTCCCGGGAGAAACAAATTTGAAAAAAATAGACGTTCTCGTGATTCAGGCAGGCTGCAACACAAAACACAGGCATTATCAACCTGCTTTTCCCATTTTATCAATTTATCCCTCGTGATAATACTATCCTGGAGAATTAACCAAGCTAGGAAACTAGGTCTAGGCAGACCCCTTTTCCCCAGATCAACTTATTCCAATCCAATTTTGGCCACCTCATCCTAATAGAAGGTCCCTGTCCTGAGAAGTGCCCTTGAACCTCTGAACGAACTTTAAGAATACGTCTCCAAGCCAAAGAACTACTAGATGTGGATCCTATTGTCCAAATACTACCTGCTTTGATATGATACTGTGTAATCCGGGCCACCCAGATAGTCCCGCTTTGCATAAGCAGTAACCACATCATCTTGGTAGTACAAGCCTGATTCCAGGAAAATAGTTCCTTAAGACCTACCCCGCCTTCATCACAATGCCTCGCTAGCCTGTCCCAGCCAACCTTAGCTCGCCCCTCTTCACCGCCGTACCATAAGAAATTAGAACACACATTATGCACCTGCTTAAGCACCTTTTTGGGCAATAAGAACACTTGCATCCAGTACTGCTGTACACCCATAAAAACAGAGGAGATAAGTTGTAACCTGCCCGCATAACTGAGTTTTTTGACCTTCCAGCTTTTAATTTTCTGAGGGATTCTTTCCACCAGCCTGTCACAATCATCATAAGAGAGCTTTCCAGATAAGGGAGGGAGCCCCAAATAACGAACTGGAAGCTTACCCTCCTGAAAACCAGATACCTAAAGGGCGTGATGCTTGAAATCAATAGAAAACCCCCCCAAAATGTACCTCACACTTTTGAGGGTTGCACTGAAGTCCTGACAACTCATAAAACTCACGAAGGAGATTCTGCACACCAACAATAACCCTTCCAGACCCCTCAGTGAAGATTAAAAGATCGTAAGTAAAGCTAAGATGTGTTAATTTAACCCTCTTACACTGTGGATGGTAGGGGATCAAACCAGATTGAGCAGTAGCATCAAGAATAACAGTTGATCCCTCCATGGAGATGGTAAACAGATAAGGTGACAAGGGATACCCTGTCTAACCCCACTCTTAGCCCCAAAATAACCACATAATCCACCATTCACACATATGCTAAAATGAGTTGTTTTTACACACAATGAAATCTATCTAATGAAACCAACTGGGAATCTAATGACAGACATCACTAAGAACATATATTCCCAATTTACCGAGTCAAACGCCTTCATCAAATCTACTTTAATAGCACAACGAGATGACTACTGTCTTTTATGATATTCACTAACCAATTCTTGGGCCATAAGAATATTTTCAACAATTCTCCTACCCACAATAAATGCATATTGATTACCACTAATAACCGAAGGGAGAACCTTTGTAAAGCAAATTAATGCAAGAGATAGGCCTGAAATCCTTAACAGCACATGTTGATGGAATTTTAGGCAATAGAGTGATAGCAGCAGAATTCACACTACCTGGAAGTCTCCCTGAATGAAAGAAATCTAACACAGCTGCTGTGACATCCCCTCCAATAATAAACTAGGTTCTCTTGTAGAAACCCGCTGAAAACCCATATGGCCCTGGGGCTTTATGAGGATCCATGTTTTCAATCACATTTAGCACATCAGCAACAGTAAAGGGAAGACATAGAAAGTCACTTTCTTCATCAGTCAACCTCTTTTGAATCAGACCTTCCAGTTTCCCTCTATTTGGGTGCACTTGTGAGTCTACCTTGCCAAATGATGAAGAATAAAACCGTACTACTTCAGCTGCAATTTTTTCACTATCAAAGAATTCCTCACCAGATTCAGTCACCAACTTCCTTATAGCCTTCTTGGCATTACGAATTTTCACAGCTAGATGAAAGAATCTAGTACTGCATTCCCTAGAGCAATCTAGTCAATACGTGATTTCTGTTTGTACATGCTTTCCTCAACCTTCTTTAATTCAATCAACTTTGCTTCCAGAGTAACAACCTCCTTAAAAACTTGTTCACCAGGATCGTCCAAGGCACTTATTTGCGCCGAATGAAGCTAAACTTCCATATCCTTCAACTGACCACTCAGATCCCCATATACTTCTTTATTGAACCTCTTTAACAACTTCTTGGCCTCATTCCATCTCGCCTTCACCACCATAATAGGAGTCCCTTGAACTTCTAGCTCCCAAGCTTTTTGAACCAAAGGGAGAAATTGAGGATCTTATGCCCAAAACTCAAAGTACTTGAAAGGCTTTGGAAGGTATTTCTTACCAGGTTTTGTTGCTACCAGTATTCCACAATGGTCAGAAAAAGGAGTTGTTAATAAGTCAACTCTGCAGTCAGGAAACTTATAGAGCCAACTCTCATTGACCAATGATCTATCAAACTTTTTAGCAATAGGGTTGTTTACCTGTCTATTTGACCATGTAAATTGAAGCCCTACCTCTCTGTGATTAAATAAATCCATAACAGGCACCCAGTTACTGAAATTGTCCATACACCCTGTTCTGTCTCTAAGATTGGAAGTTTCCTTAGGTTCAGGACAGTATTGAAATCCCCTCCCACCAGAAATGGAGCTCCACTGATCTTTGTTTGAATCAATTCTCGGTAAGTCTGTCTCCTCTCTATCTCATCATTGGAACCATAAACTGCAGTAAAAAATAACGACTCCCCACTAATCGATGTAGCCAAGCAATGTACAAAGTTCTTCTTGGGGAGCAAAATTCTTACATCCACCACTTCTGGATCCAAGAACACCCATACTCGCCCTAACTCAGAGTCCACATAATTCAGATGTTTCTTCCAGTCCTGACAGAAATCAGCCACTACCTACTCAGCTTTTATTTTCCTAACCCTTGTCTCAATAACAGCCACCACTTCTACTCTATATTTACAAAGTACCGAGAATAGGTCCTTCCTCTTAGAGGGTTTGTTAAACCCTCTAACATTTCAGAAGAGCAGAATCATGGGGGAGAAGAGGGTTTTTGTAGCCCCGGTTTCTTCCCATTCAGACCTTCCAACGCAGCAAAAGACTGTGAAGTAGAAAGAACACTGGTAGGACTATTGAAGGAAGACCATCCTAGTTTGGCCCCATCTACAACCTTTTGAAATTCCAAATCTGATGTAAGTCTGGTTGACATAGAGTCATAAACCTGTTGAAAGGATGCCTCTAGATTTACACCCTGAGTACAATTCATGGCACTTGTTGTAGGCACCTCAACACTATTAGTACCAATCAACACATCAGTAGTCCGGCAATTAGCAACCTTAGTCTCATCCACCACAATTTCCTTGCCTTTAGCTCAGATAGTCTTCGTTGGCGTAATCAACTCAACCGGATCAGAAACCACAACCTTTGGAACCCATACCTTACCCTCCCTTATGCAACCAAAATCAAGTCCAAATGTCTTGCACGCCTGATAAACCGGAGGAAGATGACTATATATCACCCCCACCCGAATTGAGTAATCGTCAGTTGGCCAGATCAGTACATGGTCGGGGAATTCACCGTCAACTCGAAGCTCAACAAGAATCTTAGAAAAACCCAGTCGTCCACCCACCCTAGTGGTTTGATCAACAACCAGAGGAATTCCCAGCCAACTAGCAGTCTTACTCAATCCCCTAAAGTTTACATACTTAAGGGGAAGGTTCGAGAATCTTACCCAGATCGGCAGAGCTTTACAACCCAGATATTTGATGAAGGCCTTTGATTCTGTAAACGGGAGATTTATCTTGCAAGTACTGAAGAATATGGGGCTGCCTGCTAGATTTCTAAGTTGGATCAGTATGTGTATAACAACTACTATGGTAAGTGTGTGTTTAAATGGTGGCTTAATTGGATACTTTCCATCTTGTAAGGGTTTTAGACAGGGGGTCCACTCTCCACTTATCTATTTGTTGTCGCTATGGATGTATTCACGTGTCTGCTTGATAAATCTGCAAGAGAAAAGCGATTTCCTTATCATCCTATGTGCCATAGATTTCAACTTACACATTTTTTTTTTTGCGAATGATCTTTTGGTGTTTACTGATGCATCAAATTATATTATACAAGAGTTGTAGAGAGTGTTAGCGCAATTTAAGAATTTTTCATGTCTAAAATCGAATCTTACTAAATGTGAGATATATTTTGGAGGATTATAAGCAGGGGAGAGGCAGATTCGAGCAGACAGATATGGCTATCAGCTTGGTAAATTTCCTGTAAAGTATCTTGGCATCCCTCTTGTGTTTGGAAATCTTAGTGTCAATGCTTGTAAACCTTTGATTGAAAAACTTGTCTCTAAAGTTAAGGGGTAGCAGGCAAAATATATGTCTTATACTGGGAGGATTGAATTGGTTGGTACAGTCTTGTATAGTATGGCACAATTTTGGATGTCGGTTTTTATCCTTCCAAAGACTGTGATCCACGAGGTGGAAAAAATCTGTAGTGATTTCATATGGGGGATTGAAACTGGAGTGAAGGTAAGGGAAAATGTGGTATGGAACAAGCTTAATTATCCGAAAAAGAGGGTGGTCTGGGATTCAGGAATATGGTCACTTGGAATAAAGTGTCTATTATTAGGCTGATTTAGCTGATTCTATTGCAGCAAGACTCATTATGAGTGGCATGGATCCACTGTTATAAACTCAAGGGCCATGATTTTTGGTCCTACACCACTACCTCTATTTCTTGGAACTGGAAGCGACTGTTAAAGTTGAGAGCTTCTGTTAGAAGCCTCTTTGCAATTAGAAATGGTCTGGTATATTGGAATGCTCTGCCTATGAAGCGATAGTCCATCACAAAAGTGTGGGAGGTGATTAGACCGAGACAACATGTTGTTTCTTGGGCGAAGTTTCTTTGGAAAGGTCAAGCTATCCCAAGAAATCGAATCCTTTCTTGTCTAGTTGTTAAAGGGAAAATTTGAACTAAAGATATTATGGTGAAGTGGGGGTACACAGGCTCTACTGCCTGTACCTTGTGTGGCAGAGACCTGGAAACTCGAGACCACTTATTTGCTTTCTGTTTGTTTTCACAATAGGTTTTTCATGCTTTATTTGGAAGATTTACTTCGCATATTCCAAGCAATGGATGGGAAGATGAGTTAACATGGGTTGTGCAGACTTTAGGTGCTTCTAATGTGGTCCTTGATGCATTGAAGCTTATCTGGCAGGCTTGGCTAAGTCACATATGGAGAGATGTGTAAGCAGGAGTATGTAGTTGAGAGAAGGGAGGTTAGATGCTTAGTAAAGAGTATTAAAGCTGAAGTTGAATGATTGATTGAGAATCATATCAGTGAGCTTTTCAGGAGAACTTTAGAATATCTATTAGTATTGCTATTGGCTATAGGTTTCTATTATTTTGAGTACTTTCGTATTTATAAAATTGTAATCCATTGGATATTACACCTATCTAGCAGCACTACAGAAAACTGGTTTCTAGTCACGGTATCTTATTTACGTTAATTTTTCCTATGTTAAGAAGTATGGTAACAGTCACAATAAAAAATTCCGTATTTAATTGTATGGCTCTAATCACGGGAATGTTCTTGAGAGGGAGGTTTTTCAAGTTGCAACTCCCCGTGCTTAAATGCAATTTTTGATAAACCATAAAAAAATTCACGGTAATTAATTTACCTATTTTTTAGTTTTCATTTCTGGTGATTAATTGTTAGTCATGGTTAATACCGTGAACAATGATAAATTTACCTTTAAAAAAATTATTCCAAATTTTGAGAGGGAGAATATCCTTTAGCTCAAATTGGCTTTGCCTCTAAAAAATTTGATTTGACGGAAGAAACTGTCCAACAGCAAAAATAAGCCCGCCATTTCCAAATCTTTTGAGAATAGCTAAATTCTTCTTGGCTCCAAAATTTTGCTTTGGCCCGCCACTTTTTTGGCTCCCTGAAATCAATTTTCTTTCCCTCTTTCTATTGTCTATTCCACCGCTCACTCTTACCTCTTTCTCTATCCCTCCCGAGTCCCGACTAGTTCCATCTCCTTATCTGAACCTTCCACAACTCCTTCTGCCAGAACCCTTCTCTCAGTTCTTCAAGTTTCCCTTTTGTTTGTTCATCTGAAGAATGGAAACAAACCTTGTTTTCTTGGCCAGTTAGATTCACCCTCAAAATTCTGCCATCGCTTTCTCAATTCACTTTTCCATGCCTTTTTCCCAGATCACTTCCCTTCATTTCTATGATATCAGAACCCAAGTTCTAGCTTGCCTCCATATCTAAGGGTTCTCTTGACCAGCTACAACATATCCGTCAACTTCCGATCGTAATCTTGTGACTCGTCCCGAATATCACAATTAATTCCCGCATAAGGTCCAAGTATAAACCTTAGTAGGGTGCAATACAGGGAAAGTATGTTTAAATATCGACTCGGGTCGGTCCGTGTCCCCTTACTTCAATTGTTTGACAGATTATCTAGCAAATCGGATTCGGTTGAAAAGATTGCTAATTAAAGTTAAGCAAGGCACAAGTAAACGGTTTTGAAAGCTCTATGTGAGAAGTATCACTCGGGTGCCGCTTACACCTAACTACTACTATAGCACGAGGAATTTAATTAATTGTTACGGGCAAGGTGACCGCGAACCGTTAGGAAACGCTACTATGATCGTAGACCACACTCTCGTTTGCCAAACCAAGGGATACATTATAGGCTACTCAAGTAGCCCTCTTGGTTAAGGAAATCGATGGTTGACTTACTCTCTCACTCAACCCGATGGTTGGTCGGCTTAATCGCGCTTAACCAAATTACTTAATTCAACATAGAGGTTTCCCCTTCATTAACCTAGATAGGTGGCTTAAAATCCCAAGGAATCCCAACTCAGTTGAGCCTCCCTTGAAAGGGGGTTTTCCTTCTCATCTAGGTTAGAATGGCCAATTGGATTGCTAAGCACAAACATGCACAATCAACATGAAAATACCTCAATCATTGAATTAAACAACACCCATAAACAATCATTCAATTCACCCTACAACTACATGGCAAAATAGTTAGGGTTTCACCACACCCAAGTGAAAAAGAGTACTACTCCATGCTAGGAAGGGGAAGAACACAAGAGGAAGAGGTAGAAACCATCATGGTGATGCCTCCAATCTCCTTTGATCTTGTGTTGATATTCTCTTGGGGAGAATCTTCCCAATCCACCACTTAGAGCAAACCCTAGGCTTCTTTCTTCCTTGGTTCGTCCTTTCTCTCTCTAAAATCTCAAGAAGACACTTTCTCACACTTTGGGATCTCCCCTTCTCTCTTCCTTTTAACTCACATTATATACCAGGATCGGGCTCAGTTCACGGCCGTGAACTCTTCAACGCGTCCGTGAACACAGAGTGCGATGTCGAAATGCACCGCGTCGACATTAGGAGTTCACGGTTTGGCCTCAATCTTCACTGTCTTGTTGACCGTGAACTCGTCCCACGGTAGTAACTGCAGAATTATCCCTGGACGTATCGCGGTTCACGGTTTTGGGCTTCAGTTCATGGCCATAGTGGACCGTGAACTCCCATGATAACCCATGAACTGCCCCTGGATCACCTTTTTTGCCCGGTCTTTGCCTCTTTTCGTCCAACTTTCGACTCCGGGGCTGGTTTCACCTGTTGGATCCGAAAACACACTAAAACGCACAAAACCTAGCGTAAAACCACCCTTTTGGGAGTCCAAATGCTACAGGGAAACGGGGATAAAATGTGTGCAATTAGGCCCGAATCACTCCCCCCCCCCCCCCCACTTAGACGTTTGCTTGTCCCCAAGCAAACCATTTCACACAAGGTAAAAAATTAACCTATCAAAATGCTTTGGGGACAATTCAAAGGGCACAAAGTGGCGAATCTCTAATGGCTATTGGCAATTAACAAAAGGACCATTGCAAGCAATACCGACATCCACAACAAACGACATTCGAGGCTACTAGAAACGGGCAAATGAAAAGTTCTCACCTTGTTCATGGATCAATGCAAGTTTCAACAAGATCACTTACCAACCACAACTAACCATGGATAGAGTTCAAGTCCAAGGAACAAACGGATGGGCAACAAAGGTCCTCATCGGGGTATGATATGACATGCAAAACAAGAATGAATCACTCACTCTCTTGACTAGTGGGGTTGGGACATTTTGGTGAAAAAAATGTGCACAATCATTAACTCTCGGCCCTATCGTCTCAACACCATGGCGCAAACCTCTAAATGCTAAAGTTCACGGAACGATTGTCATCACTAGCTTGTCCGGAGGTCTTAGACACAGGTTCAAATGACTATCGATTGTCTTGGACATGGGGAAAAGGCTTTTTGGGTGGTGGCAAACACATCATGAGGTCCTACATTTCACCCTAAAACCGAAGGTTCGATGGTTTCGACTAAGAACCTTCCTCATAAACAACGGCCACTAGCATCATCCAAAAACCTTGCTTCTCCCTTCCAAACTATCACCCATCATAAACTTCCCTTAAGCACACTTCCTCGGTCCACTCTTGCTGTCACACTTTGATTTGGTAGCGAAGGAGTTCTAAGACAATTTGGAGGTTTCAATGGTTTGTGCGCCAATAAACCTCACATAGAGCATACTCTTTGATTCCTTGTGGAACTCTCTACATTATTTAATTTGTTTTATTACCTCTTTTTCGTTTCTCTTTCTTTTTCTTTCTACTTTCCTTTTTCTTTTCTTTTTGAGGGGGGGGGGGTACTAAAGAGTTAAAAATTTGCCACACTACTTTTCACGATCAATGCTCTCTTTTAAAGAACTCACTCCAACACTACTCTTCCTTTCACTTTCGATCCTAGCAAGAACCGCACACAATCCTCCTATGTAGAACCTCAATGGAGCTCAAAAGTGAGAGCTCCGGGACACAAGGACAACAAATATATAGACATGAAGAAAGGATGGGGGGTCTTTATATTAACACCATTAAACTCACAAGCAAAACGCTCTTAACATAAGAACGACTCCCAAAGTCACAAGGCTCAAAGGGGTTAACAAGTGGATAATTCATCCGGGCCAATCAACATTTGGGCGTGGACTATCCTATGCCTCCATCATACTCACTAGTGACAACTGTGATGTTACTCACCATGGTAAGAGGGATCTAAGCACACAAGAAGAAAACGATCGGCTCAAAGCTCACATGGCTACCTAGTCACCCAACCATCTATTCCAATTCACAAAGCAACATGCATGGCAATTGTAATAAACAAGTAATCGAGTCAAAACATCCATTCATTTTTGCACACATGAGAACTAAACCTTTGCACTATCCTAATGAACCTCTCAATCATCATCATAGTACCTACTCGATCACATGCAACAGTTCAAGGTCAATGCCAATAACCACAAGATTCTCCTACAAACCGACAACTTTGATCATGCAAACATTGCTTGGAGCCCTCAAATTTTTCAAATTTGGGCATAAATCAAGGCTTAAACCACCAATCACACTCGCACAAGCATAAAAGTAGACTACCCCCCCCCCCCCCACCACACTTAAGCTCGACATTGCCCTCAATGGCGTAAGATATGGATAGAATGACGTCCGCTTTGCTTGGTGAGTGAAAGTTGGAATTGTTTCCGGGGTAGGAGATTTGGAGCTTCAAGGAAAAGAAAAAAACACACACATACAAACACAATACGACTCGCTCAAGGAGAGGTTATTACACAACACAATACGATAATAGTAGTAGTTTATGGTCACACACACATAACTAAAGAAAAAAATAAAACAAAACAAAAGAGTTTAGAGTTCCAAGTGGAGTAGTGGGGTGAAAGGAATCGACTCTGCCACATATCTCCGTCGTCGGCTACCTCATTGGGTCGCAGGCCGTGGCACACCATCGGGAATGAGACCCGAGCATCTAGCCATCTGCTCGAGGAGGTCCGTCGCCAGTCAAGGCGGGAAGTCACTCCCCCAAACTAAGTCTCAAGGCGATCCATCCTCTAGGCGAGGGGATCACCCGCTGGCCTGGGTGCTGATGTTGCTGCTGGTGGTGGTATGGGGCGCTGGAGCGCAGGGCGTCGACGGTAGGTGGATGCTCTGGGGCTGGAACCCCTGCATCTGGCTCAACTGGAGCTGGGTCAACTGCTGGATGCATGGCTCCTGAAGGTCGGAGCCCGTCGAGGTACTCAATGCCCCTCTCGTTAAGTACCAGATATTGGTTCTACAGTGTGCCCACTGGGAAGGGCTCGGTCCTCCCGATGATGGAGCATTGCTCCACATCCACTCCGAAGAGGTGGGCAATCCTCGTGATGATGCCCCCCATATGCACAGCTCGTGGTAGATATGCTCGTCCAGTGTGAGAATTCGGCGCCACTGGGGTGACAGACGACCCCCGACATTGCGGCTTGGCACCTGAACATGTTGAAGATGTCCAGGTCCAGCCGCTAGTGTGGCCCGACCGGAATGTCCTTTTGGTAGGCAAACTTGTCGCCAAACCGTGGATGGTTCACCAGGTAACTGATGAACTCATGCTCCTCGTTAAGCATCCAGCAAAAAATTGGCAAACAAACAACATACGTGGAAATATCCGTTAAACACAATTCGTTGGGAGGAAAAATAAATTCTCCCCCCCCACCCCCCACACACTTATTTCCACTATCGATTTCAGACATTTAAACCTTTTTGATTTGATTAGATAGTAGTTTGGAGCGAAGAAATAATAAGCATGAGGTTCCCTTCGAATACGACCGAAACCCCTTACTTTATCCCTTGCTTAGTTATACTTTGATATGTTAGGAGTGACTAGAGTGTGCTTCTACTAATAAATTTAAAGCTCGATCCAACGCATCAAGTTTTGGCACCGTTGTCGGGGAAATCTAAGGTTATAAGGAAAAGCTGAGAACTACTAGTTTAATCATTTTCTGTTGTGTTTGTGTGTCTGTATTGTGTTTTGTGAATATTGTGTTTGTATCATGTTTTGTAGATATTGTTTTTGTCGTTTTGTATTGTGTTTTTTGGTTATAGATAGGCGTAGATATGGATCCGAACGGTTGGTACAATCAATGGGGATACTATCAACCTCCCAATTGATGCTATCCGGAACTTCAAACCAAGACGCAACCCAAGGATCCAGGTATGAAGAACCGATGCCACTCTGCGGATAAGAACTATATCCCCCAAGATTATCTATCTCATCCACCATACCAAGAAGAACATCCTTCATTCCAAGGATTGCATCCCACCTCACTCCCGGAGCCTAGAGAGATATTGGAGTTCGAATTGGAGAGCTTCATGATGAAGAGTGTGAGGTATCAATCCACTTTGGAAAATTTGATCACTCCCACTCCCTCACCCAACATTCTACCAGAGCCCGAAAAATTGCACCGATGGATGGAAGGCACAAGACAATCAAGTTTTTCTCTTCCTCAAGAGCGCCATCAAGAGGCTGAAGAACCCTGCATTGTCTGAAAAAAGGGAGAAGGGTGAAAGTTTGAGCTCCAACAATGAAGAGATGCTTCATCCCACTCCATCATCAAAAGTCAAAGCCCTGACGGAAAAAGAAAGACGCAAGATGATGAAAGAGTAAGAAAACCAACTCTCTGTAGTTATATAAACTCTTTCTCAAGACAATCCCATGGTCCGGAGTTTACTAGACAATTTTTTGGATGAATGGGACAAGGGTGAGGTCAAAATGGATGAAGAAGACTCAACCTCCAAGGATGAAGATATACGTCATCCTTCACCACCATTTACACCCAAAGAGGTGGAGACCAAAGGGACATCTTCAACTTTTGCATATCCTAACCATTCCTTTCAAGACTTTCTTATTAAGCA
The DNA here is from genome assembly GCA_946122785.1 of Linum tenue. NCBI lineage: Eukaryota > Viridiplantae > Streptophyta > Magnoliopsida > Malpighiales > Linaceae > Linum > Linum tenue. The sequence continues at coordinate 41,970,271 of CAMGYJ010000006.1, read as the reverse complement.
ACAACTTTTGAATGAGATATTGGAAGCTAAGAAGAGAGATCTTGAAAAAATTTGTTCCAAGATTCAATCAAATTCACCTCTTTGGTTCTAACGATGAAGAAGAAGACGAATCATTGAAAGAGGAAGAAGTCTCAATGGTGGATGAGGAAGTGGATATTGAAGACCTATATAGTGAAGAATTTGCTCGGAGTAACATCATAGCTCCCGGTCAATAAAGAGAAATGGTTATAGAGGAGAGCATCGATGGTGTTGAAAAGGAGGAAGAAGAAAGTGAATAGGAGGATGAGCTTGATACTCAACCTGGGGAAAACATCAATGAAGAAGAAGGAGAAGAGGTTGAAGATAAGGATGAAGATGTTTTGGGGTTAATCATGGTTGATGCACCCAAAGAGGCCATCTATTTTGACCATGGAAGGTTACCCGACCTTGAAGGACTCCTAGCATCAGACACTTTTTCATCAACTCTTTACCCAGAGGTGGCCACAGTATCATCAATCCCTTTTGGTGGATCCGATGATGACCCTTCGAAGATGCTCAATTTGGTTTGAGGCAAAGAGAAGAAATGAAGAGTTGAAGAGAGGTTTCATTGGAGGTGTCTCAAGCATTATTGTCTCAATGAGCCTTCACCGAACGATCACGAGAATGATCAAGACTTAAGACTCCACTTTGCCGACGAAAACCCCAACTTCAAGAAGGATTTGAGTTGGATTGAGTACTTGAAGTCATTCGTCCGGTGATAAGACGTAAAAGACAAGCTAGTTGAGAGGCACCCCAACATCAGTTTGCTTTTCTTTTACCCTTTTATTTAAATAATTAAGCATCATTTATCGTTTGTCAAAGCTTGTATCCAGGAACTTTTGCTTATGTCATGCTTAATAGTCGATTAGGATCAGTAACTTTTCAACCGTAGGGTTAGCAAAGTCTGTGCATGTTTAAAAATGTTGAACAAACCGAATATCGTGGCCTTTAGACAGTTTTTCATGACTACGATCTCCAATACCTTTTTCTGCAAACTTTTGCTGATGCGTTCCCTGAAGATCACGAGCCAGGCCCTGGTTTTCGCGGTCTCGATATGGAGGCCCTAGCTCGTGATCTTACGTGTGACTATAAAAGGGAGGATCGTGGGGCTGTCGAGACCATACCTCATTTCCCCCAATGATTTTCCTCACCTATAGCTCAACCCCTCTGCTTGCTGATAGACCGTTAATTACACATGTTTCACCCCTATTCTTGAGCCGTTTGAGGTGTTGATTCTCGTGTTTTAGGCCGATTTCACGCTAGGTTGTGCTTGTTTGTGATATTTCAGGTCCTAGTAAGTGAATGAAGGTTTAGGAGCGAGTTCGGGGTCGATTGGACGAAGATCGGGCGCGAGGCAAGCCGATGAGGAAGCCACACAGGCACACACAAACCCCACACGGCCGTGCAAGTGACCAATGTGGCCGTGTGGGATTGTGCGAGCCTTCACACGGGCACAAATACATTCCACACGGCCGTGTGACCCTGGCCGTGTGGGAAGCCTGAAATGCAACTTATCGATACGCAGTGTTTTGAGCCACACGGGCAACTGGGGAAGCCACACGGCCGTGTGGCCTGCCCGTGTGAGTCGGGAAATCTTGGTTTTTCACCCAATTCCGAGCCACAAGGGAGAGAGTCGGATTTTTAGAGCAAAAACAGAGCCCTAGAGAGAGAAAGTGCGAAGAACACATCCTAGAAGCTATCTTGGAGCTGGGTTTCATCAAATCGAGCTTGGAGATCGTCCTAGGAGTGGAAATCATCATCCCACAGCAGATTCTTCCCATTGTTATGAGTATGACTGCTTTGTATCCTGTTTTCCCCTCTCTCTCTATGGAGTAGAACCCTTCTCTCACTTGGGTATGAAGAACCCTAGTTCCTTGTGTTAGGGATTTGATTGTAATGACTTGGGATGATTATACTGTTTGGTTTTAATCGAATGATGCATGTTTATTGAATTGATTGAAGTCTGATCAGCTTTTCTTGATTTCTGCTGCAACCTGAGATAGATAGAATCTGATTAGGTTGTTAGAGCCTCTTCATTCTATAGTAGGAGATTGGTTATACGAGAGTTAGCCAGTTTACTGCTTTGTACTAGAATTCAATTCCAGTAGTGGAGTTCTGTGCTCATTGCTTCAGCTTTCTATCCCGGTGAAGACTAGTCGTCTGCCGGGTAGTTAGACTGAGAGGGCTTGGTCAGCTTAAGAGATTCCAAGCTACTGTCGGATCTTCCGCAGTCTAATCAACAGTGAATCAACCCAGGGTAATTACAATTGAACCTAACTAAGGAGCTAGGGGGACTCATTCCCGAGTGACTCTTTCCTGCTTTAGAAAACCGAATCATTTCCTGCTTTCTTACTGCCTTTAGTTTAAACAACAATCACTCGACTTAGTTGGCTAGATAATATATAATCACGGAGTAAGCAGTAGATCTAGACCCCGGGTTGATAATAGAACTTGCCTGTTACTGCATTTCCGGGCTGCGATTACACTTGGTCGCAGTTTGGTGTTGTGTTTTGGCTTGTCACTTGCAAAATAGAGGATTTGGCCCGAAACTTTGTCTCTTCCAATTTTTCTTGCTCTAACTTGTAATTAGGTCATCTAATCATGTCTTCTGGTAATCCAAGGTAAGATTCCATGCCCTGAATTGTTCTTTTTTTTCGAATCTGCCATAGCTAGAGAGAAGGTGGAGTTTGAATGTTGAGATCGAACTAGGCGCTTAGAGAATGAATAGGGTCTATTCATTGCAATTGAATTTTATCATGTGTATTAGTGATTTTTCTGTGTGAGTTTGGAGGTCTTGGTGGCGATTGTGTGCTGAATTTTTTGAGTTTTGAATTGCCTCCCATCAAGAGCTTGATATTTTGCCCAAACCACACACAAATTTGATTCCCTCGATCAAGTGCTTCGATTAAAAAATCATTCTACCTTGTTTAAACTTTGAATAGGCTATGCATGCTAAAATATTTCGATTCTCCGTTCATGTTCTTTACTTCATTATAGAATTATTCCACATTGTGAACATGTTGCCACATACTTTTCATGCCTATGTTGGGTCAAACTTGGCCACTCTTTTTGCTCAAATTAAACTATGGATTACTTTATTTTGATCAATACTATAATTATATAGTTTAACTTTCCCTTTTGCAATCCCTGGACCATGTTTTCCATACACCCCCCCCCCCCCCCACTTTCGCCTATGGACACACTATTTTTCACTAAGTGTGGGGGAATTTTTGCTTTACAAATTTCGGATAATCCGGGATAGCAAACTTATCTTTTGGCTTGTTTTTCACTATGTGGTTTTTTTGTCTGGAATGTGTTCCATCTTTGTAGGAGAAATGATAGAGACAAGGGGATTGAAACAGGGAGAGTTCAAACCCTCCTGAGAGGACACATTTATCCTCAAGTCTACTTTAGTATTTTAGGAGGAACCGATGTAGAGAGGTCTGGGAGGTGGTTTCTAGGCAAGCTGAGAGGAAGGAAGAGCCTCAGGATGTTTAGGAGGAACAACCTCCTAGGACTCTAAGTCTGAGGCTGAGGAGGTTGAGAAACCCCAAGCCAACAGGAGGAGAGCTTCTATGATACAACCAAGAATTGCGTCATGGCTAAGCTAGAATTACTTGCCCAAGATGCTAGCCCAACTCATTTGAGCAATCTGGAATTTTGGGAATTTTGGCCAAGTGTATTGACGTGTTCAGGTAGCCAGCTTTGGGAGCTCGGTTCTTCCAATTGGGTTGATGGAAATGGGATTTTAGGGCGTTGTTTTGATCATAAAAACTTTCTAAACAAGATGGTCTAGGGTTCGGGCTCATACGATGTCATGAAGGCTCCTTTTCAAGACCTTAAAGTAGCTATCTCAAAACTGGCAAATTGCCATAAATTGACCAAGTCTGGAAGCATGGTCAGGAAGGCAACTTTGAAGCTCCATTCTAGGCATATGGGATCGATTCGAAGGAGTAGCTTCATACCACATGAAAAGACGTATTTCACTCTACAGAGGAGAGACATTGGTTGATCAGTGGCATACTTGGAAGTCATCGAGCGCGAGCCTCCAAGTTTCTATCGATGGCTGTTTGGTGACTTGGATCTTAAGGAAGGATTGTTCTTGCTTTCCTTGTTTGAGTTGGAGTTTAATTCCTTTTTTGTTTAAGACTTGTTTGTCGAGTTCCAGCAGGTTTAGGAGGTTGTTAATCGAGTTAATCTAGCTAGCGATATAAGTATGTTTGTTGCATTGTAATCGGGTAGTTGAATTTTAATAAAAGAACCCTAGTTCATCGAGTCTTTTTAAGCTCTTTGATTGTCCTTGTTGCGTAGATTCAAGTCCATCAACGAGCGAGCTCAGTATCGATTGATTCACCACATCAATCATGGAAGAGTTGCACCTTCGTTGGATCGAGCCTCTTCCCTGGAATTCGGTGTTTAAGTTGCACCTTCCACCTCCGTTTACCTTGTTCTTGCCTTGTTCTCTTCGTTCTCAAGCACCAATCTAAAATTCCTGAGGAAAATTCAGTTCGAATCATAAGCTCAAGGGTTTGGAGCTTATCAAGTGTTAACCGAGCGAAGCTAGTGACTAGAACCCCGACTCAAATGAAACACATCGGGGACAGAGACATGAGAGGCTTCGAGTTGCATGATTTGATCACGTGTTTGCGTGTGGAAAAACAAACGCCGAAGTTTGGGGGAGATTATAACACCCAAAAAGGTGTTTATTTATCTTTCATTTATTAGGTGTTTTATTGTCATTTTGAGCATGATTCAGTTTATAAAACATCGTTTGTAGTCTAGATTGCTTTATTTTTATTATATCATGTTATTCTAGGTTGCATTTGACGTTACAAGAGAAAAAGGGAAGAAATGGGGCTAATGTGTAGGAAAAAAGAAGGGAGCAAAAGGTTGCAGGTGAATGTTTGAAGATCACAGACGCGGTCTAGGACCTCTTGGACGCGAACTTAAAAAGGAATCTTCAAGAAAAGAGAAAAAATCTTTCACCATGTCGATCACAGGCTAAGTCAAACGGATTCGCGATAAGATCGCAGTCGCGAACGCATGACGCGATCCGTCGTCCTGTTGGGATAATACAATGAAGCTGAAGATCGTGGGTCATCATGTCCAGATAATGACTGCCATCTTTCAACTCTTGGTTGTGAACTTGCCCGAGATTTCTAGGGCCTATAAATAGATGAGTTGCTGCACTTGACAAAGGAGAGTCTACTTTAAGTGAGAATACTAGGGTTTTGGGCAGTTTTTAGAGAGAGACACATTCAAAGAGCTTTATTAAAGATCCAATCCACCCAAGGAGCAAAGAGAAGGTGCAAGCCTAGAAAAGCATATAGTCTTTCACACTTACACTTTTCTAGTTTGTGTTTCCCTCCTCTCCCTATAAATTGAATCCCTAATGTGTGTAAGAAAGATGAAAACTGGCTTGTAATTTGTTTATGGGTAATGAGTATGAATGACTATGAACCTATAATCTATGTATATTTTATGTTTATGCATAAACCTCTTGCTAAGTGTGATTGATTACACTTAACCAAGGTTAGACGTCTTATAGGTTAGGGTTTTGCATAGACACCTCTTAATGTGGGATTGTTTGTATCCCATTTTCTAAGTTGCAACTTAGATAATATGGGAGTACCAATAGGTTAAATATGGGGGGTGTGTTTGAGTTTCCTCAAATTTTTTATGCTTCACCTATGATTGATTAAGCTGGGGTAAGTCGCCCAACTCTTCCCTACTAGCCTACAATAGAGTTAACATTAGGTGGCAGTTTTAGGGTTAGACTGAGTAGCGCCTAATGGCTAATTAGGAGTAGGTGAATGATCTAGGAATCTAGATCATGAACCAGGCGACCATACCCCTGAGGATTATATGTGCACCTAGGTGATGGTTGTGGGGTAACGTGTGTGACCATTGGCTTGCCTGACTTGTATGCAGATGGATAAAACGCTTTTAGAGGAGGTAGTGCATACCCCTAGTTAGGTAACTTGGTTGAGGTGACTTTGGTTCGACTAGCCTATTTAGGAGGGGGATCAGTGCCATAACCATTGGGTCGGTTTCCATCTTAGTGACCTTCGTACCTCAAGACACCATTATATTATCGTCTATATTAATTTATGGTTAGAGAGATTCGATCCTAGGAAACTCTCTCTTCTCTAGCGGTCTCCCAACAACTTGGTTGGTTTTTAGGTAGGCTAGTTTAGGTTATATTAGATACTACACCCAAACTTTTTATTTGACTATATAGTTTTTCAGAACGAAGTAATAATAAGCCGAAATTTCACTTGGAATATGAGTGAGCCACTTTACTACATCCCTAGCTTTGTTAAGAGTGACTAGAGTGCTCTTTGACTTTTGAATTTAACGCGTAATCCAATGCATCACTCGGCAAATTTAATCTCAAATCATCAATTAGGGAATTCCCATCCTATTTTTACGGGCTGAATGACACCCCTGAGGTGGCCCGTGAGAAGGAAGAGATGGTCCTCCAAAGCCAGTCACATGTCAATTATGTGCGCGGGAAAGAAATTTTGTGTGTGCATTTGCGCATAAACTTCAAATCTCTAGTAATACCACACGCCTAAAGCAAATTTGAATTTCGTCATACTTTGAATTGCTAGTCTCTGCGTTAATACGTGATCTAAGGGAGGCTAGTGTAGGGGCTATGAAGGATGTCCTTGTCATCAATGGTGTAGTCCTATTCCAATTTAGTGGGGTCCCATTTACGAAAAATCTTATAACATTGTATTCAGTTATCAAGTAAATTTTCTTAAAAATATTCATTCAAGTAGTCATTCATCAAACTATTAGTTATTAGATTTATACCTTACATTTTGTGTAACTCATAATTGAAAAGTGACATTTCAATAACTAGCTACAATAAATAGTTCCCAACCAAAATCCAATACAGTCAAACGTTTTATAAAACACATTTGATGACAAAGAAATTGTATATTGATAGGAAAAATTTGTTGAACTAAGAGCTTTTTAGATATAGCTAAAGGTTTTTGTAGTAGAATTAGAATTTTTTAGAATAAGGACTATAAAATTGGGGATTTTCAATGATATATGACCAATATAGCTGGAGGTTTTTGTAGCAGCGGTTGAGCCTGATGTTGGCCGCCGTTCGTTCTTTTTTAGCTTGGGTCGAGTCTTCCTCCAAAACCATTAAAAAAAGCATACCCATAAGTCATCAAAGAGTAAAAGAACATAGCCTAGGTCTATTAAAGTCTCATTGATAAAATAGTTGTGATTTAGAAAGGAAATACTATTGAAATACCCAAAGATGCTTTGATAAAAGGAGAAAATGTATTAAGAATGGGAGTGACAAACACCATAAACAAAGTGTCATCAGGTGGCTCAGATTCCACAACCTCATTTTCCTCTGGCATGAGCTAAACCCTCTTCTTCATCTTCTGGAGCAGGTCCTTCCTCCTCAACTGATGCTTGACTTACTCCGTTGGAAGGCTAGTACTCCAGACTTAAGGCTCGATTTGTCATAGAAAGGGAGGCCAGGTGCCATTCTCACTTCATGGAGTAGCAAATGTTGTCCCACCACAAACTTGACTACAGCATATCCTCTTGGGCATCCTCCACATTTCGTTAGCAGGGTGTAGATTGGGAAGACGAAGATGCTTGATTTCTTCGGGAACTACCACACTACTACTACTACTCAACTCTTGTGTTTGTTTTATATTTGTGTGTTTGAGTTTGAAATTTTTTTCATTATTATGTTTTTTCGTTATACTTTAAACCTTAAATAATTATGTTTTTGTGATAACTTCTCATGTGATTTTTTGTTTGTGTATGTATTTGTGTGTTTGTCGCTTGTTTTAGCCTCTCTCCTAAGACTGGTCCCATCTCCTGTCTGACTTTATATTATCCGTGCTCGATAACGTCGTTCCACCATCATCTTTTTCCTTCATGTACGACAAATGTTGTGCTCAAGTGTGGGGGTGTTGAATATGTTGCGTGCTCCGTAGAAGTCCCGATTTCAACCGTGAAATTTATAGAAAAAGTTGTGACTTGTATAAGTGATGTGGTGCATTTATAGTTGATGCGACGGTCACTATCGAATGCCATGGTCATGACGTGAAAATGTGACTTGCGAAATTCTAGGTATAAATCATATTTGAGTCCATTTTTGTAGGGAGATCAATTTTATGGAGAAGTGAGACTAGTAGCTCCTAAAGAGAGAAAGCAACATAGGAGGAACCCTAACGGGTGATTGGAGCCATCCAACCTTAATTGGAAGGAAGATTCATCACCTATGATCAAGAACCCATCCCACAATTAGGGGAATCATCATCGACCTAATTTAGGGCTAGAGAGAAGCACACTGAGTGATCTTCTCTGAATTGAATTCAAATCATTCTTGTTTTCTTTTGTTTTGTTTAGTTGCTTAATCAAACTATATCCTATTAGCTAGATAACGATTAGTTCACCAAGTAGTAGTAAACTTAACGCCTGGGTTGATAAATTAAACTTACTTACCCTATATTGCACCTGATTGATGGTTCATACTTGGTCATTGGTTAAGAATTGTAGTTAGGTACGAGTCACCAAGCAAACAATATCCATAATTGCGCAACTCACTGAAATCCATGATGCCACTTGACTTCGATCGTAGGTAATGGTTTACTGGCATCTTATGAGGTCGATCATAGAAAATGAAATGTTGAACACATTAGAGAAGGCATTGCCTCGTATTAGCAATATGCAAACCTACGGGTCTATGACAAAAGACTCGGAATGAAGAGAATCTTAATTTTGTTTGAAGAGCAGGGAGAATCCTTTTTTCCTTTCCAACAACTCTTCTTTTTATTAATTTAATGGCTAATACCATTGAAAATACCATTCTTTAGTGAGAGTGTCATTTATATTACATGACTTTCGATATGACAATTGTATACCAGCCGTTAAGTTTTCTGTTAGAAGTTAACAGAAAACACAATCATCGATGATATGGCAGCTGATGTGGAAAATTTTAAGAAATTTTTCTGTAAAAAGCAAAATAAAAAACAAATGAAATAAAAAAGGAAAATAACTTCATCTTCCCTATCTCTCTCAATCTCTCCCCTCCGCCACAACCTCTTCTTCCATCTTCCCCAACTTCTCCACATCTTCTTCCGCCATCACCACCATCGCCACATCATCTCCCACCGCCTCCCCGTCCGCCATTCCCCAGACCTCGATTCGCGTTTTTCTTGCCTTCCCTTAATTCTCTCAATCCCAAATCTAGAATACCACAAGAGGGAATCTGTGGTGGTGTTCGCCCTTATCGACACCGCCGCCCCAATTTAGGATTCAACGCAAAGAACCGTTGTAGCCAGCATCTCCACCGTGCTCAAGCTTCCATCTAAAAACCGAAAGAAGAAAATTTTCAGGGGACATCAATGGAGGAAGAAGAGCAGGGATGAAAGATTGGGAGAAAATAAATCCCCAAATGGTAACCTTCCTTCCTTTGTCGGAGTGGTAGCGATGAAGGCGGATGGAGGAGGGGAGGGCTTGATGGGGTTCTTGGCTTCCATCGATCAAATAATCTTCAATCCCCACTACCCCCTTCTCCCTGACCAAATCATCATCAATCCCACAACCCCAAATTCCCCTTCTTCCCTTTCTCCCAGACCAAATCTTCATCAATCACCACTGTGGATTGAAGATCTTGCCTTGAGATGGTGAGTCAGATCTCGAGCCAGAGGATTTCAGGAGTGTATTGGTGAGCTTGAAGGAGTTGAAGGCTTGGATCTTGCAGCGGAGACTACGATGGCGGTTTGATTACGATTGGGGGTGGTGAGATGGAGAAGAGGGAAGTAGACGAGCTCCCTCGCGTCGCCCATATCCCGACTTGTCTGTGTAAGTGGAAGATCAGGAACGGCCGTTAATCGAGAAGGAAGAAGACGAGCTCCCTGCCTCTGTCGTCAGAGCGGCATGTACGTAGGAGAAGTTACCCTGGTACCCCCTGCCGCCGTAGTCGCCTTGTCTCCGTTCACCCGCGTTGTGCAGACGCCGAGGAAGAAGCTGAAGCACGCGACGGTAAATCAAGGAGTTGGAGATCGACGGAAAAAGCAGATGGGCATGACGTCGGCGACGCCGCGACGGCTAGAGAAAGAGTGAACAATGGCTGTAAGGGACTAAGGGTTACGGAGGAAAAGTATTTAAAAATAAATTAATTATATTAATCAATTATTTTCAAAATAAAATTAATATTTTTTAAATAGTAATTTCTTATGTGGCACATATGTGGGCGACACCTAAGCGCCACATAAACAATAGTCAAACATAAGTTGACCACCGTCAAGTCAACCGTCAATTCTAACGGTCAACAGAAGTTCACGTAACACAAATGACGCAAACCCCTAATACGTTGGAATGTTTTTGTGTTTATTGAAACTACGTAATATAAATGACACTTTCTTCAAAGGATGGTATTTCCGGTGGTATTAGCCCTTAATTTAAGCTTAAAAGAGAATTGTACTAATTTTACATTCTCGGTATCGGAGTATTCATCACTTTTTTATGTCTACTTTCAACTCAACTATCAAGCCATGTGGATGGTCAATGTATAATGGGGTATCGTAAGCTCTATCCGTGCTCTTTATACACATTCTCAAAATGACACTTCAATCTAAGAAAAATCAAACACGATAGGGATTATAATATCAGGCAACAAGCACCTGTCGCTCAATCAATGTCTCGTGTCAATCAACCCATGCACAATTATGGATTTCTTTATACACATTCTCAAAATGACACTTCAATCTAAGAAAAATCAAACACGATAGGGATTATAATATCAGGCAACAAGCACCTGTCGCTCAATCAATGTCTCGTGTCAATCAACCCATGCACAATTATGGATTGCGTGCCTCATCATGTGAAATTTTACTTTTGAGTACTTAAAATTTTATTTGATGAGTAATTTTCAATGCATTAAAACATGGGTTCTTTAGTTTTTGCCTTTATGGTATAAACTAAAGTTGTACTTTTATGTTATGGTACAATTTGAAGTTGTACCATACATAAAGGTTCAAATTCGTCTCAACGCTGCACATTAAAATATATATTTTTTCCTGCACCGACAACCAATACATGCCGAATGACTATTGATTTGTATCATAACGTTTAATGTACAAATTCAATTTTTATCATAAAATAAATATTTTTAAACTGGAAACACTAATTCTTATTAACTAGTAGTGGAGTTAATTACTAACATCTCTTCTTTCGTTTCCTAACACAGTATAACAAGTTACTCTTCTTTTAAGTTGTACCATAATATAAATAGTTTAATTCGTCTCAACATTGCACAAATAAAGAGTCCTAAAAGTACTAATCATACGCATCAACCAATACATGTTGAATGGCAATTTATTTCTTCGTACACCAAAAACCAGTACATGTCGAATGATTATTGATTTGTTTCATAACGTTTAACATACAAATTATGTTACTAACATAATTTGTTTTTTTTTTTAATGAAAGCACCGATCCTTCTTAACTGGTAGTGGAGTTAATTATCATCATCTCTTTTATCGTTTCCTAACATACAGTATAACAAATTGCTCTTCTTATCCGGAACAATTGCAAATGAACGTGTCACCTTACCATTATGCATTTTTGTCATTGAAAATTATAGATGAACTTCAGTCCCAAATTTACTAAACCCAGTTCACCAAAAAATAAGATACTAAACCCAAACCATAAGATTAATAAAAAAAAGGCCTGATAGTTTAAACTATTGAAATATTTCAAAGTATATAATGAGTATAAATTTGGGTAATGTCTCTTTTTTATCTAAATCTTTTTCAGATTCTTTTATATTATTTAAACCTATTAAAATTCTATTAGTTATCCAAATCTTTCATAATGCATCAAAATATTAGCCATTTTTATGTTATCATTAATAATTTTGTAACTCTTTTCTTATTTAAAATACTAAAATTTTGGAATGTTAACATTCATGAGTCTTTTCCAAGTCAGTATCATGTTGCTAAGTCAATATCACTAACAAAATTGCTAACTGGAAGTTAACATTTGGCTAATTCTTAGTATTTCGATAGATTTGGATAATATAAAAGAATCTGAAAAAGGTTTGGATAAAAAATAGACATTGCCCTATAAATTTAGACATATATTATAATTCTTACTTTTCGTGGAGGATTAGATCCAGTAACTGGGGGTCCTCTGGAACCCATCTGACTTATCAGTAATGACAATAATTTCATATATAATGTAGTGAATCGAAATATTATAAATTAAAACCAACAAACTTTTTGATTGGTAGCTTAAAGGGTTAATATCGTAAAATAACCCGAACTTTACCCTAACATACTAATTTATCATTCTTTTTCTGGAATGTCATCCTGGCCTGAACTAATAGCCATAAAGACTAATTTGGCTCAACTCGAGAGTTGGTCATTAAGTTGAATGGTCAACGTGCCATGTCCTCGTAACGAAATCCTAAAAAAAGTTAAAATTAAAATATTTTTTTTCTAATATCTACTATTTACAATTTAAATTGAAAATAAATAAAATAATAGAAATAATATTTTCCCCCTCTCTCTCCTTACTCGGCCCTTTCCCAAACATCCTTCCCAGACGATCCACATTCTCCCAAATGGACCAAACTGCTTGGCGGAGGGAAGGATGTTTGAGAGGGGGCTACGACAGTAGCTTCCACTTGCTCACCAACGGCATGAGGAGAAAGGTCATTCGGATGTCACGATGAATATTTAAAAAAAGACTAAATTTTTCTTTTACAGTCATCTTTAGGTATTAAGTACGATTGACAAATCGATTTTATCTCTTTGTAGGAGCTAGAATTTTCTCTTATAGGTGAGAGCTTTGTGATCTTTTCTCAATCTGAAGACTTTTAGTGTTCCTTCAGATTTGGGAGCTTTGGTGGATTGGTGTCATTGATATCAGTGTTGTCTCGTTTTTTTTTTTTTTTTTTTTTTGCATTCTATGACCTACGTCTACGTATCCGGAGCACTGTACATAAGTGGATAAACTCTCAAATTAATTTTCTCTCACACTGGAAAGTGTTTCAGGACTGTGATTTGCTTTTTTGGAGAATTTTTCCGGAGGAACCACAACATTTGCTTTGATCCTAGTGCGCTCTATTGGCTTTGCAACTTTCTATCCAGGTTCTGGAAGCTTCTGAGTTTTTGACAATTTTGAGTTCATCAACCGTTTATTATTGCAGTAGATATAATCCTTTAGTTGCCCAAAATTTCCTTCTTCTAAGTAGGCTGGCTCATCATTTTTATGTGGGGAAGTACTAGGCTAATCTGACTTGGTGAATTAGTAGCATCCCATGGGGTTTCTGCAAATGAAAATTATTAGCTGCAATTGTAGGGGGGCTTTGTAATCCAAAGGTTTTGGTTAAACTTAAAAATATGGAAAGATGGTATAAACCAGACATTATGTTCCTCGTGGAAACTAAGTTGCATGAAAAAGAGAGCAAGAAAGTCCAGATGAACTTGTGTTTCAAGCGAGAGTGGGGATATGATTCCAAGGATTGAGCTTGAGGGTTATGTATCTTGTGGAATGGGGATTAGTGGTGAATGTTTATCAAGATCCTTTCATAATATAGATGTAAAAATCAGTTGTAAAAAGGAAGGACCACCTTGGAGATTGACATGATTCTAGGGAAGATTTGATGACAAGGAAAAGCACCTACTAAGAGAATTAAAAGGCAAAAGTGAACTACCATGGGTAAGCATGGGGGACTTTAATCAAATTCTAGCGGGAGCTGAGAAAAAATGGGAAAATCTGATAGATAAACAAATGGCTACAATGTTATAGAGTCCCCAGAGTATTGTGAGCTATTATATTGTGGCTTTGAGGGATATCCCTATACATGGGAGAATAACATAACATGGGAAGCTTATATAGAAGAAAGACTGGATAGGTATGTGGCGTCTTTAGAGTGGAAGTTGTTGTTTCAGAGGGCCAAAGTAACCCATATTGAATGGGAAAAATCAAATCACTACACAATCATGGTTGATATAATTGTGGATGAAGAAGAGGTAATTAAGTGGAGATGGTTTTTCATGGTGGAACCTTTTTGGCTTAAGGACGAGGAAAGTAGACAATTAATTGAGAAAGTTTGAAATGAAGGGGGAAATAACAATATTCTTACAAGGCTGGAAAAGTGTGAAGAGCTATGTAGTTGAGGTAAGGAGAAATTTGGGAATGTAGAGAAGAGATTAAGTAAGATTGAGAAAGCCCTTCATTGATTGAGACGTCTCCCTAAGACATATGAGGTTATGGTATAGACGAGAGCTCTTCTAAGTGAGAAAAATTATATAGTCCGGAAAGAAGAAAGTAGGTGGAGATAGAGATAAAGAGTGGATTAGATGCAAGAAGGGGATAAGAATATCAAATTTTGTCATGTTAAGGCCTCAACTAAAAGGAAAGGAAATACCGTCAAGAGAATTAAAGCTCGTGATGGAAAAAATGTATAAAGGTCAAAAGGAAGTAATGGAGGTTTTACCGAACTATTTCCAGAATTTGTATAGAAAGGAGATGTTAGTGTTGTGGTATATGATCTACGATTGAACCTCTCCCAACAACTCGAGTTATTGGGACCAACTGGTTCTGACAAGTGGTATCAGAGCCTTTGGTTGCGGTTTTGGGAATTTGGCGCTGGATTGAAGTTTTGATTTGTGGAGGTAGCTTTCAATTATTTTGCTTGGTTCGTTGGAGGAATCGCTTTGGAGTTGACTTTGGGTAGTTGTGTTTTGGTCTTGCTTTTTTTTGTGAGAAGTTTGGTTGGAGTTTGTTTGATAGTAAGAATGGCTGCTATCAGTACGAAGATTGAGAACATTATCGGAAGAAACAGTTTCAGTTTGTGGAAGATTAAGATGCAAGCACTGTTGAAACAACAGGGTTTGTGGGCTTCGTTGTCTGGAAAATCGAAGAAGGAAAGCATAGATGAAGAAGAGTGGATTAATTTGGAGGAGAAAGCTCACTCTACAATCTTGCTTTGTTTGGCTGATGACATCATCACTGAGGTTGCTGCTGAGAAGACTGCTGCGGGCTTGTGGTTGAAGCTTGAAAGTCTATACACGACAAAGTCTTTAACTAACAAGTTGCATATGAAGGAACGTTTGTTCAGTTTGCGTATGGAGGAAGGTACGTCTCTCAGGAATCATCTAGATCAACTCAATACTATCTTGTTAGATCTGCGGAATAATGATGTTAAAGTAGATGATGAGGATGTTGCCTTAATTCTGTTAGTATCTTTGCCACAGTCATATGAGAATTTTGTGGATTCTTTTATTGATAGGAAAGATAGTTTGTCTTTGGAAGATGTCAGATCTGCTCTACACACTAGGGAGGTTCGACATAAGGCGTCTGGTTCAGGTTCGGAAAATCAGACATCTAGGTTGGCTGCTACGAGTAGTAGGAGACAACAATCTGGTAATAGGAAGCGAATACAAATTCGAATTCTGATGGTTTGAAGGATGATATCTGTCATTATTGCAAGGAGAAAGGACATTGGAAATTTGATTGTCCTAAACTGAAGAAATATCAGGAGAAGAAGGAATCATCTGCTGCTGTGGCGGAAGAAACTAACACTGATTCTGAAGATAGTTTAGCCTTAACAGTGAATGAACAGCTACATCATCAGGATGTGTGGTATTTAGATACTGCAGCTGATTATCATATGTGTCCAAGCAAGGAGTGTTTTTCAACTTATGAGCATACAGATGGAGGACATGTTTCTATGCCCAATGGTGCTATCTGTAAGATTGTTGGAAGAGGCTCCGTCAGGATGAGGACACATGATGGTTCTGTTCGCACCTTGAACAATGTTAGACATATTCCAGAGATGACTAAGAATCTGATATCTTTGAGTCTACTCGACGGCAAGGGTTTCAGTTTCAAAGGTGAAGGTGGAGTGTTATCTGTCTATAAAGGTTCTAAGGTGATTTTGAAAGGTGTCAAACGGGATGCCTTGTATAATCTACAAGGTTCTGTTTTGACATGTTCTGTAGGTGATAAGTGCACCAAGCTGGTTCTGAATGACAAGTCTCAACATGGGTTGGACTTGTAACACTCCGATATTTGGGTTTAGGATCGACCGAATGATTATATCAACGGTTACGTACGACGGGTTTGACCACAGATTAGAAGTAATAATAATAATAATAATATTGGTATTTGGTAATATTATTATTGTTATTATCATCATAAATCATCACCATAACCCTTCCTTTTCCCTCGGATTCTGTCTCTGTACACCAAGTTGTGTCTGTCAATTAAACACCCAGCAAATTCCCAACGTCTCTCCACTTCCCCAAGTTAATTAGCCCAAATAAATTGCCTTCCCAATTCCATCTCCTTTAAACGTCAACAGCAACGCCTCATTTGAGGAAGGAAAAAAAACCTCTGCCCTTCCATTTGTGCGTCCCTCCCGTAGCAGTAGTAGTGAGAAGCATAGCGCGCGGCGGCGTCAAGTGAGCACCTCCACTCGTCCCTTCCAACAATCAAAATACGCTCACCGACGACAAAGTTTTCTCGTGATATTGTAGAGGTAAGGTTATTGACCTCTCCCGTCCCTAAGCTCAACAGTTGAACCCCGATTAACTCGGCGAATACACGTAATGATCGTAGTTCCGACAACGATCCCGGCGTAGGCGACTTCGAATTTTCTTTGAGTGGTGATTATCATCGCGAAGAGGACGATCCCAGGAGCATCGCGGTCTTGACGGAATTGAGTTTCGACGTCGGACGAGGGAAATACGAGCCTCGAAAGTTTGGAACGCAAATCGGACAGTTCAGGTATCAGTCTTGGCAATTCGAGAATTTAGAGGATTAAATGTGTAATTTTTTTTCCAGAGAGGTCGTGGTCAACTGTGTTGACTCGAAAATTACAGTTTTGGTACCTAGTACTTTTAAACTGACACAATGTTTAATTTGGTCATAACTCGATCAATTGACGTCCGAACGAGAAATCGTCAGCGCCTGTGGAATCGTGAGAACGAGGAGAATTTAATTGGAGCAAGTTTGGAAATTTTAGAGCAGATTCAGAGTTGGTTTCGACGGATAGAAGGTGAGTGTTAAGGGGGTAAATTCTACGCCTTACGTAATTTTTTCAAGTATTTGCCTTGCGTGTTTAAGAAGTTGTTTTATGTGAAATTGTGTGCTTGCTTATGTTTATGGGTGATGAAATGTGTTATTTTGATTCATAGTTTGAAGGATATGTTTATGAGCTTTGAGTATTTAATTAAAGCTTTTACGTTTCGTTTGACGATTAAGTTAAAGTGATAAGAGCAAGAGAATGTCATAAGCAAGAATAAGTTAACCTCGCTTAGCTAGCCACTAGCTAGATGGATCCCTACCGGACGGTGATAAGTTCCGCGGTAGTTGATCACTACCGGATGGTGATACGTTCCGCGGTAGTTGGTCAGGCGTGGAGCCGGACGGTGATGAGTTCCGCGGTTTCCATTGCTTAGTTTTAGGTGTGCTACCGGATGGTGATACGTTCCGCGATAGTCACGCCGTAGTTTGACACCGGATGGTGATTCGTTCCGCGGTGTTCAAACCCATTTGAGGGGCACCCCATTGTGAGGGTAGTCATGTTTAAGAAAGTAAGTAAAGCTAGTAGGGGCCCCAAAGTAAGCTAAATGACGAAATAATACATTTTTCAAGAGTTAAAGTTTGAAAGACGAGAGTAGAAATCACTTTCTCAAGTTTGTTGTGAGCTTCCGGAGAATAACCGTAGGCGTTTCAAGTTTAAGTAAGGCGTAGACTGACCCCAACTCACTCACCAGATCGTAGAGGAGGAAATCCTAACCAGCCAGTCCGTGATCAGCAAGTTAGAGGAGCTCAACACCATCGTCGCTGAGAGATGTCGAGTCAGGCGTCAGAGTAAGCATCGGAGAACTTTTCAAGTTATTAAGACTTTATGGTTAAGAGTTAAAGACTGGAGATTCATTACTTATGCACGATTTAAGTTTTGCCCACTTGTTCAGGGCTACGATTAGAGATATTAAGATGTTTGAGTTTGGTATTTTAATTAAAGTCGTGTTATTTGATATTTTGAGTTATACCCCGGGGTAGAAATGTCTTTTTCCAAGTTCAAAGTAGTGGGATGTTACAGGACTTGCCAAATGACTGGAGTTGTTGACCGCCCTTAGGGGCATTTGGAGGCAGGGGAGATTCTAGTACAACTGATTTGGAGGAGTTTGGTACATCTGGCAACTTTGGTTACGTCTGGTACATTTGGTATTTGAGAGAGAATTAAGTCAAGGTGGAGATTGTTAGAATATGACTTTAATTTGATTTGGGTTTGTTTTGTGTTTTGGGCCTATTCTGTTTGAGATTGGGTTTTGTTTTGACCTTTTTCCTTGTATGTTTGGAAAAAGGTGTTTGGTTTTCTGTTTGGGATTAGGAGAAGAGTTATATAAATACTCTTCACCACCCTAATCTGTAGTAAGTTCAATCAGGTTAGTTTGTTTGATTTGTCAGTTTGGAATTTAGTTTGTAACTTGTACTCTCCTCAAATCAGTGAAATTTGTTCCCCCCCTGCCCGTGGATTAGCTAGCACACATTGTGTTAGTGAACCACGTTAAATTTGTGTTCGTTCGTGTTGGTTTGGATTATTGATTGCACGCTTCTGTTCTGACAAGGTATCAGAGCCTTCTGTAACCGAGAGGTCTTGTGTTCGATTCCTGGTGACCCCCATTTGTTAAGCACATGGTATACTTGTCTTCAGACCTGTGCAAACTTCAAGCCCTTATGAGTGGCTTTCGTTTGAGGGGGCGTGTTAGTGTTGTGGTATATGATCCACGATTGAACCTCTCTCAACAACTCGAGTTATTGGGACCAACTGGTTCTGACAGGAGCCAGAGACGAATTTATAAGAGGTAGTAAGGGAATGATAATCTCTTGGCTCCCTTTAAGATAGAAGAGGTTGAGGAGGCATTGATGCAAATGAATCATGAATCCCACTAAAGCTCCCGTAAGATGGATTTTCAGCCGTTTCTTCCACCAAAATTGGGAGATTGTGGGGCCAAAATAAACAAAACAGTGCTGGAAATCCTTGAAAATGGGATGCTACCTACAAAAATGAATCATACCCTAATAGTGTTGATTCATTAGGTTAAAATTGTAGATGAACTCAAGGATTTCAAACCGATCATCCTGTGTGGGGTGATTAATAAGGTGATATCGAAGGTGTTGACTAATAGACTTAAAGGATTACTTCAAATGGTAATTTCAGAGGAGCATAGTGCTTTTGTGCCTGGTTGATTTATTATAGATAATATAATTGCAGAGTTAACTGGGGATTCCTGTAGAAGATAATGAGGAAATTGGGGTTTAGGGAAAGATGGATCGAGTTAATTATGATGTGTATAATGATAGTGACATACTCAGTTCTAGTTAATAAGCATAGGTTAGAAAATTTTATTCTAACAATGGGCCTTAGACATTGCAACCCACTTTCGCCATATCTGTTTCTACTGTGTGCAGAGGGATTTTCGGCACTACTGAGAAAATCTAAAGAGGAGGGTGAGATATATGGGATTTGAATCAACAAATGAGCACCCAAGTTTACCCTTTTCTCTTTGCTAATGATAGTGTGGTGTCCGCTCGTTCTACGAGAGAGGAAAAAGAAAATATTTAGAAGATCCTGAAAACTGATGAGTTGTAATATGGACATAAGATAAATTGTTCAAATTTGAGACTTCTACTAAAAAAGTGAGTCATGATAGAAGAAAGGAGGTATGTGAAATCTTGGGGATTAAAGAAGTGGAGAAGCATGAAAAATATCTCAGCTTACTGAATAGGATAGGAAGATTGAAGAAAGTTATATTTATAGGATTTAGAGAAAGGGTAAGAGGTAAGCTAAAGGACTAGAAAGCGAAGACAATATCACATGTTGGAAAGGAAGTGCTTATTAAAGCAGTTGTCAAAACACAAGTTCTATATCTTATGATGGAATTTTAGATACTGGAGGGTATACTTAATGAGATTCATAGCTTGATTACAAGCTTATGGTGGGGGGAAAAGGAGAGGAAAATAGAATCAGTTGGGTTAGATGGGACAAATTGTGTGATGATAAGAAAGAAAGTGGGATTGGATACATGGATTTGAAAGTTTTCAACAAAGCACTACTTGCAAAATATGTGTGGAATATTGTGAATCAACCCAATGCTTTAGTCTCAAAGATCCTGAAGGCAAGATATTTCCTTATGTTGGATATATATATAATGAAAGGTAGAGTAAGTGCATATGCAAGTTATGTTTGGTGAAGTCTAATGAATGGGAGGGACTTATTGGGGAAAAGAATAAGATGGATAGTGGGTAAAAGGGATGAAATTCCAGTGAGGGAAGACAAGTGGCTACGAAAAAAATAGCCTAACACCATATAATATGGGGACGCATGTGGATAGATCTGTAATGGTAAACTCTTTAATCAATAAGGAGGCATGCTCGTGGAATTTGGAAGCTTTAAAAGATTTTTTTACTGAACAAGACCAAAGGAAGATAGTTAGAATCCAACTATGCATACCACTATAACTAGACCATTGAGTTTGGATTCATAGTCCCAATGGGGAATACATTGTCCGGTCTAGGTATAGAAGGTGGAGAAAACTCACAAAATAAAGGAATCAATTAATAGCATCTTCATCAAGATTATTAGAGTTCTAGACTAACATGTGAAAAGGTAAACTACTATCCAAGATAAAATTGTTCTTTTGGAGAGTGAGTTTGAGGGCATTGCCTACTGGGAGTTATTTGGAATCCAGATAAAAAAAGGTGAGAGTGGGCTGCCCTTACTGCAATTTGGTGGAGACTCCTGAGCATGCTCTCGGTGACTGTAGTTGGGTAAGTAGCCTTTGGATAAGATGCTTGGAGAAAGAGTGCTTTGAGGCTGGAGAAAATATGTGATTCAAGCCTAATTGTACATGTTTTGCCCCCGTTTTTCTTTGTCGTTTGTGGCAACTTCGGTCCTAAAAGGTTGGTTTTATGCTAGGTTTCTCGTGTTTTAGTGTGTTTTAGGATTTAACAGGTGAAACCAGCCTCGAGTCGAAAGTTAGACGAAAATGATCGAAAATCGGGAGAAGTGGTGAAAAAGGGCCAGTTCACGACTATCCTAGGAAGTTCACTGTCTTGCACGACCGTGAAGAAGAGCCATTGACCGTGAACCTCGAGGCGTCCAGACCCAAAATGCAAGTTACTGACGCAAGGTGAGTTCACGGTCACTAAGACCGTGAACTGAGGCTGTTGTCCGTGAACGAAAGTGAACGAAGTAGTGCGTTTTGGCGTCCATCTGCAGTTCACGGACGCGTTTCACAGTTCATGACCGTGAACAAAGCTCATCTCTAGTTTAAAAGATGAGCTGAAAGGAAGAGAGAGGGGAGAGCCCATTTGAGTGAGAAAGCCTTCTTCTTATTTCTAGAGAGAGAAACATGAACCAAGGAAGATTGTGCAACCTAAGGATTGTGCATGTTTATGCTTAGCAATCTAATTAGCCACTTAACCTAGTCTAGAGAGGCAAACCCCCTTACCAAGGGCGTCTCAATCGAGTTGGTATCCCTAGGGCTTTTCAAGTATATTAACTAGGTTAATTTAGGGCAAACCTCAATATTGGATTAAGCAATTTGGTTAAGCACGATTAAGCCGACCAACCCTTGGGTTGATTGAGGGAGTAAGTCAACCATTGATTGTCTAAACCGAGAGGGCCTAGTGACAACCTATAATGCATGCCTCGGTTTAGCATTCATGAGCGTGGTCTACGACCATAATTGCATCCCCTAGCGGTTAGCGATCACCTTTACCATAGCAATCATTTCGATTCACATACCATAGTAGTAGTTAGGGGGAAGCGACACCCGAGTGATCGTTCCACAAAAGAGCTTTCAAAACCATTCCCTTTGTCTTGTTTTACTTAATTTAGCAAACTTTTCAACCAAAACCTCATTGCAAGATGATGATTCAAATGACTGAAGCAGGGATAGACAGACCGACCCGGGATGATATTTAAACATACTTATCATGTACTACACCCGACTAAGGTTTATACTTGGACCTTAGGAGGGAAATTGTTGTGGTATTCAGGACGAGTCAAGTTTTTGGCGCCGTTGCTGGGGAACACGGTCTGTTATCTTGAAAAAGTTGTTTGGTGTTATCTAGCTTTTTAATTCCTAGTTTAGAAACTGTGTGTGCTTTTCTTGTGCTATACATGGTGTGTTTTTCGATTGTTTGTAGGTGGTGCATGACCTGGAGTAACCTGACACCTTTGCTACCACTTGACGAGGACATAAACCGAATTCTCCGGCTCATACCAAAGGAGAGAGAGATAGCAAGGGGGCCAAAGAAAAGAGGAAGCCCCGAATTCAATGGGATGCTTTATGGCCCTACTTGAAGCGAAGATAGATCAATTGATCGAGGTAATGCTCGAAGATAAAAGGAAAGGAAGCGAGTAGTGACACCCATGGAGTGGGGTGCAAGTTGGGACCTCGAGGAATTAGAGTGTCAACGAATGACCCGCCTTGAGGAGGTAGTGATGACCTTTGTCGCCTCCAGCTTGAAAAAGTTTGAAAGAATCAACAGATTCATTGGAGCGGCAACAGAGAAGTTCTCGGCAATCGAGGAGGGGTTGGAGAGCCACGAGACCCACCTGAATAACCTGGCTGCGAAAATTGGGGTTATCTCACAAGCGGCTCGTTCTTGGAAGTCAGCCAACGAGGCTGGCGTAGGGGCGATTACTCTTCACAGTGGAAGAGAGGCCTAAGAGATCCCCCAAAAGAAGAAGCAGCTTGCAACGATGGAGAAACAAGTGGGCGGTAGTTTCCCCTCACAACGGGAAGCCACTAGTGAAGGGGAAGGCAACTCCGACTCTCCGACTCTCCGACTCCTTAACCGGCCCCTCAAAAAGAGGATGTCACTCCGACCCCAAAAAGGGGAAGGAAACCCCAACTCTCCCCTTTCCTTCGCGACTCTGCAATGACCGCGTGACGGCGGAGTTCTCCCACTTTATGGAGTTGATGAACCAGTTGCATTTAAACATCCCTTCCTGGAGGCAGTCACCCAAATGCGCAAGTACGCAAAATACTTGAAAGACCTCCTCACCAACAAGAAGAAGCTAGAAGGGGTAGCTACATTGAGCTTGAATGAGGAATGCTCCACCCTCCTGCAGAACCACTTGCCTACGAAGCGTAAAGATCCAGGGAGTTTCGCTATCCCTTGCTTTATTGGTGACATGTGCATAGGGAAGACCTTGGCGGACTTAGAAGCTAGCATTAATGTGATGACCTATAAGTTGTTCCAAAATCTATAACTAGGAGAACTTATAGCCACTAGGATGCACATTCAGTTGGCAGATAGGTCTGTAGTACGGCCTAAAGGTGTTGTGGAGAACTTGCTCATTAAAGTTGGACCTCTCATTTTTCCTGTTGACTTTGTTATCTTAGACATTGATGAGAAAGTTGAAGTCCCTCTCATCTTGGGGAGGCCTTTCTTAGCCACCGCCAAGGTCTTGATTGATGTGCATGGGGGTAGGTTGGTTCTGAGGGCAGGAGAGGAGGAGGTCACATTCTCTATTTATGATAGTATGAAGTTGTCTCATTGCCATGATGATTTTGATTACTGCGAGGAGGTTTTTGACTTCATGGAGGCACTCGCATCCGTGGGTGCCCTTACTTCTGACCCTTTTGAGGAGTGTTGTATGGTAGGAACAGAAGCCCCAGACTCCCCGGAGAATGGGGACCAACAACCACAAGATCAAGAAGTGGAGGCCTTACCCTCAATGCCAAAAATTCCTACCTCTTTGGAGGAACCCCCCGAATTGGAATTGAAATCGCTGCCTCCTCATCTCGAGTACGCCTTTTTGAGGGATGATGGGAAGCTCCCAGTCATCATCAACGCCGATCTTACACCAGAGCAGAAAGCAGAATTAATTGGGGTTTTAAGGCATCACGAGAGGGCGCTCACGTGGAAGATTACATATATTCAGGGAATTTGGCCGAACTTTTGTTGACACAAAATCCACCTGGAAGGGGGAGCTAAACCGGTTCGGCAACCGCAGAGGTGAGTGAATCCTAATCTGGAAGAAGTAGTTAAAGCAGAAGTGATCACGCTACTGGACGCTGGGATCATCTACCCTATTTCGGATAGCCAGCGGGTGAGTCCGACCCAGTTGGTCCCTAAGAAGGGAGGAATGACAGTGGTAGGCAATGAAAAGGAAGAGCTTATACCGACAAGAACGGTGACGGGATGGATGGTGTGCATTGACTATCAAAGATTGAACGAAGCTACTCGTAAAGATCACTTCCCTTTACCTTTCATCGATCAAATCATGGAGAGACTCGCTGGAAATGCCTACTATTGCTTTCTAGATCGGATGTCAGGATACTTCCATATTCCAATTTCCTCAGAAGATCAAGCCAATACAACATTCACATGCCCCTTCAGAACCTTTGCTTACCGGCGCATCCCATTTGGATTGTGCAATGCCCCGGCGACATTCCAGAGATGCATGGTGGCCATCTTTGATAAGCTAGTTGTGGAGATAATGGAAGTGTTCATGGACGACTTCTCAGTGTTCGAAGATTCATTCTCTTATTGTCTGGCCAACTTGGAGAAGGTCCTTGAGCGATGTGAAGAATCCAATCTATCTTTAAGTTGGGAGAAGTCACATTTTATGGTCCGAGAGGGCATTGTGTTGGGTCACAAAATCTCCAAGAGAGGGATTGAGGTGGATCGAGCCAAAGTTGAGACAACAAGCAAAATCCCTCCTTCAACCACAGTCAAGGGCATCGGGAGTTTCCTTGGGCATGCGGGGTTTTACCGACGTTTCATCGAGAACTTCTCTGAAGATTTCTTTTCCCTTGACCAAACTTTTTGAGAAGGATGCCCCATTCCTTTTCACAAGGAAATTTTTTGAAGATTTCAACATCCTTAAAGAAAGCTTACAAATGCCCCCATAATGGTCTCACCGGATTGGAACCCTCCCTTCGAGCTCATGTGTGATACTAGTGATTATGCAGTGGGCACGATTTTAGGTCAAAGGCGGGGTAGATATTTTCAACCTATTTGCTATGCCTCAAAGACGCTGAATGATGCTCAAGAGAACTACACAACCATAGAGAAAGAGTTGTTGGCAGTAGTCTTCGCTTTTGGTAAATTCAGGTCTTATTTGGTTCTTTCGAAGGTTGTCGTCTACACGGTCCACTCCACCATCCGCTTCTTAATGAGCAAGGCGGATGCCAAGCCCCGACTGATTCGATTAATCCTGTTAATTCAAGGGTTCGATGTGGAGATCAAGGACAAAAAGGGGGCCGAAAACCTTGCAACTGACCACCTCTCGCGGCTCGAAGGATCGAGAGGTAGCAATTCCCCAAGAGAGATAAATGACACTTTCCCCGATGAGCATTGCTCGCCCTCGCCCCTGCAGAGAGTACCACCCCGTGGTTCGCCGACTTCGCCAGTTATATGGTTAGAAGGCAGATTTGCAAGGGGATGACTACACATGAGAAGAACAAGTTCTTCTCCGAACTTCGTGGCTACTTTTGGGATGATCCCCACCTTTTAAGTAATGGGACTGACGGAGTAATTCAAAGGTTTGTACCGGAGGAGGAAATGGAGGATATTCTGAACCATTATCATATGGGGCCAGCTGGAGGCCATCATGGAGGCAACCGAACCGCAAGAAAGGTGCTCAAGTCGGGATTCTACTTGCCGAGCCTTTTTCGGGATGCCTACAAATTTGTGAGTCATTGTGACAAATGCCAAAGGACAGGTAATGCTTCTAACCAAAATGAGATGTCCCAAACGATTCTATCACTTGTGAGAACTTTGATTCCCTCGTCTTTTTGTTACAAATACATCCTTGTGGCCGTAGACTACGTCTCGAGGTGGATTGAGGCTCAAGCTCTCCCCACCAATGATGCAAGACGAGTCTGTGGATTTCTGATAAAGTTGTTTTCACGGTTCGAGACCCCGAGGGCCATCTTTAGCGACCGAGGAACCCATTTTCAAGGGCAATTTGATAAGCTCCTCAATTGCTATGGTGTCACCCACTGGGTGTCCATGGCCTATCACTCCCAAACTAGTGGACAAGTCGAGCTAGCAAATAGGGAGATGAAGCGGATACTAGAAAAGACCGTGGATCAATCCCGCAAGGATTCGTCCACAAAGCTCGATGATGCTATATGGGCGTACCGCACGGCCTACATAACCCCAATAGTCATCTCGCCTTACCATTTTGTGAATGGCAAAGCGTGCCACTTGCCCGTAGAGCTAGAGCATAAGGCTTTTTGGGCCACAAAGCTTTTGAATATGGATCCTAGTTTGTGTGGAAATGAAAGGAAGTTGAAAGTGCTTGAACTTGAGGAGTGGCGCCTCCAAGCTTATGAGAACACCAAGATTTACAAGGAATGGACGAGGCGCTTGCACGATGCTCGTCTGAAAGGAGGGAAGGATTTTCAGGCGGGAGACCAGGTTCTTTTGTACAACTCCCGGCTGAAATTATTCCCAGGAAAGCTAAGGTCGAAATGGTCAGGCCCGTATGTGGTAACGCAAGTGTTCACATACGGTGGTTGAGATCTCCCACCCAGAGGAAGGAACTTTCAAAGTGAATGGACACCGCCTGAAACGTTACCTTGGAGGAGAGGTAATTCCGCAGAAGGAGGTGGTGTTTCTGCATATGCATGACTCGAAGTCTCCGTCTAGCTTAAGACGTTAAAGAAGCCCTTGTTGGGAGGAAACCCAGCGGAGGTTAGCAAGTTTGCTCTACCACTACTATCGTATTGTGTTTGTAATAACCTCGCCTCGAGCGATTCGTATTGTGCTTGTGAGTGTGTTTTTTGTCTCTCCTTGAAGCTCAAAATATCCTACCCCGGATTCTATTCCAACTTTCACTCACCAAGCCCAAGCGGTAACATCATTCTACCCCTTTCTTACGCCATTGAGGGCAATGTCGAGTTTAAGTGTGTGTGGGGGGGGGGGGGGGGTAGTTTACTATTATGCTTGTGTGAGTGTGATGGATGCTTGGAGCCTTGATATATGCCCAAATTTCAAAAATTTGAGGGCTCCAAGCAATGTTTGCATGATCAAAGTGGCCGGTGTGTGGGAAATTCTCGTGTTTACTGGCATTGATCTTGAATTGTTGCATGTGATCTAGAATATCCTATGATGATGACTGAGAGGTTCTTTAGGATAGTGCAAAAGTTTAGTTCTCATGTGTGCAAAAATGAATGGATGTCTTGACTCGATTACTTGTTGATTACGCCATGCATTGTGTTTGTGAATTGGAATAGATGGTTGGGTGACTAGGTAGCCATGTGAGCTTTGAGCCGATCGTTTTCTTCTTGTGTGCTTAGATCCCTCTTACCATGGCGAGTAACATCACAGTTGTCATTAGTGAGTGTGATGGAGGCATAGGATTAGTCCACGCCCAAATGTTGTTTGTCCCAAAATGTGTTATCCACTTGTCAACCCCTTTGAGCCTTGTGACTTCGAGGGTCAATCTTAAGTTAGGAGCTTCGTGCTTGTGAGCTTAATGGTGTTGATAGAACGAACCTCAATTCTTTCTTCGTGTCTAAACATGAGCCGTCCTTGTGTCCCAGAGCTCTCACCTTTGAGCCTCCACAGAGGTTCTACATAGGAGGTTTGTATGCGGTTCTTGCTAGGAATGAGAAAAATGAAGTGTAGTGTTGGAATGAGTTCCTCAAAAAGAGAACGTTGGTCATTAAAAGTATAGGTGTCAAGTATTTTTACTCTCTAGTACCCCCCTCAAAAAGAAAAGAAAAAGAAACAAAAGAGAAACAAAAAAAGAGGTAATGAAATGGGGTAAATAAAGTAGAGAGTGCCACGAAAAACCAAAGTACATGCTCTAGGAGACGTTTCTTGGCACCCAAGCCATTGAAACCCCCACATTGTTTTAGAACTCCTTCACTACCAAACCTTAATGTGCAAGCAAGAGTTGACCGAGGAAGAGTGTTTTGATGTAGTTCACGATGGGTGATAGTTTGGAAGGGAGAGACAATGTTTTTGGCCGATGCTAGTGGCCTTGGGTTGAAGAGAAGAGTTTTAGTCGGACTTGAAGAGAAGGACCTTTGTTGCCCTTCCATTTGTTCCTCGGACTTGAATTCCATGCATGGTTGGTTGTGGTTGATAAGTTGTCTTACTTGAGACTTGCATTGATCCATGAACAAGGTGAGAACTTATCGTTTGCCCGTTTTTGGTGCCTTCAAATGTCATTTGTGATGGATGTCGGTATTGCTTGCAACGGTCCATGTATTGATTGTCAATAGCCATTGAGAACTCCCACTTTGTGCCCTTTGAGTTGTCCCCAATGTATTTGTGTAGGTTGAAATATTACCTAGTGTGAAATGGTTTTCTTGGGGACAAGCAAACGTCTAAGTGTGGGGGAGTGATTCGGGCCTAATTGTACATGTTTTGCCCCCGTTCTCCTTAGTCGTTTGTGGCAACTTCGCTCCTAAAAGGTTGGTTTTACGCTAGGTTTCTCGTGTTTTAGTGTGTTTTGAGATTTAACAGGTGAAACCAGCCTCGGAGTCGAAAGTTGGACGAAAATTATCGAAAATCGGGAGAAGAGGTGAAAAAGGGCCAGTTCACGGCTATCCAGAAAGTTCACGGTCTTGCACGACCGTGAAGAAGAGCCATTGACCGTGAACCTCAAGGCATCCAGAGCCCAAATGCAAGTTACCGACGCAAGGTGAGTTCACGGTCACTAAGACCGTGAACTGAAGCTGTTGACTGTGAACTAAAGTGAACAAAGCGGTGCGTTTTGACGTCCATCTGCAGTTCACGGACGTGTTTCACAGTTCACGACCGTGAACTAAGCTCGCCTCTGATTTAAAAGATGAACTGAAAGAAAGAGAGAGGGGAGAGCCCATTTGAGTGAGAAAGCCTTCTTCTGATTTCTTGAGAGAGAAACACGAACCAAGGAAGAAGGAAGCTAGGGTTATGCTCCAAGGTGGATTTTGGGAAGATTTCCTCCAAGGAAAGTTCAACACAAGGGCCAAGAAGATTGGAAGCCTCCTCCAATATGGTTTCTACCCCTTCTCCTTGTGTTTTCTCGCATCTCTAGCATGGAGTAGAATTCTTTTCACTTGGGTGTTGTGAAACCCTAACTCTACCATGTAGTTTTCTTTTATGTGAATTGAATGATTGTCATAGGGTATTGTTTAATCCAAATGTTTGAGGTATTATTCATCTTGATTGTGCATGTTTGTGCTTTGCATCCTTAGGTTTGTGCATGTCTATGCTTAGCAACCTAAGGATTGTGCATGTTTATGCTTAGCAGTCTAATTGGCCACTTAACCTAGTCTAGAGAGGGAAACCCCCCTTCCAAGGGTGTCTCAATCGAGTTGGTATCTCTAGGGTTTTTCAAGTCTTCTAACTAGGTTAATTTAGGGCAAACCTCAATATTAGATTAAGCAATTTGGTTAAGCGCAATTAAGCCAACCAACCCTTGGGTTGAGTGTGGGAGTAAGTCAACCATTGATTCTCTAAACCGAGAGGGCCTAGTGACAGCCTATAATGCATGCCTCGGTTTAGCAATCATGAGCATGGTCTACGACCATAATTGCGTCTCCTAGCGGTTAGCGATCACCTTGCCCATAGCAATAATTTTGGTTCACATACCATGGTAGTAGTTAGGGGGAAGCGACACCCGAGTGATCCTTTCACAAAAGAGCTTTCAAAACCATTCACCTTTGTCTTGTTTTACTTTATTTAGCAAACTTTTCATCCAAAACCTCATTGCTAGATAATGATTCAAATGGCTGAAGTAGGGGTAGACGGACCGGCCCGTGTTGATATTTAAACATACTTATCCTGTATTGCACCCGAGTAAGGTTTATACTTGGACCTTAGCCGGGAAATTGTTGTGGTATTCGAGACGAGTCAATATGTCGTGTGAAGAATGGATATGCAAGATGTTTCAAGAGTTTCCTAAAGAAAAAAACCAAATGTTTAGTGCAATTCTCTAGTTCCTATGGAAGGAAAGAAACAATCATGCGTTCAATAACAGGAAGCTTGATGAGGATGAAATAATACCGATAGTAGTATGTTGGTTCAAGATTACTTGGAAGTGTAGGGGATGGAGAGGAGGGGATTGTATGTGAGAATTGAGTCATTAAGGTAGTGAAAGAGACCACCTATATAGTTTTATAAAATGAATTATGTTGTCGGAGTTATAGGAGATGAAAGAATCGAAATGCAAGTGCTCATAAGGGACTTAAATGGATGTTTCTATAATGAGATCGCTAGAAGAGAATTGGATGTTTTTAAACCAGAAGAGGTGGAGGCAAGGGCACTTCTGATGGGTGTTGGACAAGTTTTGCATAGAGGATCCCGACCCCTAATTGTGGAAAACGATTGTGAGATTTTGATTGCCAAGCTCAATAAGGAGGAAATATGGAGAACTGAAATTGGAGTACTCTACGACTTGATTCTCCCAAGGAAAAGAGAAGAAAGGGATAGTGTGGTGCACTGGGCTTTTGTGCCTATGATAGGAAATCAAGTGACTAATGTATTGACACACTATGAATGCCAATGGAATATATCTGAGTTATGGATAGCTAGACCACCTTCAAAATTGGTGTAGATGAGTGCATCTAAGGATCATGTAATCCATGATGCTAATTTAATTTATATTAAAATATATGCCATACAGGTTTTGAAAAAAAAGGTACAGTTGACAATCGTGTCATACCCGTGATCGATCAGAAAAATCTCTTACTGGAGGTTAAACTGGTAAGCGGTATCAGGGTCGTTCTTGAGATTACGGTTACAGAGACCATATTATATAAAAAAATGTTACCCAAAATTTTTAAAACAATTTAATAAAATGTAAATAAAATATCAATCTATACATAAAAATTATTACAATATTACTAAAAAAAATATTCATTTAATATTATTTCAAATAAGTAGTGAAAATGATTGAAATAGAAAATAAAATAAAAAAATTTATTAGTTGAGAGAATGAGTAAAATAATCCAAATAGTAACTAAATTGAAAAATAATAATTTAGCTTGAATCACTGATTAGAACTTAATTGAGTCGACGAGAAGAATATAGAATAATCAAAGAGTAGATAAATTAACAAATAATCAATTAATTTTGACTTACCTTAATACAAAGAGTGAAAACCTTATCAGGTTATGAAAACTTAATCGATTCGAAGAGAAAAATATAGAAGAATCGAATAGTAGAGAAAAGAATATTAAATAGGAGAAACTGATAATTTTTTTGTATAAAATTAAGGGTTAATATTTTCGTATGGCCTGAACTTTGACCAAAATAGACATCCTGGCCAATCTTTTCGATCTATAACATCCTGGCCCGAACTATACACCAAAATAAACAATTTGGCCAGATCCGACTTTTGTCCGTTAACTTGGACGGTCAAACGCGTTGACCGTTAGTCAACGCGCCATGTCACTGCCAAGTCAGCATAAAATATTTAAAATAATTAACAATTTCCACACATTCCCTAATTTTAAAGTATTATAAATTAATAAAATCATCTAATACCTTAGTTAAACCAAAAATAAAAAACGAAAAAATTAAATATTTATCAGATCTTCTTACTTGGCAGTGACGTGGTGCGTTGACCGTTAGTCAACGCGTTTGACCGTCCAAGTTAACGGTCAAACATCGGGTTTGGCCAAATTGTTTAT
Source organism: Linum tenue (assembly GCA_946122785.1). NCBI lineage: Eukaryota > Viridiplantae > Streptophyta > Magnoliopsida > Malpighiales > Linaceae > Linum > Linum tenue. Next base: position 41,938,586 of record CAMGYJ010000006.1, on the reverse strand, counting down.
TTTGGTGTATAGTTCGGGCCATGATGTTATAGATCGAAAAGATTGGCCATGATGTTTATTTTGGTCAAAGTTCAGGCCATACGAAAATATTAAGCCTAAAATTAAGTATGTTGTAAACTATTCATCATTTACTTCTTTGGTCTTTTTTCACTATTGTTGGCTTATGTTTTTATTGTGTTAAATGTATATGAGACATGCAACGACAAAAAATGAACTCTCTTATATGATTCGAAAACAAGTATAACTAGAAAACAAGTTCCTCGTATATGATCCATTCGTTCTTTTGACGTTCGGACTTAACTTTATTATTGTTTTAAACACGTAATCAAAGACCAATGTATTAATTTTCTATTATTTCAAACTCATAATTAAAATCCAATACTCCATGATAATAGCAATTAGTCCTATACATAATGAAGATCCCAGAGGTCCCTCTAATTTGGAGGCCTTGTGCGGCTGTGCCAGATGACATTCTGGCACACCTACAAGGCTGTACGGGACAGTATTTAACAATATTAAACAGCTGAACAACAATTTCAACATAACATACTCTATCTTTGAAATTTCCGATACAACTTTTTGTAAGATATTACGATGGTAACCTATCTTATAATACCAAATACAACTTCTTGTAAGATATTACTATGGTAACCTATCTTATAATACCAAAAGTTGCATTACCGTCCCCGTATGCAGCGACCCGTACATGAATACTATTTTCTCGTTCTTCTGATCTGATGCCAGTATGTCATGTGAATGGGTCAAACACAAAAGCCACATCTGGCTCCTTCTTTGTATTATCCGGTCAATAGCTAGCTCCCTTAGCTGGTACTCTAATCTCCCAATTTGTTTATGTTCAAAGGAAAACAAACCAAGTGCCGAATAATATTTAACCTTTGTAAGCCGCTTGGTTTGCACGTTTGACCTTTTCTGGCACAAAAATTTAAAATCCTTTTTGTTTATTCTTTATTTTCGCATCAGTGGAACCCACGAAACAGTTATCTTTCGGCCGCACACTTTGTCCTCTCTGAGTTCTGTCTTCTGTGGCTCTCTCTTGCGCCACCTCACCCCTCTGCGCAATTTAGATCCCTTTGCTCATCCAGAATTAAACTGCACCACCGTCCTTATCCTTCGCCCGCGCCCCCCCTCCCTCTAATTTGTTCTTCTTCTGGGACATTTCCGCAAAAGGTTTTCTTGTCCCCCTTCTCCTTAGAAGTCAGATTTACCAAATACCTTCCATTTCTCTTTGACGAATCTCTCTAATCCCACCGATTAGTCACCAAATCGGGGCTTATTTGGGCCTACCCTTTTCGTTTTCTCCAGCTTTCCGAGCTCTGATCACTAACTCATGCAGTGATCTTTTGACCCCTGATAAACGATCGGCGAGCCTCTGTTTTCCGATTTGTGTAATTTTGAGCTTATCTTGGGTTCGGAGCATGTAAGCCTGGATATTGCGATCTCTTGTCCCCTTTCGTATTCTGCTTCTCCCGGCAGGAAAGCGTTGTGCACTGAGTGGCAAACATGGCTCGGAGTAACGAAGTTAGCATAAATGAAAGCAAGGTACCCTTCTTCTTATGCTTCATTGTGATAAAATTTTTGAGTTTTTGAGATGGGGTATGGTTTTGATCAGACTGGTTCATTTAGTTTAGCTGGTGTTGTTTATGGCTATGGACTTATTTTGGAGATGGGTCTTTGAACTTTCTGGGTTTTCTAGCAAGTTTGCGGCGAGGAGAATTTTATTTGATTCTCCATTGGAGAAGTGCGAGATAATGGTTTTTCTGGAGTTGATTTCTTTTGTCTCGAGTTAGAATTATTGTTGACTGGGAGATAATGAGTGAAATTAGCTGCTCCATTCATCTCCGTAGTTTCCTTTTTACCTAATAAGAGATTTGGTAAAGGGAAAGGGGGTATCCTTGTCCATTACGGACAAATTTTACCAGTTAGGGATGAACATTTGGAAATTGTTTGGCCAACCCTTTCTGCTTTTCTTTGTGCAGATGGTGGTCCCTTTGAACACATGGGTCCTAATATCCAACTTCAAGTTAGCATACAACCTTCTCCGGCGACCGGATGGAACATTCAACCGTCATTTGGCCGAGTTCCTCGACCGGAAGGTCGCCGCCAATGCGAACCCTGTTGACCGTGTGTTCTCATTCGATGTTATTGTCGATCGAGCCACAAATCTCCTCTGCCGAATTTACCGGCCTTCTGATACTGACGACCCGCCAAATGTTGCTGATCTCGAGAAGCCTGTGAAGTCCGAATCCTCCCATACTGTCCCTGTGATTGTCTTCTTCCATGGTGGAAGCTTTGCACACTCTTCTGCCAACAGTGCTATCTATGACACATTGTGTCGAAGATTAGTTGGTCTGTGCAAAGCCGTGGTGGTCTCAGTAAATTACAGACGTGCCCCTGAGCATCGGTATCCTTGCGCTTATGATGATGGCTGGACGGTGCTCAACTGGGTCAAATCGAGGACATGGCTCGAGAGTAAGGACTCGAAAGTTCACATCTTTTTGGCTGGAGATAGCTCTGGTGGGAATATTGCTCACCATGTTGCTTTGAAAGCTGCTGAATCGGAATCGGGAATTGAAGTGTTGGGGAATATATTGCTGAATCCAATGTTTGGTGGGGAATTGAGAACTGAATCAGAGAAGAGATTGGATGGGAAGTATTTTGTTTCAGTGCAGGATAGGGATTGGTATTGGAGGGCATTTCTTCCTGATGGTGCTGATAGGGATCATCCAGCTTGTAATCCATTTGGTCCAAAAGCTGCTAGTCTAGTAGGAGTAAAGTTCCCAAAGAGTCTTGTTGTTGTTGCTGGTTTGGATCTTGTGCAAGATTGGCAAATGGCTTATGTTGAAGGGCTGAAGGAGGCTGGGCAACAAGTGAAGGATTTGTATCTTGAGAAGGCGACGATAGGGTTCTATTTGTTGCCAAATAATGCTCACTTCCATACTGTGATGGATGAGATTAAGAAGTTTGTGGGTTCTATCTGTTAATAAAAGGAAAAAGACTATAACTTTACTTTGCAGCAGCAGCCAAAAAAGGTGACAATGGAACTGTGGCAGTCTTCTCGCTCTGGTTTTTTCTTCTCCTGGGTAGGGCTTTTAGGGTTTGCTTTTCTGTTGATAATGTGAATGTGATTGTGTAGTATCACCTGCTTACGGTTCCCAATGATCCTTTTTCGCCATTTGGGGTTCTGTGGCTCCTGGTTTGTTCATGATTCATGAAGGATATAAGTAGAGGAAGTGGCTCGGCATCTAGCTGGCCGGCTCATGATTGTGGTCTGTCATACGCTCACATCATTTTAAGATTCGGGCGACATAGCTTGATGTAACTTTTCTCCAGGGAGGGAACTGTTTCTGCAGCAGAGCAATTGCAGAATGTAACAAGGTTTACCCTTATGGACATAGGGGGTCACTTGGTTAGGTTGGCATGTTGGCTAATGTTATATAGCTAAATCTTTAGAGAGAGACTCGGATGCTGTAGGAAAAAGAAAAGAAGAGAAAAACGGACTCATCTATGGTAGTGTTGTCTTGTAATTTTACATACAGATGCTGAACTATATATCTATATATCTATAATATATAAGAAATGTTGTTTTGCATGTTATCTGTGGATTTGACCATTTCATTTTGTTGCCTCATCTCGTTCGTCTACATATGATAACAACATTCTTACACTTGTTGATGAATGGGATTATAGTGTTGAGCATCTAGAATTGGAAGTTTGAGAAGGTAGGCGGACATAGTCTGGTCTGGTCTGGTCTTGTGAATCTATCTGGGATTGGGCGAAAAGTAAGGGAAGCTGGGAACAGGATTGATTCAAATGGGTATTTGATTCGGTCTAATAAGGAATGGGTTTGGGCGTGATTCACAAGGTGGAAACAGAAACAAGTGCAATAGAGATTAATTTGATAGGTTGAGTTCTGCTTTATCATCAGGTTTTATTGCAAGTGCTTATGGTCATTGGTGTTAGTGATATGTAATCACAATTCATGGCTAACCCTCTGTTCTAGAATAAAGGAAAAGGAGAAGAGAAAATAGGAATGGAAAGTGGGAACCTGGAGGCGTTTTCACACGTTTCTGAAGAGAGTAACAGTGCGAAGGGAAAGGAAGTACAGGGGAAATATCACAGTGCAGGGCTCCCCCAAAATTGTGAAGGATTGATGCTGTGTGCAGCCATTGATGAAGAGCTCGAAGGTCAGAGTCGTCTCAGGCTCTTTCACCTGAGACGAAGAAGAAGATAGGCGGCAGCAATCCGGCGTCGCTTCGTCTAAGTAGTGGACTCTACAAGAGGGAACGACGTCGTTCATTAGTCCAGATAATAAGAGATAGCAAGCCACTTGACGTTTTGTTATTGGATAGATCAGTTACCGTTAGTAACAGTAGTTTACTTTACCTTTCTTGTTTTGCAGTGGTAATTCAGCAGTAGAACATATGTATATAACCCTTTCAGAAAATGGAATCAAGCCAATTGGCAAATTCCTTAACGCGACCATCTTCTATTTTCTTCCTTTCAATACCCTAATTCATTGCTAGGGTTTCAGATTTTCTCATGGTATCAGAGCTTGGTTGCCTGTGCAACTAGGTTTTTGCTCACCTCGCCTTCTTCTTCCCATTTCTTCTGCTTCTCTTCTTCTGGGTTCTTGAAATACGTTTTCTCCCATTACGATGGGTGATCAAGCTTCTCCTTCTCTAGAGTGTCCAACGCCTCTACAACGACTCAGGCATCTCGTTACGAAGACCCATATTCCAACCCTCTGTATCTCGCTGCCAGTGATAATTCCTTTCTTCCCGTCATCAGCTTCAAGTTGAACGACAACAATTACCTTCTCTGGAGCGAATAAATGGAGGTTGCCCTCATAACAAAAAACAAGTGGGGTTTCATCGACAGCACAGTTCAGGTACCTGTTGAAACCAATCTTTCTCATAACACTTGGGATAGGTGTAATGACACCATTCTTTGTTGGATTCGTAATTCTGTTTCTGAGGACATCGTGCCTAGTCTGAGGAACATCATATCTGCTGCTGATGCTTGGAGTTACTTAAAATCTAAATTCAGCCAAGGTGTTTTTGTTCGAATTGCCAATTTGCAATAAAACGTTGATCTCACTAACTAGGAAAACAAAATTGTTCGCCAGTATCATACTGATTTAAAACTTCTGTGGGATGAACAACAGCTTTATGAACCAATTCCTGTTTGTGAGTGTGCTTCAAAGACCTATGAGACTGTGATTAAGTATCAGGACAGGGGAAGAGTGATTCGTTTCTTGCTGGGCTTGAATGAAAACTACCAGCAAGTCAAGACCCAGATGCTTATGCTTGATCCCTTGCGTGATATGGACACAGTTTACAGAGTTGTTGTGTAGCTTGAGAGACAAATGAACACTGGCAAGACTAAGGCGACAACTGAATCCATTGCTCTTGCAGCTCTGTCTGGGTAGTCTAGTTAGAGAAAGGATGCTGGTAGAGAAGACAAGAAGCCTCAAGAACTTTTTTGTCGCTATTGTAAGGACAATCATCTGATTGAGGATTGTTTTAAGCTAAAAAACAAGAGGAAAAATGAAGTAGGTGGAAGGAGTTTTGTTGGCTCTATTGATACTAGTGGTACAGATGAAGTGGTTTCCTCAGGAGGAAGTTCTTAGAGTCCTACAGTCCTGTTTCTGAGAATAGAAACAGTCAGGATGGCCAGTCTATTTGGTTTTCAGCTGACGAGATCCATAAGTTGTGCAGTCTTCTTCAGCAGCAGCCTCCTCACACCCCTCGGTCAAATTCTGTTGTAACTCGTACCAATGGACCTCGTCACACCATTTCATATAGCACTTGTCTCACCACTACCTCAAATGATGCCTTGTCTGCTGGTTGGGTGATTGATACAGGTGATAGTGATCACATTATTTGTAATGTGAATATGTTTTTGAGGTCTTAGGAAGTCCATGCTATGTTTGTCAATCTACACCAGTCTTAAGGAACAAGTCTCCTTTTGAATGTCTCTATGGTGCTAACTCGCACGAAACTACACCACAATGAAACCCCAACTAGAGCCCATGTTTTTATACTCTAGCCGAGTGCAGTATAGGGCAAGTATTTAGATATCGACCCGGGCCGGTTCGTCTACCGCTACTGCAGTTGTTGAAATCATTATCTAGCAACTAAGTTTTGGTTTAAAGGTTTGTTAATTGAAATAAAAGAAAGCAAAGGTGATTGGCTTTGGAAACTCTTTTGTGGGAAAGTCACTCGGGCGTCGCGTCCCCCTAACCGCTACCATGCTATGTGAATTGGAACGATTGCTATGAGCACGATAATCGCGAACCCCAGAGGGATGCATATGTGGTCGGAGACCACAATCTCAATTGCTAAACAGAGGTAAGGATGAAAGGCCATGTCACTCGACCCTTTCGGTTTACACAATCGGTAATTGACTTACTCCATCACTCAACTCTAAGGTCGGACGGCTTAATCACGATTAATCGACTTGATTAACTCAACATTGAGGGTTGCCCTAACTTAACCTAGTTTAGGTGGCTTAGAAAGCGGAAGGAAAACCAACTCGATTGAGTCTCCCTTGGAAGGTGGCTTAGAAACCGGCTAGATCCTTGGGGTTCGTCACGGTTTGGGAAGGTAAAGCTCCCTTGGGTCTCTCGGTGATGATGCCGGCAAGATTGCCAATTTGCACCTCCAAACTTTGAAGGCTCGCTTGATGGCTTCGAAGACCCGTCTCAACCGAGGTATACTTGGTAGTCGCCACATCCATGAATTGCTCTATCTTCTCAAACTTTTGGCTACTCGTACTAACAAAGGTGTTCACTAGGTCTTCAAGCTTGGATAGCTTGTCGGGTTGATGTTGTTGAAACCCTAGAGTACCTTGTGATTGGTAATGGTTGTTGAAATTTTGAGCATTGGAGTTGGGGCCTTTATTGGATGAAGTTTGGCCGAGGTTGGAAGTTCCCCGTGTGGCTTTGGAAAGGGGGCCTCGGATTAGCCGGTGATGACCAAGCAAAGTTTGGGTGGTTCCTCCATCCGGGATTATAAGTATTGTTATACGGGTTGGTTACCCTAGCATTTGCCACGAAGTTGACTTGTTCCTCCGGAGTGGTTGCCTCCTTCATTGCTTGGCACTCCGCATCTCGTGGTTAGTACTCGAACACCAGTCGCACGACATTACCGCCCGTTTTCCTTGCCTTTTATCTTCAAGCATAACCTCAAGCAACTTCTCCAACTTCGCCTCAAGCGGAGCACTCGCTCCACGCTTCTCACTCCCCTATCATTGCTTCTCCCTCCACTTCTAGTTAACCCCCAATCATACCCCCTAAGGGCCATATCTTAAAGTATCTCGATTATTTGGGGCGGAGCCATATTCATCAACTTCCCCTGACACAAGGAGTCCATGAGGATCTTATCTTCTTGCATTAGGCCTCCGTAGAAGGTTTCAATCCGGAACTTTTCTTCAAACCCATGCTAAGGGTACTGAAGAAAGTAATCGGAGTACCTCTCCCAAGCATCCCTCAAGGTCTCGTCCTCTTCTTGCTCGAAATGTGTAATCTTCTTTCTCCACTCCGCCGTCTTCGAAGGCGGGCAATAACGAGCCATAAACTTGTTGAGGAGGTCATCCCATGAGGTGATAGACCGAGGTGGCCGGTTGTTTAGCCACCTAAGTGCTTTCCCCGAGAGCGAGTATGGGAAAAGCCTTAGTTGCAAAGCTTCAGCCGATACACCATTAATTTCCAAGCTACCCGCGAGCTCCAAGAATCTCTACACGTGCTCTCTTGGTGACTCGCTCTCGAGGCCGTGGAATAAAGCATTGCTTTGTATCATACTCACCAGAGCCGGCTTGATCTCGAAATTGTTTGGCGCCACTGGAGGATGTAGGATCGACGATTGGATATCCGCCGGCCTTGGAGCCATAGAGTACCCCATCGTCCTCGAGGCTCCTTCTTCCTCTGCCGCCTCATTCATCTGCCAGGCTTGAGCGCCTCCATCTTCCCTTTGGTTCCCCGCCATTTCCTCTTCAACGACGGATTCAACTTCGACTTCTTCAACTCCTTCTTCACTAACACCGGGACTCAATTGTTGTCCCCCCCCCCTCTTTCACTCCTTCTCCTTGCCTCGGCTAGCTCTCTCACCCTTGCTAGGAGTCGAAGAGTTCGGTTTATGTCCTCATCCAGTGGTAGCAAGGGTGTCAGGTTGCTCAGGGTCATGCACCACCCACACACAATCAGAAAACACCAAGTCTAGCACAAGCAAAGAACACAAACTTGCAAAACTGAAAATTAAAAGCTAGATTAACAACCAACAACTTTTTCAAGATAACAAACCGTTGTCCTCGGCAACGGCGCCAAAAACTTGACTCACACGAAACTAGAGCCCATGTATTTAAACTCTAGCCAGGTGCAGTATAGGGCAAGTATTTAGATATCGACTCGGGTCGGTCCGTCTACCGCTACTTCAGTTGTTGAAATCATTATCTAGCAACTAAGTTTTGGTTTACAGGTTTGTTAATTGAAATAAAAGAAGGCAAAGGTAATTGGGTTTGGAAACTCTTTAGTGGGAAAGTCACTCGGGTGTCGCTTCCCCCTAACCGCTACGATGATGCTATGTGAATTGGAACGATTGCTATGGGCACGATGATCGCGAACCGCAGAGGGATGCATTTGTGGTCGGAGACCACAAACTCAATTGCTAAACCGAGGTAAGGATGAAAGGCAGTGTCACTTGACCCTCTCGGATTAGACAATCGGTAATTGACTTACTGTAACATCCCGTTCCGGCAAAACCCACATTTCGATCGTTAGAAAGTTCACGATTTAAAATCGGGTATTTTGATAGTATTTCGACGAAGATCGGATTATCGATCAATCGGATAAGTATACGTATTAATTATATATATATATATATATATATATATATATATATATATATATATATATATAATTAATATAAATAAGCAAAAGCGGCCGGGCCGCATATATATAATTCCCTGTCCCCTCTTTTCCCCCACCAGTAACCATTTCCCCTTCCTTTTCCATTTTGGGGCCGAGAGAGACAGAGAGAAGCAGAACGCGCAGGGGAGGTCGGCCAAAATTCCAAAGCTCCAATCTTAAGCCCTAGTGATCCAAAAATCCCGTAAGTAATGCCTAATTCATCTATACATCGTGATTTATCGATTTAGAGCTTTAAAACGAGTTTTTGGTTCAGGAATTTCTCGAATTCCCGATAAGCCAAATTAGGGTTTCGGAGTATCCGGAAGCCGGATTAAGCCCAAATTTCATATACGAGCTTCCTGCAGCGAGGTAATCAATCCTCTAGTTCTAATCCCTGAATTTCGGCTATTATTTAGGCCGGGGTCCAAACCGCTGAATTTAGCTCCGGCCAGGGTTTGAGGTATTTTTATCAAGAATTTGACCCGGAGCCTGGAACTAATATTGACGGGGATACTGCAGGGGATATTAGGGCGGTCTCGGATTTTAATTCGGGGTTCGTTCGTGAAATTGACGTTTTAGTACGGGAGGCTAGAACCGGTGTTTGAACGACCAGAACTGGTGAGGGATTAGCACGGCATACCGGGTTTGTCGTATCACGATAATTATATTGATGCTTAGAATTGACCTAGGTGAACTAGAATGGCATGATTAGGGGTGTATGTACTTTTGTGCTATATGATGAACCCTGGACTGCTATATGATATTATTGACTTGCCCTAATCGATATGGACCTGGCTTATGCTGATGATTGTATATATGTTGCAAATTGTGGGCTTGACTGTTGATATGCCTTATGATGGTTCGAAAAGGTGATAGGGTATGATTGTTCATGATTGTTGTATTTGGATGCACATGTGGGAAAATATATATTCTCTGGTGATATTGTGATGTTTAAGGAGGATGACTTGCACGAGGGTTTATCCCGAGGAAGTGCAATTATACGACTCCTGATTTACCTATGTTGAGCCAATTGTGGCCGGGTCAAGTACATGTGTAAGTAACGAATTATGATTAAGCAAGATGAGATATGGATCATGTATAAGGACATCAAGTAAGAGTGTTTTGGTCTCATTGTCAATTACATAGTAATTAGGGCTCCCCATGCTATTACTTCGTTATGATATGTTATGTCACACCCCTGATATGGTGTTGACCGTTGATTCATCATGAGATATGACCACACCCAGAGTGGTGTTGAGTCCGATATGACCACACCCATAGTGGTGTCAGGTCCGATATGACTACACCGGCAGTGGTGGGTCCGATATGACCACATCCACGGGATGTTTGGTCCGTATTCCCGGGAGAGTAATTAGCATGGGAGTGGCCAGGCGCCTATAAGTAAAACATGATAAGACGCATATGCATAAGTCAAGGTGGTTGAGTCTTTTGCCTATTGGGATGTCGGATGCCTGAGGTCCGATCCTAGTGTTTTGGTTTGATTGGTAGATGTATGGTAGGGGTATGCTCTGTTATGAACTCACTATGCTATGATTATCTCACTCAGCTATGAGCTGACCCTCTTTTATTCTTTTCCTCTGCTTATGCTATGTGTAAGCAGATCATCACCAGCAACAGCAGTAGATAGGTGTATAGGTGGGAGTTGAGCAAGAGTTGAAGGCAAGATGAGGTATGGTCTTCAACTATTCTGTGCTTGGACTACTATTCGGGATTTTGGCCAGTGATCCACACCTTTTTGTAAAAATGTTTTGAGAACGTTTTTCATGTGCATATTAGCTTCTGATGTAGTGTGAGATATCCACAGGTGTGGAAAGTTGATGATATGTGTATATGTTGTGTAACTGTGTAAGTTGTGACGATTATGGTATGTATACGTATGGTATGCAGTTGTGGAGTATGAAAAGTGTGGCTATGGCTAAGAAAAGCCAATGCCTATGGTTGTGAATATATATGTTTGTGATGAATTATTTTGCAGGATAAGTTGCAAGAACTGTTAGCCCATTACGCGAGTAATTCATGTCGAAATTTTATTTGGGTAGATTTTGATAATTAATGTAACACCCGAGATTATTTCCGCTGCAATTGTATGAACAATATGATTAGGTAATATGTACAGGGTAGGGTGTTACAGCTTGGTATCAGAGCTGGTTTGTTTTCTGCATTATGGGTGTGTTACTTTCACCCTTGAGGAGTGATCACCCTCGAAAGGGGAGGGAGTACTCCATACCTGTACTTGCACTAAACTTGCCAGGATTGGGACCAAAGGTGATGATGTGTTGCATAGTCAGTTGCATACTGTCAAACATGATTTTGAGTATTTGAAGTAATCTTGAAAATTTTATGGTTTAAGTGGTATTGATAATTTTGTGGAGTTTTATCTTGTTTTTCAAGTAATTATTTTGGACAAAGTTTTGTTTCAACCAAGTGAGTAACTTGGTTAGAGCCAAATGTGTGTGGATCTATCTAAGGCCAATGTTTCCATGTAGTTTGCACAGAAGTAGTTTTATGTGTCACTACTAACCAATCGAGAAGCATGGTGGATAGCTATGCAATGCAATTGAGTTTAGACTATGATGACATGATGAGTTGCGGTGGTAGATATTTGAATAGAGATACGAATCTTGATGATGTTGTGTTAAATATTTTGTAGGTTGGTATGATCTTGTGTTAGTGGCAACCTATTTTGCAGGTTAATGACTTGGTTTAGTGAATTATGCTTTCGAACTTGTTGATGTGCTTTTGTTGTGATAGCCCAGTGTAGGTTTTTGAAACCTTATATTGGGAACTTGAGGTGTTATGTGTTTAGTTATGTAATTCAGATCTCCTAACCTAAGAGTTATCAGCATAAGCCAGGTCCATATCGATTAGGGCAAGTCAATAATATCATATAGCAGTCCAGGGTTCATCATATAGCACAAAAGTCCATACACCCCTAATCATGCCATTCTAGTTCACCTAGATCAATTCTAAGCATCAATATAATTATCGTGATACGACAAACCCGGTATGCCGTGCTAATCCCTCACCAGTTCTGGTCGTTCAAACACCGGTTCTAGCCTCCCGTACTAAAACGTCAATTTCACGAACGAACCCCGAATTAAAATCCGAGACCGCCCTAATATCCCCTGCAGTATCCCCGTCAATATTAGTTCCAGGCTCCGGGTCAAATTCTTGATAAAAATACCTCAAACCCTGGCCGGAGCTAAATTCAGCGGTTTGGACCCCGGCCTAAATAATAGCCGAAATTCAGGGATTAGAACTAGAGGATTGATTACCTCGCTGCAGGAAGCTCGTATATGAAATTTGGGCTTAATCCGGCTTCCGGATACTCCGAAACCCTAATTTGGCTTATCGGGAATTCGAGAAATTCCTGAAAAGGTGATAGGGTATGATTGTTCATGATTGTTGTATTTGGATGCACATGTGGGAAAATATATATTCTCTGGTGATATTGTGATGTTTAAGGAGGATGACTTGCACGAGGGTTTATCCCGAGGAAGTGCAATTATACGACTCCTGATTTACCTATGTTGAGCCAATTGTGGCCGGGTCAAGTACATGTGTAAGTAACGAATTATGATTAAGCAAGATGAGATATGGATCATGTATAAGGACATCAAGTAAGAGTGTTTTGGTCTCATGGTCAATTACATAGTAATTAGGGCTCCCCATGCTATTACTCCGTTATGATATGTTATGTCACACCCCTGATATGGTGTTGACCGTTGATTCATCATGAGATATGACCACACCCAGAGTGGTGTTGAGTCCGATATGACTACACCGGCAGTGGTGGGTCCGATATGACCACATCCACGGGATGTGTGGTCCGTATTCCCGGGAGAGTAATTAGCATGGGAGTGGCCAGGCGCCTATAAGTAAAACATGATAAGACACATATGCATAAGTCAAGGTGGTTGAGTCTTTTGCCTATTGGGATGTCGGATGCCTGAGGTCCGATCCTAGTGTTTTGGCTTGTTTGCTAGATGTATGGTAGGGGTATGCTCTGTTATGAATTCACGATGCTATGATTATCTCACTCAGCTATGAGCTGACCCTCTTTATCCTTTTTCTCTGCTTATGCCATGTGTAAGCAGATCATCACCAGCAGCAGCAGTAGATAGGTGTATAGGTGGGAGTTGAGCAAGAGTTGAAGGCAAGATGAGGTATGGTCTTCAACTATTATGTGCTTGGACTACTACTCGGGATTTTGGCCAGTGATCCACACCTTTTTGTAAAATGTTTTGAGAACGTTTTTCATGTGCATACTAGCTTCTGATGTAGTGTGAGATATCCACAGGTGTGGAAAGTTGATGATATGTGTATATTTGGGTAATTATGTAAGTTGTGACGATTATGGCATGTATCAGTATAGTATGCAGTTGTGTAACATGAAACGGTGACTATGGCTATGAAAAGCCAGTGCATATGGAAGTGAGTGTATATGTTTGTCTATGAATGCATGGATTTAGATGAATTATTTTGCAGGATCAGATGGAAGAACTGTTAGCCCATTACGCGAGTAATTCATGTCGAAATTTTATTTGGGTAAATTTTGATAATTAATGTAACACCCGAGATTATTTCCGCTGCAATTGTATGAACAATATGATTAGGTAATACGTATAGGGTAGGGTGTTACACTTACTCCCTCACTCAACTCTAAGGTCGGACGGCTTAATCACGATTAATCGACTTGCTTAACTCAACATTGAGGGTTGACCTAACTTAACCTAGTTTAGGTGGCTTAGAAAGCGGAAGGAAAACCAGCTCGATTGAGTCTCCCTTGGAATGGGGATTTTCCTCTCCAACCTAGGCTAAGGTGGCTAGTTAGATTGCTAGCACCTAAATGCACAAAACCTAGGGGTGCTAAGCACAATTATGCACAATCCTTAGGTTGCTAAGCACCTAAATGCACAAACCTAACGATGCTAAACACAAAACATGCACAACCCCTAGGTTGCTAAGCACAAGCATGCACAATCATGATAAATAATGCCTCAATCATTGAATTGAACAATACCCAATGATAATCATCCAAAACACATACAAGAAAACTACATGGTAGAGTTAGGGTTTTACTACAGCCAAGTGAAAGGAGGTCTACTCCATGCTAGAAGTGGGAAAAACAAAAGGAAAAGAGGTGGAAACCATCTTTGAGGATACTCCTAGTCTTTTTGGCCCTTGACTTGAGCTTTCCTTGGAGGAAATCTTCCCAAAATCTGCCTTGAAACCAAACCCTAACCTTCTTCTCCCCTTGGGTCATGTTTCTATCACTAGAATGCTGAAGAAGGCTTTTCACACAAAAGTGGGCTCTCCCCTCTCTCCTCCTTTCAGCTCATCTTTTAAACCAGAGATGAGCGGAGTTCACGGCTTAAGTTCACGGTCGTGAACCATGAAACGCGTCCGTGAACTGCAGGTGTGCGCCAAAATGGGTCGCATCGTTCACTCGAGTTCACGGTCTTAGTGACCGTGAACTCACCTTGCGTCAGTAACCTTCACTTTGGCTATGGACGCCTCGCAATTCACGATCAACTCCTCTTCTTCACGGTCATGCAAGACCGTGAACTCCCTTTGTTAGCCGTGAGCTGGCTCTTTTTCACCTCTTCTCCCGGTTTTCGATCCTTTTCGCCAATCTTTCGACTGTGAGGCTGGTTCCACCTGTTAAATACTGAAACACACTCAAACACGAAGAACCTAGCGTAAAACCAACCTTTAAGGAGTGAATTTGGCCCAAACACCTAAGTAAAACGGGGGCAAAACATGTGCAATTCGGCCCGAATTAGGTGTTCCACCAGATTACAGCAGTTTAAGGGTGTTTGGTTGTATGTCATTTGCAACTGTTTTGGATGATCATAAAGGAAAAGTAGATCCCAGGACTCGAAGAGCCGTTTTCCTTGGTTATCCAGTTGACATCAAGGGTTACAAGCTGTATGATCTGGACAGTTTGCAGGTTTTCATTAGTAGGGATGTCCTCTTTCATGAGGATGTGTTCCCCTTTAAAACAAAATCATTGCCTGCTGATAAGCCTTATCCTAATTCTACCCTTCTTTCCACTCTCTTTTCTATGACTCCACACACAATTCTCAAATTTTACCTCCTGGTCATAATGTTGCAGAGACTGTTGATCCAGATTATTCTCCTTATGGATGAGCTAGTTCATCTCTTCCCCCTTCTTCTCCAGACCTTCCTATTGCATTACACAAACCTTCCAGAGAAACAAAAAAACTTACCTATCTTTCTGAATATCATGTCAACCTACTTACTTCTATTGTTTCTTCTCATGACTCTAAAACTTTTGTATCCCCTAAGTGACTGCATCAATTATGATCATCTCTCACCCTCTCATAAACACTTCTCTATTTATATTATTGTCCTGCCTGAACCTCAAAGCTATCAGCAGGCCAAATACATCCCTTGCTGGAATGATGCTATGAAGGTAGAGATGACAGCACTTGATGCCAGTAGGAATTGGGATATTGTGCCTCATCCTATTAACAAACCAGTTGTAGGTAACAAATGGGTTTATAAAACCAAATATCTGCCTAATGGATTTGTGGAAATATGTAGAGCACGTTTGGTTGCAAAGGGATGCACACAAACACATGGTGTTGACTTCATGGAGACTTACTCACCTATGGCAAAAATGAATTCAGTCAAGTTGATGATTGCAGTTGCTGCCATTTAAGGTTGGGATTTACAGCAAATGGATGTTAGCAACGCGTTTTTACATGGAGATCTAGACGAGGAGGTTTTCATATGGAACTTCCACCTAACCTGAAGGAGCAAGAGGGAATGCAAGGTAAAGTTTGCAAGCTCATAAATCCCTTTATGGCCTCAAGCAGGCCAGTCGTCAGTGCTTATAGAGTTTGGTTTCATTTAGTCCTATGATGATTATTCAGTGTTCAAATTACAGCAGGAAGACTCTTGTGTCATTGTAATCATTTATGTCGATGACTTGATTATTGCTAGCAATGATCCAGAAGTGATTACTCAAACGAAGACTCATCTACACAGTTCTTTCAAAATTAAAGACTTAGGCACCCTCAAGTACTTCATTGGAGTTGAAATTGCCAGATCTGCTGCCGGTATTTCTTTATGTCAACGAAAGTTTTGTCTAGAATTACTATCTAAAGTAGAGTTTCTTGAGTCCAAGCCTCCTAAGACTCCTATGAGTATGAAGACCTCTTTATCTGCTTCTTATGGTCTTCCACTTTCTGATGGATCAGAGTTTCACAATCATTTGGGACGACTTCAATACCTCACCACTACTCGACCTGACATTTGCTTCCCTGTTCAGCAGCTCTGCCAATTTCAGGGGGCCCCTACCACAGTCCATTTACAAGCGCTACATATAGTGCTGAGGTACTTAAAATCTCATCCATCTCAAGGCTTATGGTTTCCATCTTCTAATTCTACTAAACTCAGAGGTTATTGTGACTCTGACTGGGCAACTTGCCCTGACACAAGGCGTTCTGTTACTGGTTACTGCACATTCCTTGGGAATTCATTAGTAACCTGAAAAAGCAAAAAGCAATCCTCAGTCTCGCTCATCCTCTGTAGCGGAGTACAGAGCCTTGGCTCAGCTCTCTTGTGAGGTTCAGTGGCTAAAGTCACTCCTTGAGTTTTATGGAATCAAACATCCAGCACCCATTTGGGCGTATTGCAACCAATATGCACTTCATATTGCAGAAAACCCATCATTTCACGAGGGTACAAAGCACATTAAGGTTGATTGCCATGTAACTCGTGAAAGACTGCGATTTGGGTTACTCTCTCTGCATCACATCCAGTCAGAAAAAGTGCTCGCACATTTCTTTACAAAAGGGCTATCTTCTTATAGGTTTGAAACTCTTCTCTTCAAGCTAGGAGTTCATGATATGTTCCTCCCAGCTTGAGGGGGCATGTGAAGGATTGATGATGTGTGCAACCATTGATGAAGAGCTCGAAGGTCAGAGTCATCTCGGGCTTCCTTTCACCTGAGACGAAGAAGATATAGGCTACAGCAATCCGGCGTCGCTTCGTCTAAGTAGTGGACTCTACAAGAGGGAACAACGTCGTTCATTAGTCCAGATAATAAGAGATAGCAAGCCACTTGGCGTTTTGTTATTGGATATATTAGTTATCGTTAGTAATAGTAGCTTACTTTACCTTTCTTTTTTATAGTGGTAATTCAGCAGTAGAACATATGTATATAACCCTTTCAGAAAATGGAATCAAGCCAATCGGCCGTAGGCCTTATTCTGCGGATCAAAGAACGACGTAATTCCCCATTCATCCGAAGTAGTCTTCCCCAACGCATCCATTTTCTCTTTTCTTCCTTTCGATACCCTAATTCATTGCTAGGTTTTAGGTTTTCTCACAAATCAAAGGAATATCTGCTTTTGTTGCGCTTTCTCCAAATTTTCTATTTTCCTACAAATAAAAGCAAACACAGATTGGTGGGTGAATGGTGGCAACCGGCAAGTTGAAACTTTATTCATTCTCCCTTTTACACTTAGGCTTATTTTGTTTAGGATAGATAACTAAAATTAGAATTATAGTAATCATAGGTTGTTTATATATTTTCAGGATTTTATAACAAAATATTATATTTTATTAAAGTATATATTTCAAAAAATTTCGTTAAAATATGTTATGTCCAACGTAATCGAATAATTATGAAAAATTTAGAATTGAATTCAAATGAACGAGATATATTTTGTTAAAAAAATGAAAATTGTTATGATGAAGGTTATGTAGAATTAGTTATTCATAATATTCCTTTTCACATATTTTTTATAAAAATAGTTTTTCACATATTTACATTGACATAATCAATAAAAATAACATAATCCAAGGTTGTTTACCCGGGTTGGACTGTTGGCCCAGTGAGAGGACTAGGTGGCAGGTTAGTGGTTGAATTGGGGGTTGACCCGGTCAACCAGTTTATAGAAAGGAACAATTATTTTGAATTACTAAAACAATTGGGGGACCAAATCAACAATTGTATTATGTTTTTTTTTTGTAATTAAACTAGGGCTAGAGGGTTATGATGGTCATTTTAGAAATGAATGGAGAGGGTAAAAAAATCTTCTCTTTCTTTTTTTTTTTTTTGCCGCCTCACTTCCTGAAGTCTCCTGTTCTCCTCTCCTTCTTCTCTCTTCTTCCGCAATAATCCAAGCCGATCAGCAAGAGTGCAATGGAGGCAACGCACTAACGTGGTTGACGACGGTGGTTGGAGCGACAACGTGAATCGATCGGGGCCGGCGATTGCGAAGCTGCAACGTGTGGTGGGTGAGGAAACGGTTGGCAATGCCCGTCAGCGTGGAAGGGGATCGTCGAGGAGGAAGCAACAACCAATAGAGAAAGTGAGGACGAGGAAGACAACAACAACCCGAGACTCGTGTTGGCAATCCAACGCTCGGGTTTGCTGGGCTATGACTATAGGTGTCAATCGGGCGGGTTCGGGCGGGTTTGGGTGGGGTTCAATCGGGTTCGGGTTCAAACGGGTTGCGGGTTAGTCGGGTTACGGGTTCGGGTTCAAACGGGTTGCGGGTTAGTCGGGTGGCGGGTTCATCGGGTTCGGGTTCAATCAGGTTGCGGGTTCATCGGGTTTTGGATCGGGCAGGTTGCGGGCGGATCGGGTTTCGGGTTGTTCGGGCCAGCGCATCAAGTAACTTAACTCATTACTCATTACCAACTTACACATTTTATTACACTAATTTAAAATATTTTCTCAACTTTGTAACCAATTTATTTCTACCTTGTATATATATACTTTATTTTTTAAAAAAATTGTTATGTAATTAGTCATAATTGGTAAAGTATTATAGCTAATAGTAATGGTGATATCAATATTTGCAACCAAAAGACACCGTTAATTGTTTATTTGATATTTTAGTATTAATTCAGTAGTAATTGGATTAAAGTATCTCGTTTAGTATAACCACTAGTCACGTTGTAGTTTCCCATGATACGTTGACATCCTTATGTTAGACCCTAGGGAGAAGAAATGTTGAATTCCATTAAAACTGAAAAATCCCCTATTTGTTTGGTTTCAAACCCTAAAACACCAAAAATATGAAATTTCAATCCCAGTTTCACAATCGATGCATGAAATTGGTGCTACCCAACCCAAACATCAGGAAGAGGATAAAAGTTCAACGAGAGTATTGAACTACTCTCTATTGCCTGCGTCAATTTGGCGAGTTCAGGAAATGCAAGGAGGATGTGAAGAAGAGAGGGGTTTCATAAGTGGAGTTGGGGCTTTGGAGATGGACTGAATGAGGAAGGAGGAGGAATCAGTGGGGACTAGGGATGCAGCCGGTGGAAGTGGGTGGTGGTGGTGGTAGCCGTTAGGCTCTCCCAACTCCTTTCTCTGGAGAAGAACGCAGGGGAGAGAAAGAGGTATGGGAAGAGGCGAAGAGCGAAGTAAGTAGTTGGGCTTTCGAATTTCGTTATTTTCTGCTACGTGGGGGGAAAAGGGATTGTGAAAATTTCAAAAGAGGCGGGTATATTTTCTATGCTGAAAAGTTTTGGGTAGAAAACGAAATTTTGGAGCCAGAACAAATGTTTTCAACCAAAGTAAAATTTCAAATTTGGAGCCAGATAATTCTCCCTCCTATAATTCTAAACAATTTTTTCAACCAAGGTAAAATTTGGAGCCAAACAATTCTCCCTCTTATAATTTTGAATAATTATTGTTAAAGATAAATTTTCACATTATTCACAGTAATTAACCATGACTAAGTATTAATCACGGGAAATGAATACTAAAAAAATATGAATTGATTCCCGTGATTAAAATCATACCACCAATTAAGGGAATTTTTCCCGCGACTATTAGTGTACTTCTTAGTACGGGAAACATTCCCGTGAATAAGATCTTGTGACCAGAAATTAGTTTTCCTGTAGTGAACCATGCAAATATGGTATTTGGCGTGTGGTATTTGGCAAAAGCATAGTGATAAAAGAAGTTATTTCGAAATAACTCATTGCCCAAATAACTTCAGTAAACTGTTGCCAAACGAGTTATTTGTAAAATTGTTCAAATTATCCTAAAAATTGAACCATTAAAGATTAGCTATCAAATTTAGTAAAATTATTGTGACTTCAATCATAACTTACTCAATAGCATATATCCTATACACTTAGCCTTACCCTCAATCAACAATATTAAGTTAGTATATGTTGTTGATTGTATACCCTAAACCATCAATACATTATACACTAACAATATAACCTATACCCTATACCCTAACCATATGTCCTTGAGTTGTGATTTTGCTAGTATAGTTAATTTTAAAGTGAAATTCATACTTTGATTTTCAAAACATATATAAAAAGTGATATTTGCTAATTGTTATACCCTAACCATATATCCTATACTTTACACCACATACCTTGTACCTTAACCACGTACCATAAACATAAATTAAAAAGGGATCTCCTGCCGTTAAAGACTTTAAATGACTTTAAGTGAACATATGTTAATAAAAAACTTAGAACCGTCAAAACCATCAATATCTTATACCCTAACCATATACACCCTAAACCATATGTACCTTATACCTTATACCCTAACCATATACTTTATATCCTAAACAACGAACCGTCAAAAATTACTTATCAAGTTTAATATAAATTGTTGTAACTAATGGTTAATTTATTTATTAGCCCATAAACAATCACATACATATATACATATTAGCCTTCAAAGCATATAAGAATAATTTTAACTAGTCATGCCCTCCATATAAAAGTTAAAGATTCATATTTCAAAAGCTAAAATTATGAAAAACCAAAAAATTGAAAACACCAAATTTGTTTCCTTCATTCTTTTCACAAAAATACTAAAATTTCCCTCCTTTTTTCTCTTTCCATACATTAGAAAAACTCAATTTTTCCTCCTCTTTCTCTTCCATAAAATTGAAAGAACCAAATTACCCACTTCTTTTCTTCTACAAAAAGTTGAAAAGTCAAAAGTTTCCCTCCTTATTTCTCTTTCATAATCAAAAGAATCAAACTTTCCCACTTCTTTCTCTTCCCACATATCAAAACCACCAAAATTCCCACTTGTTTCTTTTCTAAAAAATTCAAAGAACTAAATTTCCCTCTTCTTTCTCTTCCAAAAAACTTGAATACACCAAAATT
The DNA here is from genome assembly GCA_946122785.1 of Linum tenue. Lineage (NCBI taxonomy): Eukaryota > Viridiplantae > Streptophyta > Magnoliopsida > Malpighiales > Linaceae > Linum > Linum tenue. The sequence goes on along the minus strand of CAMGYJ010000006.1, from coordinate 41,917,504 downwards.
TCCCTCTTCTTTTAAAACAACATCAAATTACCAAATACATTACTTTACTTTATTTATATTTAATTGATAATTTTATTGAATAGTTAAATTAACCAAAATTTTAATTTATATATTATATTAATATTGTCATGATCTCAAGTGACTTTCATGTTTCAATTTTTTTAATTTTCTTAAAATACGTAATATCGAGTTTCATATTTTTTAAATTTCTTATACGAAATGAAAAAATAATTTTACTTAAGTTTAGAATGAAAAACTTTATTTTGAAAAAATATGTATTGTATATTTTAATAATTATTCAAGTGGATTAGATGAAATTCGGGTTGAGTCGGTCGGGTTACGGGTTAGTCGGGTTCGGGTCAATCAGGTTCGGGTTAATCGGATTGCGGATCAGTCGGGTTGCGGGTCAATCAGGTTCGGGTTAATCGGGTTGCGGGTCAGTCGGGTTGCGGGTAGTTGGGTTGCGGGTCAATTGGGTTGCGGGTCGGGCGGGTTACGGGTTGTTGACTTTAGTTAATTCGGGTTGCGGTCGGGTTGCGGTCGGGTTGCGGGTCGGGTTGATCGGGCGGGTTAATCGGGTCGGGCTATGTTTTGACACCTATAGCTATGACCAGGCCAAAGTGGGTTGGAATTTGACAAACAAACTCTTCAATGGGTTTCTGACGCCTATTTTTTTCTATCGGGTCCGGTTCAATCCGGGTCGACTCTCCGGTTGACAACCTTGTATATATCACATTTTTCAATATTATTTTTCTCTCATACTTTCTCTACACTTTCATCCATAAAACAATATTTTCCCAGTCATTTTCCTCCCCTCAAAATTTTCTTTCCCTTATAAATTTTCCTTCTCTTTTTATTTTCCTTCCCTCTTTCAAAAAACATTGTGTAATTGTTTAAATTGAGTTTCGTTCCATTGTATCGTTTTTATTCATCGCAACAAATTTCTAAGTCCTACAAATAATAGTGAAACAGTTGATATAATCCTAGAAAGTGTCAACTATACGAAACATAATAGTGAGACACAATCGGAGGCACTATAGCATCTAGGATTTTGTATCAAAGAAATTTTTTATTATGGTATCAGAGCCTAATTCCTTAACCTAGCCCCGATGCTCTCACAACTGCTGAGAAGCTAAACACAAACAATTACAATGATTGGAGCGGGGCTATGTACAACACCTCGGTTGCCAAGAACAAGCTGAATTTTGTGAATGGTATTCTTGAAGAACTAGATGAAGCATATCCAAAGTTGAATTTCGTGAATGGTATTATAAGAATTTCCAAACTAGAGGAAGCTCTTTAAAATCTCAAATAAGGTAACCAAACTATCACAAAGTACCATGGCAGAGTCGTAATCGTTAAGGAATATAGATCTATGAAAAGAGTTTTGTAATATCATGATACTAACTATGGGATTAAGTTCCTTCTAGGGCTTAATGAGAATTTTTCTGTTGTAAGATCTTAAGTACTTGTTTTAGATGAGTTACCTAGCATCAACATGGTTTTCCAAAAAAAATATTACAACATGAGAGGCAGATGTAAGGTACCTAGAAGGGTAAGATGGTAGCAACTGTGGCAACTGACTTAACAACTATGGCTACACAAGCTGGTAAATTACAGAATAGGTCTATTACCACAAACATGGATTGCCACCTGGGATAGACTCAAGGGACATGGCAATGCAATGGAAGGTTTTAGAGTGTTCTTATTACAAGATACATGGGCACACAAAGGACTAGATGTTTTCACAAACATGGCTTTCCATTCATTAAGAAGACCATGAAGTGAAGCTTAGTAACACAAATTATGAATAATTGATTAATCCGATCAATAAAAAATCATCTGGCGGTTCTTTTACTACAACATCATATATTAACAGTTCAAAGGAATCAGGTAAATATAATTTATCTGCTCCTAACCATTCACAAACATTCAAGAAAGACACAATGTGGATCCTGTTTGACTCACTCCTACTGTCACTTCAGAAAATAGCCAAGTGTAACCACTTCCTAAAGCGTAGTATAGCGGGTTTGGGTTTTAATGTCAACCCGGGTCCTAGATGTGATGACTACTCAGTGAAATCTTATTATCTAGCAGTAAAACTTCAGTGCAGGTCTAAACTAACAAACAAGCAAGCAGATAAACAGTTGTTTTCAAGTCGAGAGAGGTCACCCGGATATGGTTCCCCCTAGACTGTAGTTAAGCCGGATTGCAATTTACCAAATTCAGTTTCTATGATAATTATACTGCGGAAGGTTCTTAAACAGTCTGAAGTCTCGACTAAAGGTCTCCAGACCCTGTCAATCTGAGTCCCCAGCGGGCGACTAACCTCCACCGGAGTAAACAGATTGAGGCCCTAACGAACCAAACCTCCACTAGCGAAGTAAATTCGGTACAGAATAATGAACTGGCTCCTCGACTAAAGTCGCCAATTCACTACCTTCAATTAAGGGTTCTCTATTAACCTAGGCAGATATTCTCTTTCTAGGCTAAAACAGGAATGTGATCAGGATTCAAGTCATTCAATCATTCAAGCCTTAATTGAATATAATCAAATCATAAAATCTGTACTTGGGTTTATACAATCAAACCTAACATACAAATCTAGGGTTCTCCATACCCAGATGAATGGGAAAACTACTCCATGGAGAGAGAACCAAAAGCAGATTCAGATGCGGAAATCATACTATGAAGGATGGGTTTCTTCTTCTGGTCGTCAATCGGCACTTCTCCAAGCTCAAGCCGGGCTCCAATGGTTATGAAGATCAGCTAGGGCACTTGGGAACTCTGGTTCGTCGCTTTCTCTCTCTAGGAATCGCTCTGTCTCTCTAAAACTCGGAACCCCTTCTCCTTTGGCTCAAATCTGCCTAAAAAGGCCGACCCTGGGCAAAACACGATCGAGGGCACGGCCGTGCTTTGGTTTTGCCCGCCCGTGCCCTTGCCACGTGTTAAAAACACGGCCACACCTTGGGGTAAAACACGCTCGTGCCTAAAGTTGGACACGGCCGTGTTTTGAGTCAGTCCCGCCCGTGTTTTGAGTCAGCGCAGGACAATCTTGGACCAAGCCTCGGCAGTAAAACCACGGTCCAGGACACGGCCGTGTTTTGATTAAGGCGCACCCGTGCTTTGGCTCCAGCTCAACCGAATGACTTCCAAATGCCCCGAAACTCGTGCTTAGCCTTTCCTTCGACGTCTGGGACCTGAAATATGACAAAGTAGCACAACCCGGCGTAAAATAGGCCAAAACACACGACTATGCCCCGCAAATGGATAAGAACTAGGGGTACAAAAATGTGCAATTACATCGTTATCAAACTCCCCCACACTTAACCGTTTGCTTGTCCCCAAGCAAACCAAGTCAGACACAAGGTAAGCTCAAAACGTTTCAATCAAGCAGGCTTTAGGGCGTATCATATCGGCAGAAAACATGTGGATCATACTGGCTTTTGGTCATTAACACATGGACAACCTCAACGACAACCTAGACAACCACCATAGATGACATTCGAATGCAGCAAAGTCGAGCAAAGGAAAAGTCTCCCTTCTGTTCACCAACCAACATAGACTCGACTCAACCACTTATTCCAGATAGTCACTTCATGCATAAAGCTCAAGATATCATAATTAAGACCAAGCAATCTAGGTCCTCACCGGGATAAAGAGTATATAGAATATGAGAAAATGAATCACTCACTCTCGACCAGTGGGGTCAGGACAATTTGATGCGAAAAATGCACATGCTTATTCTCTCAATCCCTAACGTCTCTTCACCATGAATGCAGCCTCTAAATGCTAGAGTTCACATATGGGGTGTCACCACTAACTAATCCGGAGGTCTTAGGCACAGGTTCAAATGACTGGCTAGGGTCTTGGGCATGGGGAAAAGGCCTTTTAGGTGGTGGAAGTATTCATAGCACAAGGTTCCACAATTCCAAACCCAACACAATTACAGCCAATCAAACCACTTACTTTCTTTCTGCCATTCTGCATTACTCGAGTTCTTAAGAGCACAAGAGCGAAGGAGGTCACATAAATGTTAGTACTTCCAAGCCAGACTGCTAAGAGCACAACTTACCGGGCACTATTCAGATTTTTGGTGGTGGCTCTCTTTTGCTTTCATTCATTTTTTTTCTTTTTCTTTGTTTCTTTCATTTCTTGAGAGGACCACCACCTATTCACATTTTTCAAACACATGCCCACCTTTTTAAGAACTACCTCCAACCCTCACATTACATTTAGCAGAACAGCAGAAAACATGTAAAAACCACTCTGTGGAACCTTCTAAGGGATGCAAAAAGGGTGATTTTTCATTGTAGACCGAAAGAAAGGATAACACACGGCTCAAAGGGGCTGACTAGGGGGTATGACACACCAGGACAGTCAATTTGGTCGTGGGCTAATCCTATGCCTCCATCATCTTAGCTAATGACAACGTGAATGCTGCACATCATGGAAGAGGGAACTATCGCACAAGAAAGAAACGAGCAGGCTCAAATCTGACATGGCTACCTATATGCTCCATCTCTCATTCTGATTGCCTAAACTAGATGCATAAACGACTGTCAAGAGGAAGTGATCAATTCAAGTCACAGTTGGTAAGCAAACAGTTGAAAAACTGAACCCCTACACAGCTCTACTGCACATCTCAGTCATCATAATGAGTTGTCTTAGTCATACTCAAGTTGTTATGCATCAAGTCAAAAGCCATTCCATTCACCAATCACATCCACAGTGCCAATACGATCAAACATCAAGCAAACAGCAGTACTTGGAGCCCTCAAATCTCGAGATTTGGACAGCGGAATAGGCTCCAAGCACACATAAAAACGTTCCAATTAATACAAAGAACCCCCCCCCACACTTAAATGCGACTGTGTCCTCAATGGAGCAGAGGGAAGGGGAACGATGTTACCGTGAAATGAGATCAGGAACGGGGACTGGAAGGCAGACTAGTCCAAGGCCAAGGCACAGAGCTAAAGTCATCAAAAGACACACACTGGGTGAAAGAACCGGAGTTCCATGTCTACAATCCAAAAGAACAAAACAGAAAGAAACAACAAAAACACGGAGTCTCAGTCTGGAAAAGAAATCAAGTGCAGAACTAGGCAGTCGCCACTAGAACGCATCGCCACCATCGCCGGTGGGTGGGGGGTACTCGTCCTCATACCCCGGGGACTACACGAAGGGGTAGTGAACTGCATTCGGGTCCAGGCCCAGGTAGGACATGATGTAGTGCTGGCCGGACATAAGATGGTCCCGCTCACGATCGAGGCGGGTGTGAATGCTCTCCTAGCCGGCCAGAATGCGCTCGTTCTGCTGAGCGATGCCTGCCAACTGATCAGAAATGGGCACCACGGGAGCAGGAGACCCAGGAGTAGGAGACCGGGGAGCTGGAGACCGGGGAGCAGCGGAGGGGCTCGCGGGAGCCTAGGCATGAGGAACAGTACGTCGGGGAACCCGGCGTCCCCCAGCCGCGCTCGACTTTGGCTGGTCGCCCTCTGCAGGTTCAGGCGGCCTTGGAAGACCCACAATCCAGTGCAAACGCCCTTGGCGAGCCACCATGTGCTGATGGCGGAGGGTGGCTTCGCTGAGCGGGGTCGGTGGGCGGACCAGCGTCATCCCAGTGGTGTCGACCCCGTACTAGCGAGCTAGGGCTGTGATCACCGAGCCACAGACAAGGTGGCGATCCTGGCTAGCGGAGGCTTTGGTGAATGTCCGGGCGAGCACCGAGCCCAGCTCGATGGTGCCCTCAAAGCGACCCATCGCGTGCATGAAGAACAGGGTCCGGAGGGTGACCCGGTTGTACGAGCCCCGGCTGGGAGTGTAGGAACTGATGAGCAGGTGGTTGAGGATTCGCCACTCCGGCCGGAGTAGAGTGGCCCGCGTCTGGCGACGTATTGCTCATCCACGTGGTTTGGCAGGCAGATCCGCTGGAAGTAAGCCTGGCAAGCAAAGTCGGTGGGATAGGTCACATCCACGTATAGGGGCCGGTCGCTGGGGTGCGGGGAGTTGAGCCGAAGGGCAGAGGCCAACTCCCAGTAACTGATGGAGTGCTCCACCCCACCGAGCGTGAAATGAACCGCATCTGAATGGTCGGCTGACCCCTTCGGGGAGTGGCAGAAGGATGCGTAGAACTCCCAGACGAGCTCCCGGTATGTCGGCTCGGCGAGGCAGAGAAGGCGCCGCCAACCATAGTGGCGAACAACTGCCTCGATATGCGGCCCGGCATGAAGCGCCTCAAACACCTCAAAATCGAAATGCAGGTGCTCGACGATATGGCGGGTACGGATAGTCCGCAACAGATGGCGTTGTGTGATGCTCAATTGGTCGAGGTAGGCTTCCATGATCCTGCAAAGCACAAGGATGTACAAATGGCACACAAGCGAACAAGGTCAATGTTAGTCAAACACCACACTGGGAGCCCTCATATCGAAAGATATGGACAGTGGACTAGGCTCCCGGTGAAACAAGCATACCACGCACACGAGAATCACACAAACAAACACACCGGGGACCCTCAAATCGAGTGATTTGGACAGTGGACTAGGCCCCCGGTGGAACAAACACCAAATCCAGACCAAAAAGTCACTAATCGATCCACCACACAAAAGCCACATAAGCACGCATACAATGCCAACATCCAAAAGGTAGGCCGAAGAACAGAAATCCCGGGAGAAAAATATAACAAGCAAAGAGCGCCATCGGCCTACCAAATCATTCCCAAAACATGCCACAATCCCAAATTCTTCACCTAACTCTAGGTATCGATTCTCCAAAAATAAAATAAGAGGCAATGAAAACACACCTGGAGACGCAAGTAGACACCGCAAGAGAGGTGAAGAAAATGGAAACCCACCGGAGACTCGCCGGAGAACTCGCCGCCGGCGACCCAACCTCGGCCAAACAAGCTCAAACCTCTGGGGATTGTCCTCCTCAATGCCAGGAGCGTGGGGGCGGTCGCGGTTTGTGATTTGGAGGCCGGGAGAGGGAGTTATGGCCGAAAAATCGGAGGAGAAGAGGAAAAAACCGAAAATCCGGCGGGGGGGGGGGGGGGGGGAATTTAAAGGGTAGAAATGCAAACCGTGGTGGGGTTGCCTCCCCACAAGCCCTTCTTTACCGTCTTTTAGCTAGACGCCTATTGAAGAACTAAGGGTCCGCGAGTTCCACTATCAACTCCGCACGTTCGACCTCGTCTCCCAGGTAGAGCTTGAGACGATGGCCATTCACTTTAAACGACTCAGTTTGCGGGTTGGCGATTTCAATCGTGCCATACGGGAGCACCTGTTTGACCGTGAACGGTCCAGACCACCGGGAATGGAGTTTTCCGGGAAAGAGCTTCAGGCGAGAGTTATAAAGGAGAACTCGATCACTAACCTGGAGCTTAGTGCGCTCCTTGTACAGCTTGGTATTCTCATAGGCGTGATAACGCCACTCCTCCAGCTCCAGCATCTGCATTTTGCGCTCAACACCTGCAACACTAACATCCAAGTTGAGCAGATTAAGGGCCCAAAAGGCCTTGTGCTCTAGCTCCACGGGCAAATGGCATGCCTTTCCATAGACAAGCCGGTACGGTGAAGTACCAATGGGTGTCTTGTAGGCAGTGAGATACGCCCAGAGAGCATCATCGAGCTTGGTGGACCAATCCTTGCGGCACTGATCCACCGTCTTCTCCAGGATCCGCTTGAGCTCCCGGTTCGTCAGCTCAGCCTGGCCACTGGTTTGAGGGTGATAGGCCACCGACACCTTGTGAGTCACACCATAGCGAGACAGTAACTTATCAAACTGGCCCTGGAAATGGGTGCCTCGATCGCTTATGATGGCTCTAGGTGTCCCGAACCGGGAGAATAGCTGCTTCAGAAAACCACAAACACGTCTAGCATCATTAGTGGGTAAAGCTTGCGCCTCAGCCCACCTAGAGACGTAGTCAACAGCAACCAGGATATAGGTATTGCCAAAAGATGGAGGGAAGGGGCCCATGAAGTCGATACCCCAGACATAAAAAATTTCACAAGTTATAAACACATTCTGGGGCATCTCATCACGGGCAGAGATGTTACCTGACCTCTGGCATCGGTCGCACCTGCGTGCGAAGGCGTCTGCGTCCTTGAAGAGTGTGGGCCAGTAAAAGCCCGATTGAAGCACCTTCCTCGCCGTGCGGTTTCCTCCGTGGTGACCGCCAGTAGGTCCTTCATGATAGTGAGATAGAATGCCCTCCATCTCACTCTCCATAACACAGCAACGAATGATCCCGTCGGCTCCGATCTTGAAGAGATGAGGGTCATCCCAGAAGTAATGCTTCAGGTCAGAGAAGAACTTACTCTTGGTGTGAGTTGTCATCCCCTTGGGCAGCTGCTGGCCCACCAAATAGTTCGCAAAATCGGAATACCAGGGGTTGACACTCTCCACCAGGCACATCATCATCAGTCTCTCATCTGGGAAGGAGTCGTTGATCTCCTCCACGAGGTTGTCCGCAGGAGGTGCGTCCAACCGGGAAAGGTGATCAACTGCAACATTCTCCGCCCCCTTCTTTTCCCGAATCTCAATGTCGAACTCCTACAATAATAAGATCCATCGTATGAGCCTAGACTTGGCATCAGCCTTGCTCATCAGGTATCGAATCGCGGAGTCGTCTGTATACACGGTCACATGGGACAAGACCAGATAGGGACGAAATTTGTCGAAGGCAAACACCACTGCGAGCAGCTCCTTCTCCGTGGTGGTGTAGTTCTCCTGGGCATCATCGAGGGTCTTCGAGGCGTAGTAGATAGGTCGGAATTGTTGATCTCGCCTCTGCCCCAAGATAGCTCCAACAGCAAAGTCACTGGCGTCGCACATCAGCTCAAATGGTAGGGACCAATCAGGAACAACCATGATAGGAGCTTGGGTGAGCTTCTCTTTCAAGGTTGTAAACGCCGCTGTGCATGCCTCAGTGAACTGGAAGGGGGCATCCTTCTCAAGAAGCTTAGTCAGGGGCAGGGCGATCTTCAAGAAATCCTTAATGAACCGCCTGTAGAACCCTGCATGGCCTAAAAAGCTCCGGATCCCCTTAACAGATGTAGGAGGAGGCAGCTTGCTGATAGTCTCGATCTTTGCTCTGTCCACCTCAATCCCCATCTTGGAGATCTTATGCCCAAGAACTATGCCTTCTCGAACCATGAAGTGACACTTCTCCCAACTCAGTGCCAGGTTTGTTTCTTCACACCGTTTAAGGACAAGCTCCAGGTTATGGAGACAGTGAGAGAATGAGTCTCCATAAACCGAGAAATCGTCCATAAACACCTTCATAATCTCGCCGACCAGACGGTCAAAGATGGCGAGCATGCATCACTGAAAAGTGGCCGGGGCATTGCATAGCCCGAATGGGATCCTCCGGTAGGCAAATGTGCTGAAGGGACAGGTGAAAGTGGTCTTTGCCTGGTCCTCCGGTGCAATAGGGATCTGGAAGTACCCGGACATCCCATCCAGGAAATAGTAGAACTCGTGCCCCGCCAATCTCTCCAGCATCTGGTCAATGAATGGCAGCGGGAAGTGGTCCTTCCGAGTGGCGTTGTTGAGACGCCGATAACCAATGCAAACACGGTACCCAGTCACCGTGCGCATCGGGATGAGCTCATTCTTCTCGTTAGGCACCACGGTCATCCCACCCTTTTTGGGTACCACCTGGGTGGGACTGACCCACTCGCTGTCGGAAATGGCGAAGATGATCCCCACGTCCATCAGCTTCACGATCTCTGCCCGAACCACCGCCTCCAGGTTCGGTGTCAATCTTCTCTGCGGCTGTCTCACTGGCCGCATCTCATCCTCCAGCAGTATCCAGTGGGAGCAAAAGGAGGGGCTGATCCACCGGATATCTGTGATCTTCCACGCTAGAGCTCGCTCCTACTGCTTCAGCAAGGCCACCAGTCTGTCCTTCTGCTCGGGTGTGAGGGTCGAGCTGATGATGACTGGCAGCTTATTCCCCTCCCAGAGAAATGCATACTCCAAATGAGGAGGGAGGGGCTTAAGCTCCAGCTCTGGTGGTTCCTCCAAGGAGGTAGTTTTGCGGGTTGAGGATGAGATCGGTTTGAACAGCCTGTCGCCCTCCAAGAATGGGCCACTCTCCAGCGCGGCCAACTGCTCCGCCAGCCGCGGCTCCTGCGATGCCTACTCACCTAGCAAAATACAACGCTCAAGAGCATCATCAGTACCCGCACTCGTTATGGCGAGTGCGGTCTCAAAATCAGTAAGCACATCACAGTAATCTACGTCATCATGCAATCTATGTTCATCACCAGAACGCATGATCAATTTACCACTATGCACATCAATAAGCGACTTGGCGGTGGCGAGAAACGGTCTACCCAAAATCAAAGGCACATCCACATCCTCATTTATATCCAAAATAACAAAGTCAACAGGATATGTAAATGCACCTACATTAACAAGCAGATCCTCAATGATACCCCTAGGATGCACGATAGAATGATCAACTAACTAAATGCTCATCCTAGTAGCTCTAGGTTCACCTAGGTCTAGCTTTTTAAACAATTTGTAGGGCATGACATTTATGCTAGCACCTAGCTCCGCCAAGGACTTTCCTACATGCATGCTGCCAATAACAAGAGGGATAGTGAAACTCCCTGGGTCTTTGCACTTCTCGGGCAGCTTGTTCTGCAGGATAGTAGAACACTCCTCGCTCAGCATCACTGTCGAAAGATCCCCAAGTTTCTTCTTGTTGGTGAGGAGGTCTTTCATGAACTTGGCATACTTGGGCATCTTCAACAGTGCCTCCACGAACGGCATGTTGATGTTGACCTGCTTCAACATTGCCATGAACTTGGAAAACTCTGTCTCCAGCTTGTCTTTATGTAGGCGAGTGAGGAAAGGAAGTTGGGGTACATGCTCCTTAACCACTGGTTGTGGCTTGGGAGCAGGTGCTTCTTTGTCTTCCCCCACTTCTGCAATATCAGCTGGAAGTGTTGAAGCAGGTAGTGTCTCGTCTCGCTTGGGTTGGGCAGGAGCAGCAGATATGGTCTTGCCACTCCTGGTAGTGATGGCATCCAACTGCTGGTGAGGCTCACGAGGTTTCAGAATAGTGGTGGCAGACAGAGTCCCCCGGTGCTCTGGTAGTGTTTTGGCGAGCTATGCCCCCAATCTGATTCTGTAGATCTTGCAAAATGACACCTTGGTTTCTCTGGCCTGCCTCCAGTGAGGCTATGTTCTGATCCATCCTCGTAAAATTCGCCTGGCTGGTGGTCATGAATGCCTGCAAAATATTTTTCAGATCCGTCCTCTGATTATCTGGAGCTGCAGCTGTTGGAGGTTGGGCATACTGACGCTGAGGCTGCTGGAATGGCTGCCCCTGCCTAGGCTGGTAGGGCTGCTGCTGTGGTGGTGGCCCCTGCCTAGCCTAGAAGGGCTGCCTCTGCTGAAAACCACCCGCTGGTGCTGGGAAACCATGTGGTTTAGTGGTGTTGTTACCCCAGGCGAAGTTGGGATGTTGGCGTCACCCCTCATTGTATGTGTTGCTGTATGGGTCAAGGCGCCGAGCATTGGCGATGAAGTCCACCTGTTCTTGGGGAGTAGAAGACTCCCGCATAGCCTGACAGTCCTCCACCAGATGATTCGGGCTCTCACACAACTGACATTGAGCTACTGGAGGCGTAGCCAAACCTCGGCCCGGAATAAGACTGTAGGGCTGCTTCAATGTCTGCACTAACTCGGCCACCTGCTGCTCGAGCCCGTACCTGGCCTCCATGGCGTGCACACCACGATCCCGGGAATTTCTGCCTCTGCTGCTCTGCCCCCAAGAGTGATCTCTGGCAGCCAATGTACTGATCATCTGGTTCAGTTCGGGTGGAGTCTTAGTAAGAATATCCCCTCCCGGGCAAAGAGACTCAATCACCCTCTGGCTGTCTGGAGAGAGGGCACTGTAGAAGTTCCCCACGGTAAATGCATCACTGAAGCCGTGATGGGGACACTGCCAGAAAAATCCCATGTACCACTCCCATGCATCACGAAGGGGTGATGGACAATGGGGGCTGGGTCTCCAACCACCTCTTAGCATTCCCTGCCAGAGAATGGGGGAAGAGGTGAAGGCTGATTGCGTCATCAGGGACACCGTTTAGCTTGAACCCGTTCGTCAGCTGCAGAAAACGGGAAAGATGCACCCTTGCCTCCTCATCCTTCAAGCCATGAAACTGGATAGAGGATGTAATGAGTTGAATCCAGCATGGCTTGATCTCGAAGTTGTTTGCTGGGATGGGCGGGTAGAGGATGGCAGGGCGGATATCAGCAATCCGTGGAGTGTAGTAGTACTCCAAGGTGGGACCCGGCGGCGGTGGATGATGATGAACCCCATCTGCCTGGGGTATGGGGTTGTTCCCCAAGAACTGATTCACCGGGGGAACCTGGAGAGGATTCCCCTGGGGTGGGTTGTGTTCGCCTTTCATCTCGTACTCTTCTTCAGAATCGCTGCTCAAGTGGCCGTTTATGCGCTCTTCCGTAACCAGTCTAGCTCGCTGTTGTCTCCTAAGTTGGCGGCAGGTGCGTTCAAGCTCCGGATCCAACGGCAGTAAACCTCCAGACTGGCTACGGGTCATGCACTCTCTGCACACAGTCAAGCAATGCGTTCCGTGAAGGCACAAGTGGGAAAGAACAAACAGTTAATGCGAAAATGGAAATGCTAAAGTAACAGAAATCACTTTTCTTCAACAACCTAGCTGTCCCCGGCAACGGCGCCAAATCTGCCTAAAAAGGCCGACCCTGGGCAAAACACGGTCGAGGGCACGGCCGTGCTTTGGTTTTGCCCGCCCGTGCCCTTGCCACGTGTTAAAAACACGGCCACACCTTGGGGTAAAACACGCTCGTGCCTAAAGTTGGACACGGCCGTGTTTTGAGTCAGTCCCGCCCGTGTTTTGAGTCAGCACAGGACAATCTTGGATCAAGCCTCGGCAGTAAAACCACGGTCCAGGACACGGCGGTGTTTTGATTTAGGCGCGCCCGTGCTTTGGCTCCAGCTCAACCGAATGACTTCCAAATGCCCCGAAACTCGTGCTTAGCCTTTCCTTCGACGTCTGGGACCTAAAATATGACAAAGTAGCACAACCCGGCGTAAAATAGGCCAAAACACACGACTATGCCCCGCAAATGGATAAGAACTAGGGGTACAAAAATGTACAATTACATCGTTATCACTGGTCACAGGAGCTTCATACCACATTATATGCTCTTTGGATAATCTTGTTCATTAAAGAAAGATAAATAGTGTTTTCATTACACTGCCTACTAGAGATCAAGTAGAGGCAACTCACATAGGAACAAAAAGATGCAATGATGATATGATACTACGAGATTTTCTCTTTGTACCACATTTCACCTTCAACCTCATTTGAGTTAGCAAACTGACTACCAAAAAACCCCTCTACTCGACCTTTTACTCTGACTTTTATATTATATAGGTCTTGGAGATGAATAAAATGATTGTTTTGCTACACTCATCAATGGCCTTTATCACCTAGAAGTAGATTATAGACCTAAGTACATCATTGCTGCTAGGGAAACTAGCTTTGATCTGGGGCATTTTCGATTAGGTCATTTTTCCAATTCTAAAATTTCAACACCTCAACCAAATTTTGTACCTCCATCAAACTCTCAAAGATATACCAAGTGATGTTTGTCAGTTTGCCAAGCAAGCGAGACTTTCTTTTCCTGTCAGTCAGTAACGTATCAATCCTTCGAATTGATTCATTTTATATTTGGGGTCCTAATCCAAATCCCACTTTTGATGGTTACAAGTATTTTTTTACTATTCTTGATGATTATACCAGAATGACTTGGATTCTTTTGTTAGAACTGAAGTCTGCTGCCAGAGCAAAATTGTTTGCCTTCTGCAAACAGAAATGAAAGACAATTCAACACCCTAATAAAAAGAATTACAAGTGATAAGGGGAAAGAGTTTCAAATGGATGATCACTACAATAACAAAGGAATCATTCATGAAATGTCATGTGTTCAAACACCACAGCAAAATAGCAAAGTAGGAAGCACAAAAACATATTAGCTATTGCTAGAGCCTTGTTGATGTTTCAAGTTGACCTGCCGACAAGTTTTTGGAAGAAAAAGGGATCCATAATATAATAAGGCATCGAGAGGGCAACTGGGTGAAAAACATGAAACGGCGATTGAGAGATGCAAGGTGTGGAATCTGCTTAAAGGACAAGCGAACTAGGTGAGTTCTGACTCATGACCAGAACAAGAAAAGAAAAAAAGAGCTTAGGATTCTTGGATCAAGGCTGTTAAGCTAAAGGCTCTGATACCATATAGAAGTTTTAGGAAGAGTAACTTGTAACTTGTAGCTTGTATTATTATGAAACCACAAAGGGGAATATATAGCTTACAAGACTTGGACAATAAGTAAGAGAACCACAATACTAAAAGGACAAGAAAATACTAATAACTATACTAGAAGAACAATGAAATATAAGATTATTCCTAATCTATCTCTAACAAGGACATTGTGTCAAACATTTTTTTCTTATCAATAGAGTACTATCCACCATCCTTGACATCAAAAGTCCATATGAAATATTGTTGCATAACAAACAACTAGATCTGTCCAACATAATTTGTTTTGGTTGTTTATGTAATGCAATTACTCTATATAACCATCGAACCAAGTTCCAACCTAGAGCTAGAAAAGGAGGTTTTATTGGTTTCACCCAGGCATAAAAGGTTACAAGATATATGACCTGACTACTCATGACACATATGTCTCCGGAGATGTGGTTTTCTATGAAAATCGTTCCCTTTTAAGTCCTTAGTTAGCAATGTTGGTTTTTCATCCAACATCTTATCTACCACCATTTGATGACTTGACAAACCTTCCTTCGAAACCATAGCCAACACCCCTATCACCCACACATCTTCCACTTCCAACCCCTTTATCACCCTCTAACTCAGACTCTCCACACAACCCTACCCCTATATCTACCCCTCTTCTATCACCACATCATCACCTTTGCATATCAGACTTACCCTCCAAAACACCCTCTCACATTACTAAAGACTACCACTGCTCTCTCTTACAAGTTACAACAGTCTAGCAACTCCAGTTATTCAACTTCACTCCAGGTTCTAGATAAAATGTACTCTCTTTCTTATGTTCTTTCATGCCATACTCTTGCTCCTCATCAGAAATTTCATCCTTGGTATTTCATCTCACATTGAGATGAATACTTGCAATGAAGCATCCCATTCAGACCAATGGTCCTCTGCTGTGTTTTTGGAGTTAGGAGCTTTGGCTAAAAACCATACTTGGGATATTGTTGAACTTCTCAAGCACAAGATAACAATTGACAACAAGTGGGTATATCGAGTCAAATTTCACCATGATGGTTCTTTAGATAGATTCAAGGCTAGATTGGTGGCTAAGGGTAACACATATCAAGAAGGGGTGGACTACCAAGACACTTTTGCTCAGGTCATCAAGATGACCACAGTTAGGACTTTTTTGGTTATCATTGTAATCATAAATTGGCATATTCACCAGTAGGATGTGACTAAGGCTTTCCTTCATGGAGATCTCTAGGAGGAAGTTTCATGACTTTGCCTAAGGACTACACTCCACCAACAGCTTTTCACAACCCAATATTTTGATTGAAGAAATCTTAAAATGGTCTCAAATAGGCCTCAAGGCAGTGGTTCTCCAAACTTAGAGATAAACTAACATAAGAACAGGGCTTTCAGAGCAAAGCAGGCCACTCTCTCTTCTACAAGGTTACTCCTTTCACATATACTTGCATACTCATCTATGTAGATGATCTAATTGTTGGCAGTAATAATTTAGATGAAATCACTAATCTGAAGAACTCACTTCATAATGAATTGAACATAATAATTTGGGAACTCTCAGATTTTTTCTTGGGATTGAAGTAGCTCGCAATGAAAAAGGCATTAATCATCTCTCTCAAAGGAGGTGTACTCTATAAATCATTGAAGAGGCCAACCTACTAGACTCGAAGAATGTTTCTACTCCTATGGACTACAAACTCCATTTGAGCAATGTATGTTATACACCATATGAGGACCCAGAACATTACAAGACATTGGTTGGTAAACTGATTCACATCACAACCACTCATCATGACATTAGCTATGCCACTAAATAGGTGAGACAATTCATGGCTCGTCCTAACATAATTCATTACAAGTTTGTTGATAGGATTCTACGTTACCTCAAACCTGCTCAAGCTATTAGGCTATTTTTTTCAAGCCAGGGGTACTCTTCAACTCAAAGCCTTTACTGACTCTGATTGGATTGCTTTTGTTGACACTAGACGTTCCATTTCTGGTTATTGTGTCTACCTTGGTGATTTTATTATTTCCACGTAAAGCAAAAAGCATAAAACAATAAGTTGATCTTCTTG
The DNA here is from genome assembly GCA_946122785.1 of Linum tenue. Taxonomy (NCBI): domain Eukaryota; kingdom Viridiplantae; phylum Streptophyta; class Magnoliopsida; order Malpighiales; family Linaceae; genus Linum; species Linum tenue. Next base: position 41,901,098 of record CAMGYJ010000006.1, on the reverse strand, counting down.
TGAAGTAGAGTATCGTGCTCTTGCTTTCACAACTTGTTAGCTACAATGTCTCCTATTCCTTATAGATGATTTCAAGGTCTCTCATTCTCAACCCGCTACTCTACATTTGTGACAATAAAAGTGATATATTTTGAAGAGAATCTCACCTTTCATGAGCGCACTAATCATGTCAAACTCGACTTCATCTTGTTCATGAGAAGTTGGAGGCCAAAGTCATCAAGCTTCTTCATGTCTCTTCTTCTTATCCATTAGCATATTTGTTTACCAAATCATTATCCCCTGCACCATTTCACTGTCACTTGTCCAAGCTTGGTTTGCACAATCTCTTCCCACCAGCTTGCCGGGGAGAGAATAGGGAGAATTGAAATCCAAAATTGCACAATTGACCAATGGAATTGAACCAGCGCAGATTGCGGACGGAAACGAGGAAGGCTTAGTTATTAAGGCACATCTTTTTTGCTTCATCAACACATCACTCTTATGAGATGTTGTTTCATTCCATTTTGAATCACAGTTTACTTTACATATAAGTTTGTGATTATTTCCTTTTCAAGTCAAGCAACAAACAATTTCAGGTTTGCAATTGACCATGGTTGACTTGTAGTGGTTTCAACTGCATGTATAAAGTAAAAGATGAATGAGAAGGAATTATGCCTTAGGTTTTCATATCAAATAAAAGTTTTTTCAGAAGAAGTGGAGGATCGAAATGCAAATTGCAAGAAAAGCACGCTCGAAGCTATGGAGAAAAGAGAGCTGAGTGACTCGTCCCGAATATCACAATAAAAACCTAAGGCCAAGTATAAATCTTAGATGGGTGCAATATAGGGCAAGTATGTTTAAATATCAACCCGGGTCGGTCCATATACCCCTACTTCCATTGTTTGAAACATTATAGCGGATTGGTTTTTGGTTGAAGACTATGAGATTTAAATCGAAACAAAGCAAAGGTAAGAACAAAAGAGAAAGAAATAGAAACCATCATGGCGATGCCTCCAATCTCCTTTGAGCTTTTGTTGATCTTCTCTTAGGGAGATTCTTCCCAATTCACCACTTGGAGCAAACCCTATCTTCTTTCTTCCTTGGTTCGTCCTTTCTCTCTCTAAAATCTGAAGAAGATACTTTCTCAATCTTGGGGCTCTCTTTCTGTCTTCCTTTCAGATCACATTATATACTGGGATCAGGCTCAGTTCACGGCCTCAGATTACGGCAACGCGTCTGTGAACTCAGGCGATGTGTCGAAATGCACCGCTTCACGCACATGAGTTCATGGTTAGCACTCAAAGTTCACGGTCTTGTTGACCGTGAACTCGCCTTACGTCAATAACTGCAGAATTCTCCCTGAACGCTTCGCGGTTCACGGTTTTGGGCTTCAGTTCAATGTCATAGGAGACCATGAACTCTAATGGGAAACCATGAACATTGCTAGAATCACCCTCTTTGCCCGGTCTTTGCCCCCTTTCGTCCAACTTTCGACTCCGGGGCGGGTTTCACCTGCTGGATCCTGAAACACACTAAAACGCATAAAACCTAGCGTAAAACCACCCTTTTAGGAGTTCAAATGCTACAAATGCCCAAGGGAAACGGGGATAAAATGTGTGCAATTAGACCCGAATCACTCCCCCACACTTAGACTTTTGCTTGCCCCAAGCAAACCATTTCACACAAGGTAATATCTCAACCTATCAAAATGATTTGGGGACATATCAAAGGGCACAAAGTGGCGAATCTCAAATGGCTACTGGCAATTAACACAAGGACCGTAACAAGCAATATCGACATCCACCACAAACGACGTTCGAGGCTACTAGAAACGGGCAAATGAAAAGTTCTCACCTTTTTCATGAATCAATGCAAGTTTCAACAAGATCACTTACCAAACACAACTAACCATGCATAGAGTTCAAGTCCAAGGAACAAACGGATGGGCAACAAAGGTCCTCACCGGGTATGATATGACATGCAAAACAAGAATGAATCGCTTACTCTCTTGACCATTGGGATCGGGGCCTTTTGGTGTAAAGAATGTGCACAATCATCAACTCTAGGCCCTATCGTCTCAACACTACAGCGGTAACCTCTAAATTCTAGAGTTCACGGAATGGTTTTCATCACTAGCTTGTCCGGAGGTCATACACACGGGTTCAAATGACTGGCGATTGTCTTGGACATGGGGAAAAGGATTTTTAGGTGGTGGCAAACACGGGAGCAGTTCCTGTAAATAACTTACCGGTCAGTAACGGTGAGTAACCACCCCATCCGCCGTCCATTGCAATCCATTAACAACCGTCAGATGTAAAATAATAAATACACGTAGGGGTAAAATAGTAATCGACCTTCTGACAATTTGAAAAAGGCAACTGACACTTCCCCGCCATCATTATCACCAGAGAAATCGCAGACGGTTCGAGTTTCTGCTTTTTTGCTCTGCATTCACGCTATCCATTCTCTCACTCTCTCTCTCTCTCTCTCGCGTTTCATCTTCGCAAACTGCACTGTCGAAGTCGAATCTCGAGTTTTCAGTTCGCTTAGCAAAGGATTCCGATCTCAGTTATTCAGCGATCAAGTGAGGGTTTCCACTTCGACGCCTTCAGTGATCAAGTGAGGGTTTCCACTTCGACGCCTTCAGTGATCAAGTGAGGGTTTCCACTTCAACGTCTTCAGCGACAAAATTAGGTTTTCCAACTTAGACACGATCAAGGTAAATCACCACTTCTTTCTTCAAAAACTAGATTCGTGATTCTGAATGTCTAATTTCAAGCACATACATCACAAAAACCAAACGAAAAACTCTACTATGCTTGATGTTTTCACAATACCACACTGGTACCATGTGGTATTCTAAGGGGGAAAAGTTCTAGCAGTGGTAAAAGTACTTACAGTGAACTACATTTTATAGAAACGTGTATAAACGACAACAAAACCTATTCCATACTCTGATTTCTTTACAATACCATAGTATACCATATGGTATAACATGGTATAAACACTGGTACCATATGCTATTATAAGGAGAAACCGTTCCAATAGTGGTAAAAGTACTTACAGTGAAATACATTTTATAGAAAAGTGTATAAAACGACAACAAAACCTATTCCATACTCTGATTTTTTTACAATACCATAGTATACCATATGGTATAACATGGTATAAACACTGGTACCATATGGTATTATAAGGAGAAACCGTTCCAGTAGTGGTCAAAGTAAAAATGAAAAAGATTTTATAGGAAAAGTATAAAAACCTATTCTATGCTCTGATTTTCTTACAATACCACACTGGTACAATATGGTATTCTAAGGAGAAACCACACAAGTACTGGTCAAAGCCTCTACCTCAATTATTCATTTGCTTACTGATAGAATATGGTATAGTATGGTATGCTATGGTATGGTAGTTGGTGTTTTTGCTTACTGGTAGAATATGGTATGCTATGGTATGCTATGGTATGTTATAGCAATTCTTCTATTCTGGATGCAGGTACATCATGTCGAGACATAGGGACAAATTTCGAACAAGGTGCAGCCCGACAAGAATCAATGCACTTTCAAGAACATTAACAGCTGAACAGAGGGAAAAATTGCAGGAATTAGGCCTTGATGGCTTAACATCCATCCAGCAAACAAAGATAAACACGAACTTTGCTCTATTCACAATGAGCAAGTACAATCCGATAAAGAAAGCATTCAAGCTGCCTGGTGGAACCTACATGAAGATATCACCAATTGACTTTCATAGAGTTTATGGTCTACCAATGGGTAAAAAGGAAGTGACGCTCAAGAAATTATCAGTGGAAGAAGCAGTAGACTATGCGTTGCAGGTCCTACTAGAACTAGAAGCTCCAGCTACAAATGGAAGGGTGAAATTAGCTAATGTAGAGCATGACATTTCTAATGCTCATACCATTGCAATATGGATCAAGCTGTTCTGGATTCTGGTTACGGGAGCTCTACTGTGCCCATATTCAAACCCTACTGCTGAGTTGAATGTGCTGGAGTACTTGCACCCAGACACAATCAACCATTTCAAAGAATACAACTGGTGCAAGTTCTTCTTCGACTACATGAATAACGGGTTGACTGCAAACACCGTGTACATCAATGCAGATCTTCATTTCTTAACAGTAAGTATCTATACCCACAATAATTCCATTTTCAATTACTATACCCTAAAAGCTTTACAAATCCTAGTACATCAAATACTAATACAACTGTTTCTCCTTGCCACAAACAAATAAAAGGTATGCTTCATGTACAAGTTGGATGAAATGGCCTTCTCCACCCAGTTCCAAATCCCAACAGCAAGCTACTATGATGACACTGCTGTGCAAAGGAACTATGAAAACATAGTGAGCTACTATGGTGGAGAAGAACTCCATAAGCTGATGAAGATACAGGACAAAGAAGAGAAGATTGTCGACATTGACAGTGATGATGATGACAACAACACAGACCAACAACCATCAGCATCACTAATATTTGATTTGAAGATGATCAAGACTGTCCCCCAAGTAAGTATAAATTACCATATGTTACAAATTGTCCAATTCATACAACTAAAATACCACACATGAACCATGGTGGTAATATATGGTATTATACTGTATAATGCACATACCATTCAATACCACCATGGTAATATGTGGTATTCTACTGTAAATATTAACTTACAGACCAAAAATGACTAATGCAGGCTGAGAGAGCACTGAAGATGGTGAAAACATCAATGAAAGCTATGTTGCTATCAATCAAGAAGCAGTACAGAGCTCAAATTGAAGAGCTTGTCAAACACAAGGAAATGTTGGAGCAAAAAGCTGATCAAAACTTTGATGATGTGGAAGGAGAAAGATCTGATGACGTGATTATCGAACAAACTGAAGGAGCTGAGTCTGATGATGAAGATATAGAAAAAGATGCAAACCTGCAAGACACTCTGCAGCATTTTTTTGACAAGCTCAAAACAGACAAAAGGAAAGAACCCACAGTCACTGAATCTGAAGGAAATGATGATTCTCAACAAACAACAGTGGATCTAGCTGGACCAACACAATGGAAGAAAAGGAAGAATCAAGATGGTTCTCCAACAAAACCAGAAGCTCAACAGCAGAAAGAGAATCCTGCTGAAACTGCTGAGAAGGATACTACTGAAACTGCTGAGAAGAACCAGGAGGCCAGCAAAAAAGGAAATCAAGAAAAGTCAAGTGAAATGAATCAAGATCAGGAAGCAGATGACAGTGAAAAGACACAGTCAGATGTGCTTGTTTCAAAGGAGGGAGAAAAGGAGAAGAACAATGATGAAGAAGCAATACAGCCACCACCAAAGACTGCAGGAAAACCCACAGATGCACCACCAAAGACAGCCACCACCAAAGACAGGGACATACCATCTTTTGACCTCAGCCCATTCAATCCACCATCACAAACAGAAAATGTCAACATCACCACAGCAACAGCATCACAACAACCAGAAGAACCGCGCAAAAGAAGGATAGTGGTTAAGAATGTCCATGGACCAGAGAAGAAAGCAAAAACATCAACCCCTCCACAAGAAAAAACAAGCAAACAGTTGGAGAATAAACAATTCATTGAATGGTCAAGCTTGTACTCGAACAGCCAGGAGAGGCTACAGGAGATAAATGCATGCTTGGCTGCTTACATTGATGACCTGAGTACACCAGTTTCACAACCAATGCCAGGAATGGACTCATCAGCAGCAAATCAACCAGTTGAAGCAAAAGATGGTGCCCTAGATGCAATCCCAATTGCAATGATGGTTACACCACCTCAGACAACTCCTGATGAAGTTTTCAATGACATTCTTGAGTACATAAGGTGCAAAGACAACAAAATTGTCTCCGAGTAAGTAAATTTCTTAATATCAATTAATTTCTTAATGACATATGGTATGGTATGGTATGGTATGGTATGATATGGTATAATTTTGAACAATACCACATGGTATAATGTGGTATACTCTTCTGAACAGGGACGAGGTAATCTTCAGAAGAGAGGATGCAACAGGCTTGCTCAAAAGGTCATCATTGCAATCTGTTGACATAGATCAACTGATAACAAATGATGTCGTGGACTGGTATGGAGATCTGATGAACAGAGATCAAGCAAAAACAGGAAAAATCACCAAGTGGTTCTTCTCTAGTCATTTGGCAGTAAGTTTGTCCATATTTTAATGTACTATACTTACCATACCTGAATATATGATTGCTTTAACATAATTTCAAATGTACAGTCTGACTGCAAGCTGGACATAGAAAACAACAAACCTCCACTAAGTGCAGACCAATACTTCGACAAGGTGGATGAATATATTTCTGACAAACCATGGGCAAAAGACCTCAACTTCCAGAACTGTGACCTTGTAAGTAACACTACAAATACCATAAAATACCATATGGTATGACATCAAAAAACTATTCCTCAAAACATATTTATAATTGTACATTAACATTCTCACTTCATTTATATGCAGTGGTTCTTCCCTTACTGTGATGGTGAACACTACATCATGATCTGTGTCAACATCAAGAACACAAGATTTGATGTGCTTGACAGTCTCCGCTACAAAGACTTTGACTCGACTTACAGACCAGTGGCAGCAAGAGTTGTCAATTATGCAATCAACTACATGAGTGTGTACGGTGGAAACAGACAAATCCCCTGGGAAAAGTTTGACTGGTTCAATCTGGGGAAGATTACACAGCCAGATAAACGCTCATGTGGATTGTACATCATCAGATGGATGCGCCACTGGGAAGGAAAGTACAAGACTTTTATGCAATCAGACTGGAAGAGAATGGATCTGATCAAAGAAGACAGGGAGTGTATCATGCGGGATATCATCCTCAATAAAGACAACCTGGAGCGTGATCGGATAATGAAGGCTGCCACAAAGTACTGTGCTATGAAGAATCAAAGCAAGTAAGGGAAGGGGACAGAATCAGTATGGTTACAATATCTACTATAGACATCAGCTTCTGAAAACAATGCTTTTGCAGACAACCAATTTGCTAGTTTTTTTTTTATGTGTGTGCTTTTTAGAACAAACAAGGTATTCAGTGTTTTTCTTATGGGTGTGTTATAACTTACATTTGAAACACTTCTTATTATGGTTATGTAACAGCCTAGTACTTTATCTTACCCCTTATTATTGTCACAGATCTAAGATTACAGTCATCAAAATGTGTATACCATAGTATACCATATGGTATAACATGGTATAAACGTTTTTAAATGCACCACAACAACATAGATGGTATTTTATGGAAACTGAACACAGCACAGATCACATATCTAACATTACAGTCATCTAGAATGTTTTTACCATAGTATACCATATGGTATAACATGGTATAAAGATTTTTACCATAGTATACCATATGGTATAACATGGTATAAGGATTTTTAAATACACCAGAACAAAACCACATGCTATTTTATGCTAAACTGAACACAACACTTAGCTAAGATTACAGTCATAAAAATGTTTTTACCATAGTATACCATATGGTATAACATGGTATAAACATTTTTAAAAACACCACACAACACCATATAGAAAAAACATTATATCAAAGGTTAAAATCATCCACTAAACATTAAGTCCTTCACATGTGCAGATCAATACTACTTCAAAACAAAACAAATATGCAAGAAACACATAAAAATCAACATCCTTCAACAGCTAATAAAACTCCACAGCCTTCAAACAACTATCACAACTTCAACTTCAAACTTTCTTCCACAGCCTTCAATTTCTCCTCTTCCAATCTGCTAGTCTTTTTCTTCTTCCTACTAGCCGCCCTTCCAATCTCAGCTTCTGTAATAGGTCGTTTCGAAGGCTTAAATGAATCCTTCTTAGGCTTAAACCCCTTCACATTTCGAACTGGAACATCACCTACAAATAAGAAATACATACTACAATCAATACCACATAATACCATATGGTATTCCAACATATTACCAGAAACAATAAAGAAAACCACACTATACCACATGGTACAACATGGTACAACATGGTAAAACAACTTGGCAGACAAAAAAATAACAAAAATCATATACACAAACAAAAGGGGGCCAAGGAACTTACTCTCACAGTTGGTCGATCCACCCGTACCAGCTGTTTCAACAGTTGGTAAAGCTTCACACTTCTTGATCAAATCACTCATGAAATCCATGGTTGTTTTATACAAATCATCATTCAAACAAACCCTACTGATAAGCGAAGCAGAAACAGCTGAAATATTGAACAGGCGAGACCGATACTTTGACGGAGCCTCAGTAGACGAAACTGCAAATCCAAAATTCCCACCAGTTTTTGGTGTCCTTGTCCATCGCTTCAAAATCAAACTAGAAGGGATGTGATGAAACTTCACATTGCAAGTTGTAGACCACAACAAATCATATCCCCTCAATTGATGCTTACACAACAAACCACTTGACTCCCACTTGCGACAAGTACACTTAATTTCACCATTATCAAAATCAACAATGAGCAGTCTGCTGTCAAATCTTGACAAGTCTGCTAACAATGTAAAGACATCAAAGATCTTTACATTCCCTTCTTGAGCTAACTCTGTATTAGGGAAAACATTGTATGAAAGAGATTCTTTGTACTGTCCTAGAAAAAGCTGGAATATTTTTGGGGTATATAGATCAGCAACTTGCTTGACAATAGCACTGCTTGAAAAGCGACAATCAGCAAACGTAGAAAGTGCTCTGTACTCCTCTTCTTCTTCAGCATCTCTCTTATTATCAAGCATCCTATCAAAATGTACAAAGAATCTAGGAATACTAAATTCTGACTGCAAGTAATGACGAAGATTACTGTTGCAACACTCGCTTAACTGGGTGCTCTTCATACCAGCACCAAAATGAGAATTCACCCAAGCCGATGACCACTTCTCCCTCACCTTGTAAATACCTTGTAACCAACTGTGTCCAAGAGGTCCTTTCCCAGGGAAACACTTATCTATCATTCTTTTCCAATTATACTCAAAATCATCCTCATCATCAACATTGTACATCAAATAGCTAAGCTCACAAAGGAAATCCGAATCACACAAAGATCCCAAATTAACAACTGCATTCTGTGAGATATGCCATGAACACAATCCATGGAAAGAACTTGGGAAAACAGACCTTATACCAGCAGCAATTGCAGCAGCCTGATCAGTAAAAATAGACAACGGGCTCACACCTCCCATGCATTCCAAAAACTGATTAAACAACCACTCAAACGTTGCCGTTGTTTCATCATATAGAAGGGCAGCTCCAAACACAGTGAGTTGATGATGGTTGTTGAAACCAACAAACAGAGCTGCACATACCATGTGGTACACAGTGTTAAAAAAATGAATACCACAAAATACCACCATAGTATTAACAGATAACAACATAATGAATACCACAAAATACCACCATAGTATTAACAGGTAACAACATAATACCAAATAAAAATAACTATAATACAGAATAATCACAAAAATAAGAACACATACCTAGTGGTCGATACTCTTTATTCGTTCTGTATGTAGTATCAAAACTAACTGAATCCCCGAAAAAATGATAATCCATCCGCATCTTCCCATCTGCCAAAAAAATACTAGCAATATTCTCATCCACATCAACCTCTACCTCATGAAAAAAGCCAGGATCCAGCTTAGCTTGTCTTCTAAAGTGTTTTAGTAATGCAGTTGCATCACCATGCTCCATTGATGACGTCCTCACTGTCCGCAGGTGGTTCTTCAAATCATTTCTTGTGAAACCAATACACTTCCGACCACCACCAGCTGTACTAATTGCATTATACGAAGCAGTCGCACCTATACCAGCAGCATCATTCACATCTGCCAACAGTTTATACACAGGAGCCATTTTCTATTCGATCTCATGTAGTGACGCATAGCCACAGGAATCATGTCATGGTTATGCACATCATACCACTTATAAATCTTGTAACACTTGAACTGCTTAAACCACCTAATTCGAATATAGGCACCATCACATCCACCCCTGATTTCTGGAACATGACGAACACGAGCCTTCGCATAAATAGAACCACGATTAGCAGGATTATTCTCACTACCAATCCTCCAGCCTTCCTTATTGCAACAATACTTGATATAATAAACCGCATTTGAACCATTATTAAGCTTCGGACATGCCGACTGATGGTAAATCCTCACACAAAAACCTTTATAATTCCCATAATCCACATAAAATCTATATGCATCATCAGTTGTAGCGAACTCAAGATTGTTCCAGGAACTTCGAACATTAGGATCAATACCATCAAAACCTAAACCATAAAAACAATGAAACATTAATGTTGTAAAAACTATAATACCACCATAGTATCATATGGTAAAGTTTATTACAATCAAAACTATACAAATACCAGTGTAGTTTCTTATGGTATAACATATATACAGAAACATAAAATCACAACAACTATAAAAACAATCTACAACAAATAAAACACAACACTCATATGCAAAAATACCATAGAATACCAGTATGGTACTTTATGGTATAACATGGTAATATATGGTATAACATGGTATTGCACGGTATTGCATGGTATAAACATATATACAGAAACATAAAATCACAACAACTATAAAAACAATCTACAAAAAATAAAACACAACACTCATATGCAAAAATACTATAAAATACCAGTATGGTACTGTATGGTATAACATATATACAAACATCAACTTACCAAACACATTTAAAATTCTTACCTTCCGATTCAACAACACTATTAGAAGAACTAGATCCAGTATTAGATTCATTCAAAGAAACAATGGCGCCTTGATTGAGATCACTCATTGCACTAAAAAAGCTCAGTCAACCAAGAAGATTCAAAAAATTCCTCCACAAAACATAAATTCAACTACGGATCAATCAACTGAACAAACTTATACAAACATAATGAGATCATTGATCACAAAGAACAGAAAACAGAGAGCACAAAAGAGAAAACGCAGATATATGGTATAAACTGGTATTGCATGGTATAATCATATATACACAACATCAAAAACAAATTACAGAACGGAATCAATGCGCAAACGTGAAATCCTACTATCACTACAAATTACCTCGACGGAGACCAAACAACGGCCAGCAGAAACTTCAACACAAACAAATCGAGCCAAAACCTCGAGCAAGAAGAAGAAGAAGAATCGCGTCCTCCACAGACCTTCTAACAACTATAACTCGCAAGTCCGCTGCCGATTAAGCTAAGAATCGCGTCCTCCACCAACCTTCTCGCCATCGACAGATCCTTCGGAGAAAAACTCTCGATTGCTCTGTTTACTTCTCATTCTCTCTCATGAATCCAATTCCAGCTCGGCCAAGGATAAACAAAAAAGGAATAACGAGCGAAGGACATAAATTCAAAAAATGGACAAAAATACCCCTGCCCCACCCCGCTCCGACCCCAGCCGTTAGATCTCCCCGCTCCAGATGGACGGCTCCTGTTGGGTTACTGACGGGTGCATAACCATGGGTTATGCACCCTATCTTGGACCGGCAAACACATCATGAGATCCTACATCTTCACCCTAAAACTGAAGGTTCTATGGTTTCGACTAAGAACCTTCCTTACAAACAACGGCCAATAACATCGGCCAAAACCTTTGCTTCTCCCTTCCAAACTATCACCCATCATGAACTTCCCATAAGCACTCTTCCTCGGTCTACTCTTGATATCACATTTCGAATTGGTAGTGAAGGAGTTCTAAGACAATGTGGAGGTTTCAATGGCTTGTGTGCTAAGAAACCTCACCTAGAGCATACTCTTTGATTCCTTGTGGCACTCTCTACTTTATTTACCCCGTTTTATTACCTCTTTTTTCGTTTCTCTATCTTTTTCTTTCGTTCTACTTTCCTTTTCTTTCTTTTTCTTTTCTTTTTGAGGGGATACTAGAGAGTTAAACATTTGCCACACTAATTTTAACGATCAAAGCTCTCTTTTTAAGACTCACTCCAACACTACTCTTCCTTTCACTTTCGTTCCTAGCAAGAACCGCACACAATCCTCTTATGTAAAACCTCAATGGAGCTCAAAGGCGAGATCTCCGGGACACAAGGACGACACACGTATAGACAGGAAGAAAGGATGGGGGGTCATTCTATCAACACCATTAAGCTCACAAGAAAAAAGTTCCTAACATGAGAACGACCCCGAAAGTCACAAGGCTCAAAGGGGTTGACTAGTGGATAAATTATTTCGGAACCAACATTTGGGCATGGACTAATCCTATGCCTCCATCATCCTCGCTAGTGAAAACTGTGATGTTACTCGCCATGGTAAGAGGGATCTTAGCACACAAGAAGAAAACGATCGACTCAAAGCTCACATGGCTACCTAGTCACCCATCCATCTATTCCAATTCACAAAGCAACATGCATGGTAATTGTAATCAACAAGTAATTGAGTCAAAACATCCATTGATTTTTGCAAACATGAGAACTAAACCTTTGCACTATCTTAATTCACCTCTTAGTAATCATCATGGGATGTACTCGATCACATGCAACAATTCAATGTCAATGCCAATAAGCACAAGATTCTCCTACAAACCGGCCACTTTGATCATGCAAATATTGCTTGGAGCCCTCAAAATTTTCAAATTTGGGCATAAATCAAGGCTCCAAGCATCAATCACACTCACACAAGCATAATAATAGACTACTCCTCCACACACTTAAGCTCGACATTTCCCTCAATGGCGTAAGATAGGGGTAGAACGATGTTACCGCTTTGCTTGGTGAGTGAAAGTTGGAATTGTTTCAAGGGGTAGGAGATTTGGAGCTTCAAGTAAAAGACAAAACACACACACACACACACACAACACGACTCGCTCAAGGCAAGGTTATTACACAACACAATACGATAGTAGTAGAAGTACAAACTTGCTAACCTTCATTGGGTTGGCTCCCAACAAGCGCTACTTTAACGTCATTAGCTAGACGGAGACTCCGGATCAAGCATCTTGTAGTAACACCATCTCCTTTTGAGGCATTACCTCTCCTCCAAGGTAACGTTTGAGGCGGTGTCCATTCACTTTGAAAGTTCCTTTATCTGGGTGGGAGACCTCGACCACCCCGTATGGGAACACTTGTGTTACCACATACGGGCCAACCATTTCGATCTTAACTTCCTTGGGAAAAATCGCTACCGGGAGTTGTATAAGAGTGCTTGGTCTCCCTGTTGGAAATCCTTCCCTCCTTTCAGTCGAGCATCATGCAGGCGCTTCATATTTTCCTTGTAATTTTGGTGTTCTCATAGGCTTGGAGACACCACTCCTCGAGTTCAAGCACCTGCAAATTTTGTTCATTTCCACACAAAATAGGGTCCATATTCAATAGCTTTGTGGCTCAGAAAGCCTTGTATTCTAGCTCTACGCGCAAATGGCAAGCCTTGCCATACACCAATTGGTAAGGCGAGACGCCTATTGGTGTTTTGTAGGCCGTGCGGTACGCCCATAGAGCATCATCGAGGTTTGCCGACCAATCCTTGCGGGATTGATCCACTGTAACACCTTACTACTTTTTCATATTTAAAACCATTTAAATAATATGCATATCATCCGCTATTTAGCAAAATCGTTAAAATCTTGACTCATAACAAAATTTTGGGGAAAACCCATCTTCAAATGTCTTATGTAAAACAACGTGGAGAGTTCAGTCTACCGCCCACCTTGCCACCATCAAGCTCGAACTTGCTTCGTCCCACGGCCTTCACCCATTTAGCTTTCGATCTGGGGAAAATGTTGACGGGGTGAGACGTCACTCAATGAGTAAACCCTAATCTATTAACAATATCAATACTAATATGGTAACGAGTGAAGTCAAATCCCGTCTACAAAGCCAAAATCCCTAACTTATATCCCCGTGAGACCTTTTATCTCATGCTAAATTCCCAATTATTTCCATATTACCTACTCAACTCCATATTCCTATAAAAACACATCATATATAATACAACCCCAATTTCATATAATATTTTATAGTTCAAACATGTTTCTCATACTACTTCAATATCATCTATGTATATGTGCTCAAATGTATAACCAATCATGCCATTAAAATCCAATCTTGCTCATCTATACATATATATTTCATTCTCAATCCCATATCCACAACTACATATTTCATATAAAGAACCATAATTCATCGAGTATAGCACACATAAATGTTCCATCGAGTATAGCACGCATAAATGTTTCCTTTCATAGTAATATCATACCCAACATACACATGTACACACATACATACATATTCACATATTGATGTTAGCCAGTTTACGTGTCTTTTAGCCTTTAATTTGCCAGGTCATGCACTCCCCCGAATATTTCCAATAGATGCATAAAGCATCGCCAATATATGCATTAAGCACCGCCAATAGATGCATAAAGCATCGCCCAATAGATGCCTTAGGCACCGCCAATAGATGCATAAAGCACCGCCAATAGATGCATTAAGCATCGCCAATGACCAGGCCTGGTGTCGCTCTCCCAGATAGCTAGGCATAAAGCCGCATTATCATATCTCATAGAGTGCATGACAGACGCCACAATTCTTTAGTTAGTCACAAAACAAGTACCAAGCAGTATCATCAATCATTTCACACGTGTCTATTTACATATTCATAAGATTCACATGGTTACATTCACCATTTATATAATCACATCATCGCCTTATAGGCTTCAATCTCACATTTTCGCCTTATAGGCTTTCCAGTAATCACACGATAGCCAATTAGGCTATCCCATTATCCTCGTATAGCAATTCAGGACATTCATTATTCCATCACTGCCTCGTAGTCTTTTCCGTAGTGTAAGATAGCCTTTTAGGCCATTTCATATCAGATACACATTTCATTTCCCATTCATAATCATCATCTATCACGTTTCACATATCATCAGATAGTCATACACACATCACATTCACCCATCATTCATCACATATCATTTCATTCACATGCATATAGTCATAGCCATCTATCAATCACACATTTCATGCTCCATATTCGGGCCGCTTCATGACCCGAATACCATATTTGTATCCATACGGTTAATAGGTTAGAATTTACTAACAACTCAATTACTGCCGCAACCTTGGCTCTTGTCGTTGTTCCACTTTGCTCCATCCCCCTTTTAAGAATTCACATACGCAATACGCTACAATAAATGATAATCGTATAACCTAATTCGAGTTTTTTTTTTTGACAAAAGATAATCAGATATATTGATTCAAACAGATAGTTACACCCTGGAAAGCAGCCAGGTCTGCAAATCAAACACACGACTCGCAGTCGGGGACAATGAAAGGGCCTTTCTAGCCACCACATGAGCTACCCCCTATTGTTACTCCGACCTACAAACCGAATTCTAAAAATCGAGTTTATAACCCTAATGAAACCAATTAATTTTATAATATGAAATCCAATTAGTTTTCCCGCACGCCCACGTTAACTCCTTTCCTCCCCATCTTTCTCCACTTTAAATATAATTAAAGGTGGCAAATTGGTCAATGCTTCTATTCCCCATCATAATCCATAATTAGCAGGTGCCCACGAGTGGTTAACCACAACCACCTTAACTACGCAAGCTTTCTCACACAATAAAGAGAACATGTTTTTTTACCCAAGTGAATCGAGTGCTTAACATAGCCGCCACTCGTGTAGCCTTCCACTGCTTTCTTATCGTCACTTCTATAATTAGTATCACAAAATAGTAAGCTGGGTAATTTAGCGTGCAAAACGTAGTCTAACCTAATTTCCTTCTCCCTCATATTATTACCCCTCGACCAGTCGATACTATCAAGCAAGTTAGAGGGAATACCTTGTATAATTCATGAGCCGCTAACTAATCCACACCATGCAACGACTCCTCTAACACCAATAGTGAAGAGAAATGCTAGAGAGTGATTATTTTGCTGGTATTTTAAATGGCAAAAGAGGTGACTTGATAATAACTCTCCCAAGAGCATCCTACTAACTCTATTCCTCTCCAGAACCACCCTTTTCTCACTCTGCTTCAAAAAAAGAATGGTTATAGTTATCCATGCCACTTCTTATTCCCTCTTATAACACTAAATCTCTACAAGTAAAAGTGGCCACGTGGTTGGTCTTGGAAATGAATTGGGAATGGGGTCTTGCATGCAAAGGAGGAGGTGGCGCAAGGAATTAAATGAGGAAATTAAAGGAGATGGACACAAGGCCAGAACCCCCTCCATATTTTTCGGTTTGTGGACTTTCTTGGGTGAAATTGAAGTGGGTTTGAATAGGCATTTATTTGTTTCCAACGATATAATTATTTAGTACTCAACAATAATGAATCAAACATCAAATGCATAAAATGCGCGAGGGTGTGACATCCACGGTCTTTTCCAGTGTCCTTTTCAGTTCCCTATTTGATAACTCGACTTGTCCACTAGTCTGAGGAGGATAGGCCATTGACACCCGATGGGTAAGACCATAGCTATTTAGGAGTCTATCAAATTGCCCCTGAAAATGGGCTCCTCGATCACTAATAATGGCCCTTGGGTTCCCAAACCTTGAAAATAGCTTTTTAAGGAATCCATAGATTCGTCTTGCATCATTGGTAGGGACAGCTTGAGCCTCAACCCACCTTGAGACGTAGTCTATGGCCACAAGGATGTATTTGTTACCAAAATACGAGGGGAAAGGACCCACGAATTCGATGCCCCAAACATAAAAAATCTCACAAGTAATTGAAATCATTTGGGGCGTCTCGTTTCGGTTAGAAACATTACTTGTCCTTTGGCAACTGTCACAATGACTCACAAATTTGTAGGCATCCCGGAAAAGGTTTGGCCAATAGAACCCCAACTGGAGCACCTTCCTTGCAGTTTGGTTGCCTTCGTGATGGCCTCCAGCTGGTCCTGTGTGGCAGTGGTTTAGGATATCCATCATCTCCTTCTCCGGTATACACCTCCAAATGACCTCATCGGCCCCAATCCGAAAGAGGTGGGGATCATCCCAGAAGTAGCATCGGAGGTCGGAGAAGAACTTCCTTCTCTCATGTGTGTTCATCCCCTTGGGCAGTTGCCCACTATCCAGATAATTCTCGAAGTCGGCAACCACTGTGTGGCACTCTCTATAGCGGCGAGGGTGAATAGTCGTTCATCAAGGGAAGTCATTTATATCTCTACGAGAGTTACCCCCTCCCGCAAGGTTTTCAACTCCCTTTTTGTCCTTTATCTCCACATCAAACTCTTGAAGAAGTAGGATCCATCGAATTAGTCGGGGATTGGCGTCTGCCTTGCTCATCAAGAAGCAGATGACGGAGTAGTCGGTGTAGACAATAACCTTTGAGAGCACCAGGTAAGATCTGAATTTATCGAAAGCGAAGATCACTGCCAACAACTCTTTTTTAGTAGTTGTGTAGTTCTCCTAAGCATCATTCAGCGTCTTTGAAGCGTAGCAAATAGGTTGAAAATGCCTACCCAGCCTTTGGCTCAACACCGGTCCCACTCCATAGTCACTAGTGTCACACATGAGCTCAAAAGGAAGGCTCCAATCCGGCGAGACCATTATGGGGGCATCTATAAGCTTCGCCTTAAGGATGTTAAAAGCCTCTAAACATTCCTTTTTGAAAAGGAAATGGGCATCCTTCTCCAGAAGCTTGATCAGGGGTAATGCAGTCTTCGAGAAGTTCTCGATGAACCGAGGGTAAAACTCAACATCTCCAAGGGAGCTCCTGATGCCCTTGACTGTCGTTGGTGGAGGTAGCTTGCTTATAGTTTCAACTTTGGCTCAATCCACTTCAATTCCTCTTATGGAGATTTTGTGACCCAACACAATGCACTCTCGCACCGTAAAATGCAATTTCTCCTAGCTCAAAGCTAGATTGGTTTCTTCGCATTGCTCAAGGACCTTCTCCAGGTTGGCAAGACAGTGAAGAAACGAATCTCCAAAAACCGAAAGTCATCCATGAACACCTCCATTATCTCCCCCCCACGATATTATAAAAAATGGCTACCATGCATCTCTGGAATGTTGTTCGGGCATTGCACAATCCAAACGGATGCGCCTGTAAGCGAATGTTCCAAAGGGGCATGTGAATGTTATCTTAGCTGGATCTTCCGTGGCAATTGGGATCTGGAAGTATCCTGACATCCCGTCTAAGAAGCAGTAGTAATCATGTCCAGCAAGCCTTTCCAGGATTTGATCGATGAAGGGCAAAGGAAAGTGATCTTTCTGAGTGGCGTCGTTCAACCTTCAATAGTCGATGCATACCCTCCATCCGGTCACTATTCTTGTTGGTATAAGCTCTTCCTTCTCATTGGCAACCATCGTCATTCCTTTCTTCAGTACCAAGTCAGTCGGGCTCACCCACTGACTATTCGAGATGGGGTAGATATTCCCAGCATCCAATAGCTTAATCACTTTTTCCTTCACCACTTCTTCCGTATTAGGATTCACACGCCTTTGCGGTTGTCGAACCGGTTTTGCACCTTCCTCCAAGTGGATTTTGCGCGAGCAAAAGGTCGGTCTGATCCTTCGGATATCTGTGATCTTCCATGCTATCACCCTCTTGTGATGCTTCAGGACCGCAATCAATTCAGCCTTCTGCTCCGGTGTAAGATTTGAGTTGATGATGATTGGGAGTTTCCCATCATCCCTCAAAAAAGCGTACTCAAGATGTGGAGGCAGAGGCTTTAGCTCCAACTCGAGAGGTTCCTCCAAGGAGGTAGGGATTTTTGGCATCGAGGGCAAGGCCTCCACTTCTTGATCTTGTGGAAGTTGGCTTTCCTCTTTCGAAGAGTTCGAGCTGTTCGTCCCTACCAAAAAACACTCTTCAAAAGGGTTAGAAGTATGGGCATCCGCGGGTGCCTCCATGAATTCAGAGACCTCTTTGCAATAATCAAAATCATCATGATGATGAGAAAACTTCATGCTATCATCAATGGAGAATGTAACTTCTTCCTCCCCTGGCCTAAGCACCAACTCCCCCCCCCCCCCCATGCACATCAATCAAGGCCTTGGCGGTAGTTAAGAAAGGTCTACTCAAGATGAGAGGGATATCAACGTTTTCATCACTGTCTAAAATGACGAAATCGACCGGAAAAATGAGAGGGGCCACCTTAATGAGAAAGTCCTCCACGACACCCTTAGGCCGTACAATAGACCTATCCGCTAACTGAATGTTCATCCTAGTAGTTCTAGGTTCACCTAGGTCTAGCTTTTGAAATAACTTATAATGCATCACATTTATACTGGCTCCTAGATCCGCCAAGGATTTTCCTATGCACACATTGCCAATAAAACAATGGATAGTGAAACCCCTAGATATTTGCGCTTTGTGGGCGGGTGGTTTCGCAGGATGGCACAACACTCTTCATTCAAGCTCACCATAACTATCCCCTCCAGCTTATTCTTGTTGGAAAGGAGGTCCTTCAAGTATTTTGCGTACTTGGGCATCTGGGTGACGGCCTCCATGAAGGGGATGTTTAAGTGCAACTGGTTCATCAACTCCATAAAGTGGGCAAACTCTACTGCCATATGGTCATTTCGGAGTCGAGGAGGATAGGGAAGAGTTGGAGTTTCCTTTTTCTTCCTCTGCCCCGGTTTGGGGGATCAAAGCGGCCTTCTCCTTTTCTGTTTCACTCGTGACCTCCTGTTGCTCGGGAGGGCTAGCAGCCCCCATTTGCTCCTATGAGGAGAGCGCTTTCTTCTTTGGGGGTAGCTCCCTGGCCTCTCTTCCACTTCGAAGAGTAACCGCTCCACTTCCATTTCATCGGTTTGCTTACGGGAGCGAGCTGTTTGTGAGATGATCCCCACGCTTGTGGTCAGGGTTGTCTAGAGTGTTTGGTGACTCTGCAACCCCGCCTCTATTGCTGAGAATTTCTCTGTCGCCTCTCCTATGAACCTGTCAATTCTTTCAAACTTCTTCGAGCTGGAGGAACCAAAGGTCGTCACTAACTCCTCTAGGCTAGACATCCGGTCAGCATGACCAGGGGCAAGGGAGTGCAATTGCTCGCATTGAGCCGGTTCCCCACTCACCATGTGACACTCAGCTTCCTCCTGGCCCGCACTTGCATCCCAGCCACTAGATGTCACTGCTTTCTCCCCTTTCTTCTTGTCCTCAATGATCACTTCAATCAACTTATCAAGTTTCGCTTCGAGTGGAGCACTTGCTCCCACACTTCTTACTCCTCTTTCATTGCTCCTCTTCCCGCTTCTCGTCAAACCCCAATCATATCCTTTAAGGGCCATATCTTCTAGCAATTGGGTCACTTGTGGCGGGGTCATATTCATCAACCTCCCTTGACAAAGAGAGTCAATGAGGATCTTGTCTTCATGTATGAGCCCATCGTAGAAAGTTTCAATACTTAATTGTTCTTCGAACCCATGGTGAGGGCATTGAAGATAATAATCGAAGAATGTCTCCCAAGCATCCCCCAAGGTTTCATCTTCATCTTGCTCGAAATGGGTGATCTTCTTTCTCCACTCGGTCATCTTTGAAGGCGGGCAATAGCGGGTCATGAATTTGTTGAGAAGATCATCCC
The DNA here is from genome assembly GCA_946122785.1 of Linum tenue. NCBI lineage: Eukaryota > Viridiplantae > Streptophyta > Magnoliopsida > Malpighiales > Linaceae > Linum > Linum tenue. The sequence goes on along the minus strand of CAMGYJ010000006.1, from coordinate 41,880,534 downwards.
ACGAGGTAATTGAACCAGGTGGCCGGTTGTTGAGCCCTCGAAGTGCTTTCACTGAAAGTGAGTTGGGAAAAGCCTTAATTGCAAAGCTACCGCCAGCACGCCATTTATCTTCAAACTCCCTGCGAGCTCAAGAAATCTTTTCACGTGCTCCCTCGGCGATTCACTTGTATGCCCATGGAAAAAGCATTGTTCTGAATCATTGCCACGAGGGCCGGCTTGATTTCGAAGTTGTTGACCGCCATGGGTGGGTGTAGGATATGCGATTGAATGTCCGCCGACCGTGGGGCCATGTAATACCCCATTTTCCTCGGGGCTTCCTCCTCTGCCGCCTCATCATTGTAGTTGTGAGCTTGGGCGGCTGCTCCTTCTTTTTGGTTCTCTGCAATATAAACTCCAAAATCAACTACTCTTTCAACTTCTACTCCACTAACTCCGGGACACAATTGTTGTCCCCTTTCTTCACTTCTCCTCCTTGCTTCCGCTAACTCCCTCTCTCGAGCTCGGAGTCGGAGAGTCCGGCTGATGTTCTCGTCAAGCGGTACTAAAGGCATCGGATTGCTCCAGGTCATGCACCTCCCTGCACACACTTAGAGAACAACACCACGTCTAGCACAAGCAAAGAACTCAAACAAACAAAGCTCAAAACTAAAAGCTAGATTAACACCAAACAACTTTTGCAAGATAACGGACCGAAGCTCCCTGGCAATGGCGCCAAAAACTTGGCTCGTCCCGAATATCACAACAAAATCCCACCTAAGGCCCAAGTATAAACCTTAGATGGGTGCAATACAGGGCAAGTATGTTTAAATATCCACTTGGGTCGGACCATGTACCCCTACTTCCATTGTTTGAAACATTATCTAGCGGATTGGATTTTGGTTGAAAACTACGAGACTTAAATCGAAACAAAGCAAAGGTAAACGGTTTGATGTTACCTGACCTCTGGCAGTGGTCACACTGTCATGTGAAGGTGTCTGCATCCTTAAAGAGTAAGGGCCAGTAAAAGCCCGACTGTAGCACCTTCCGTGCCGTGCGGTTCCCTCCATGGTGACCTCCAGTTTTTCCCTCGCGACATTGAGACAGGATGTCTCCCATCTCGCACTCCATGACGCAGCACCGGATCACACCATGTGCTCCGATCCTGAAGAGGTAAGGATCCTCCCAGAAATAATGCTTAAGGTCGGAGAAGAACTTGCGCTTTGCATGAGTGGCCATACCCTTCAGTAGCTGCTTGCCCACCAGATAATTGGCAAAGTCAGAATACCAAGGGGCCACGCCCTCTACCAAGGTCATCGCCAGCAATCGCTCACCCGGGAATGAGTCGTTGATCTCTTCCACGAAGTTGTCCACCGAGGAGGCTTCCAACCGTGAAAGATGATCTGCAGCAATATTTTCGGCTCCCTTCTTATCCCGGATCTCGATATCAAATTCCTGCAGAAGTAGGATCCAGCGGATGAGCCTAAGCTTTGCATCAGCCTTGCTCATCAGATAGTGAATCACGGAGTGGTCTGTGTAAATCACCACATGGGAGAGCACCAAATAAGGTCGAAACTTGTCAAATGCATACACCACCGCGAGCAGCTCCTTTTCAGTGGTGGTGTAGTTCTCCCTTGCATCATTCAAGTGTAAATGGAATCGAGCACGAGATTCCTCTTGTTCTTTTCTACTGAAACGCCTGCAAGACATATTTTCTCCAAGAACCCTAATTTTGATTTTGGAGTTAGAGAGAAAGCGAAAATGCGAGAAATGAGATGGAAATGAAATTGAGTTCTTCTTTTAGACTATTAGGAACTTGGGCCATGGTTTTGAATTGCAACTTAATTATGGTATGGGCCTTGAGTCCGTTGAGTGTGTTACAAGCCCAATTTCCTCCTGATGGCTATTGTTAAGCTTTGAGATTAGTTGAAACGACACCATCGTTTGTTGATCGTCTTCTTCTCCCAGTTCCCCTGTTCGCCTTGTTACCCTGCACTTATCAGACAAGAACAGAAAGCAATTTTGACAGACGTAGAAAGAAGACAAGAGCCGACACAATATTTTTACGTGGATTCCGGTAGGCAATTGCACTACCGACTAGTCCACAGTCGAATATCCACTGATGTGTGGTATTCGACATTTCACTATGGGTATGTAAGTTTCTGCTCTCAAAACAAGTTCTCAAACTAACAGTCGAGCGATCCAATCCTGGACCTACGACGACTACACACACAATCTACCCCAGCTATCCAGCTACTGCGTATTCCAATGCACACTCCCTGAACTGATTCTCCCCGAATCACAGTTAGAGACTCTTTTGAACTCAATACTACAAGCAATTTCGTTAGCTTAGTGGAGGGTATTGATCCTATCGAAAAGTGTCTTCTCTTCGGCTGGGTACTGCTTCAAATACTTGCTGGTAGATGACCGTTAATTGTAGAACAAGGAAACTTCATAGTATTAAGGGGAACTTCCAATTTCTTCCTGTAGTGTAGTCGTTGGCTTTTACTGCAGAATCATTCTGATCCTGTTTTGCTTAACGTTCCAAGTCTGTGAGAATTTCCAGATCCACTAGTTGATCTTTCTTGCCATATTCCTTCTTATTGTTGATCTATTGGCTGGCTTTCCTCCAACAATCTCCACCTAAGCAAGTCAATGATCCCCTTAATGTTATGCATGTGGTTCCTACACACACTGAAGCAAACTTATTACGTGCAGAAAGTTCTAGACAGATATTCTGAGACATAGAGTGACACTAAGGAACATAGCTTCTTTTATTTCATAGAAAATAGATACCGAAGGGTACAAGCAACTCAAAGACACTCAAGGACCATGACTCGACAGTTAGACGAAAGACAGAAAACAAGAACAATCACTGACTCTTCCTACGTTCTTTAGAACAAGAACTTTATTTGATACCAAACCAGGTGATAACTCCTAGGTTTCTGCTAAAGACCTCCCCCTAAGACTAGATCCCCCCTCATATAGATAACTCTTCATATAGATAACTCCTAGGTTTCTTTAGAATGGATAGGATGGCAAAGACATATATTCTGATATTTCTGCTTCAGAGTTGCTGTCATCGGACTCACCGTCTTCACAGGGAAGCTCCTTAGTGTTACTAGGCCCTGCTGGTTCATCAACTAGATCTGTGATGCTCAGACCGTCATCAAAAGGAAGAAACACAGCACCAGCATCACCTCCCTCTGGAGCATTGACTCGAGGGCGACGACGTCCTACAGAAGCATCGACTTTTCGAAGCACGAACTCAGCCTGAAGCCGATCAATGAGATCCACTCGAGCTACTTTGTAACGCAGATCCACCCCAAGAGCAAGCAGAAGTAGGGTGATCTGGGGTGCAAAGGGTAGAGCACCCTCATAGTTGTTGTCATGGTAGGAAACCATGTGACCAAACAAAAGATGAGGATAGCTAATTGCACGGTTCTCCTTGGCACTAGCCAGGATCCACATATCAGTAGGATGAATGGTCGAGTGACCATAGGAGCGGGGAAGAAAGACCCGAGTTATATAGTAATGAAGTACTTCCAGATCATCGGTGAATGGTGAGGAAGGTATCAGATCCTAGGGGTTTTGTGAAGATATCAGCCCATTGGCAAGAAGTAGGAACAAATTCTATGTCAATCTGACCTTCTTCAACTAAATCCCTAAGAAAGTGATATCGAACGTCTATATGTTTTGTTCGAGAATGCTGAACTGGGTTTTTGGACATGTTAATGGTGCTCGTGTTATCACAAAGAATGGGCACTGGCCCTAAATGCAGCCCATAATCCAGTAGTTGATGCTTCATCCACAGAAGCTGAGTGCAGAAGCTCCCAGCTGCTATATACTCTGCTTCTGCTGTTGAAAGAGCAACGGAATTTTGTTTCTTGCTAAACCAGGAAACAAGAGACGTGCCAAGGAAATGACATGTTCCCGATGTGCTCTTGCGATCCATTAGACATCCAGCGTAGTCAGAATCAGAGTATCCTATTAGTTCTAGACTAGAATGACACGAGTACCACAGTCCTAGATTAGGAGTACCGCTAAGATATCTAAAAATGCATTTAACAGATGACAAGTGACTTTCCTTATTGGAACTCTGAAACCTAGCACATAAGCAGACGCTAGACATGATGTTTGGCCTGATTGTAGTGAGATAGAGCAATGAGCCAATCATTCCCCTAAAGAGTTTTTCGTTTACTGGGTTCCCTGACTCGTCCTTGTCAAGTTTGAGGGTTGTAGCCATGGGAGTTACGCCTGATTTTAAGTTTCCTAATTCAAAATGTTTGAGCATGTTTTGCAGATATTTGGTTTGACAAATACATGTCCCAGAAGAAGTTTGTTTGATTTGTAGTCCAAGAAAATAGGTTAATTCTCCCATTAGACTCATTTCGAAGGCTCCTTTCATTGCAGATTCAAATTTTGTACATAAGCTCTAACATGAACTCGCAAAATTAATATCATCCACATATATTTGCACAAGTAAGATGTGTTCCTGTTTTTGTTTTATGAATAAGGTTTTATCTACTTGTCCTCTTCGAAAACCATTTTCCAATAAGAATGAACTAAGCTTATCATTCTAGGCTCTAGGGGCTTGTTTTAATCTGTACAGGGCTTTCTTTATCTTGTAGACATGATTGGGGTATCTGTGATCCTCAAAACCAGGAGGTTGTGAGACGTAAACTTCTTCTTTTAATTCGCATTTAGAAATGCACTTTTTACGTCCATTTGGTACAGTTTAAAGTGTTTTGAGCTAACCAAAGCACACAACATCCTAATGGCTTCAAGACGGGCAACAGGGGCAAAAGTTTCATCGAAGTCAATACCTTCTTCTTGATTATACCCTTGGGCTACTAGGCGCGATTTGTTTCTAAGTATTGTTCTTATTTCATCAGATTTATTTTTATAAATCCACTTGGTTCCTATGATTGCTCTACCTTCTAGTTTAGGGACTAATTCCCAAACTTTAGCCCTTTCAAATTGATGCATCTCTTCGGACATGGACTCAGTCCAGTATTCATCAAGCAATGCTTCTTGCACATTTTTTGGTACAATTAAGGACACCAGAGCAGAGTGATTAGGTTGAACTTTAGATCGAGTTGTCATACCTTGGCCTAGTTCACCGATAATTTGAGTAGGGGGGATGCCTTTTGATGATGTGAGCAGGAGGATGTTTTTCTGGAAACTCAGTATCCTCGAAGACTACTCCCGTGTCATTCTCTCCTTCCTGCGAGGATTCTTTCTTGCTATTTTCAAAAGCACTCCATCCAAACCCAAAGTCTTCCTCATCATTATCCTCAGAATCTGTGATCTCAGTAACAGACTCATCAAATATCACGTTAACGGACTCCTCAACCTTGAGGATCCGTTTGTTGAATACTCAGTAAGCCCTGCTAGTTTCAGAATATCCCAAGAAGACAGACTCATCCGACTTGGCATCAAATTTTCCAAGGTTGTCTTTTGTGTTTAGTACAAAACATTTGCAGCCAAAAGGATGGAAATATCCCATGTTAGGTTTCTTTTCTTTCCAAAGTTCATAAGGTGTTTTCTTTATGCCTGACCTAATTAAAGCTTGATTAGTTATATAACATGCAGTATTTATGGCTTCTGCCCAGAAGTACTTAGGTAAGCCATAACCATTCAGCATGGTTTTGGCTATGTCAATTAGAGTTCTATTCTTTCTTTCTACTACCCCGTTCTACTGAGGGGTCATGGGCGCTGAAAAATTATGAAATATTCTCATTTCATTGTAGTAGTTCTCAAAGTTTTATGAACTGAATTCCCCTCCATGGTCACTACGAATGCTATAAACCATAGTTGATTTCTCTTTCTCCAAACGTTTAACAAGGGTTTTGAATCCTAAGAAAGCTTCATCCTTTTTGGCCAAGAACAAAACCCAAGTGAATCTTGAGAAGTCATCAACTATGACAAAGGCATATGACTTTCCTCCGTAACTGACAACGTTTGTAGGCCCAAATAGGTCTAAGTGTAAAAGTTCAAGTACCCTAGAAGCAGAGATGGCGGTCTTACTATTGAAGCTAGATCTAGTATGTTTACCCTTGGCACAAGCATCACAGAAGAAATCCTTTTCTCGTTAATCTTAGGAAGACCCTTGACCAGATTCAGTCGAGTTAGTTTAGCACACTTACTTTTACATGCCCTAGTCGACGATGACATTTTTCTTGTTCACTTTCATTCAGACTTACAAGACATGTTTCATTAAAACTGGTTTTGTCATTTAGATAAAGAGTATACACCTTTCCATTTCTACTCCCGGTGAGCAGTAACTGATTAGTCTTAATGTTTTCAACATAGCAGAAATTTGGTTCAAACACAACTCTGTATTCTTTTCCACACATCTGACTTATGGAGAACAGATTGTGTTTGAGCCCATTAACAAGCATGACATTATTAATTGATGGTTTATCTCCAACTTGACATTTACCTATGATTTCAGCTGTGTTATTATCCCCGAAAAATACTTTTCCAAAATTTCCTAATTTGAGGTTTGAAAATAGAAGTTTGTTATCTGTCATGTTGACACGCCAAAATACAACACCAAACTGCGACCAAGTGTAATCGCAGTCCGGAAATGCAGTAACAGGCAAGTTCTATTATCAACCCGGGGTCTAGATCTACTGCTTACTCCGTGATTATCTATTATCTAGCCAACTAAGTCGAGTGATTGTTGTTTAAACTAAAAGCAGTAAGAAAGCAGGAAATGGTTCGGTTTTCTCAAGCAGGAAAGAGTCACTTGGGAATGAGCCCCCCTAGCTCCTTAGTTAGGTTCAATTGTAATTACCCTGGGTTGATTTACTGTTGATTAGACTGCGGAAGATCCGACAGTAGCTTGGAATCTCTTAAGCTGACCAAGCCCTCTCAGTCTAACTACCCGGCAGACGACTAGTCTTCACCGGGATAGAAAGCTGAGGCTATGAACACAGAACTCCACTACTGGAATTGAATTCCATTACAAAGCAGTAAACTGGCTAACTCTCGTATAACCAATCTCCTACTATCGAATGAAGAGGCTCTAACAACCTAATCAGATTCTATCTATCTCAGGTTGCAGCAGAAATCAAGAAAAGCTGATCAGACTTCAATCAATTCAATAAACATGCATCATTCGATTAAAACCAAACAGTATAATCATCCCAAGTCATTACAATCAAATCCCTACCACAAGGAACTAGGGTTCTTCATACCCAAGTGAGAGAAGAGTTCTACTCCATAGAGAGAGAGAAGAAAACAGTAATCAGAGTAGTCATACTCATAAAGATGAGGAAAATCTGCTCTCGGATGATGATTTCCACTCCTATGACGATCTCCAAGCTCGATTTGATGAAACCCAGCTCCAAGATAGCTTCTAGGATGTGTTCTTCGCACTTTCTCTCTCTAGGACTCTGTTTTTGCTCTGAAAATCCGATTCTCTCACTTGTGGCTCGGAATTGGGTGAAAAACCAAGATTTCCCGACTCACACGGGCAGGCCACACGGCTGTGTGGCTCACCCAGTTGCCCGTGTGACTCAAAACGCGGCGTATCAATAAGTCGAACTTCAGGCTTCCCACACGGCCAGGGTCACACGGCCGTGTGGGAATTTTGCTCTGCCCGTGTTTGTTCTCGGCACAACTCACACGGCACCTTGCTCCATCACACGGCCGTGTGGGAATTATTTGTGCCCGTGTGAAGGCTCGCACAATCCCACACGGCCACATTGGTCATGTGCACAGCCGTGTGGGGTTTGTGTGTGCCCGTGTGGCTTCCTTAGCACCTCGCCACGCGTCCGATCTTCGTCCAATCGATCCCAAACTCGCTCCCAAGCCTCCATTCACGTACTAGGACCTGAAATATCACAAACAAGCACAACCTAGCGTGAAATCAGCCTAAAACACGAGAAACCAAATCTCAAACGGTGTAAGAACGGGGGTAAAAACATGTGTAATTAACGGTCTATCAAACTCCCCCACACTTAACCGTTTGCTTGTCCCCAAGCAAACCAAGTCAGACACAAGGTAAGCTCACATATTTCAATCAACCAACATTGGGGACAAGTCATAAATGCACAGAACACGTGAATCGTACTGGTTTTCAAACATCAACACATAAACAACTTCAATAGCAACCTGGACAACCACCACAAAGGACATTCGAGTGCAGCAAAATCGAGTAAAGGAAGAGTCTCCCTTCTGTTCACCAACCAACCTAGATTTGACTCAACCACTTACTCAAAACAGTCACCTCATGCATCCAACTCAAGACATCAGAATAGAGACCGAGCAATCAAGGTCCTCGCTGGGGTACAAGAGTATATAGAATATGAAAATGAATCACTCACTCTCGACCAGTGGGGTCAGGACAATTTGATGCGAAAAATGCGCATGCTACTTCTCTCAATCCCTAACATCTCTTCACCATGATGGCAGCCTCTAAATGCTAGAGTTCACATATGGAGTGTCACCACTAACTAATCCGGAGATCTTAGACACAGGTTCAAGTGACTGGCTAGGGTCTTGGACATGGGGAAAAGGCCTTTTAGGTGGTGGAAGTATTCATAGCACAAGGTTCCACATTTCCAAACCCACACAATCACAGTCAAACAAACCGGTATTTCCTTTCTGCTATTCTGCATTACTCAATATCTCAAGAGCACAAAAGCGAAGGAGGTATAAATGTTAGCATTTCCAAGCCAGACCACTAAGAAACACTACTTAATGGGCATTATTCAGATTTTTGGTAGTGGCTCTCTTTTGCTTTCAATTTTTCTTTGTTTTTCTTTCATTTTCTTTTCATTTCTTAAGAGAGCCACCACTTCTCCACATATTTCAAACACATGCCCAACTTTTAAGCACTACCTCCAACACTCACATTAAATTTAGCAGAAATAGCAGAGAATATGTAAAAACCACTCTGTGGAACCTTCTAAAAGATGCAAAAGTGTGATTTTTCATTATAGACCAAAAGAAAGGATAACACACGACTAAAAGGGCTTACTAGGGGATATGACACATCAGGACAGTCAATTTGGTCGTGGGCTAATCTTATGCCCCCATCATCTTAGCTAGTGACAACGTGAATGCTACACATCATGGAAGAGGGATCTATCGCACAAGAAAGAAACGAGCAGGCTCAAATCTCACATGGCTACCTATATGCTCTATCTCACATTCTGATACCCTGAACTAGATGCATAAACGACTGTCAAGAACAAGTGATCAATCCAAGTCACAGTTGGTAAGCAAACAGTTGAAAACTGAACCCCTACATAATTCTACTGCACGTCTCAGTCCTCATCATAGGTTGTCCTAGTCAAAAATCAAGCTGTCATGCATCAATCCGAAAACCATTCAATTCATCAATCAAAACACAGTGCCAATATGATCAAACCGGAGTACTTGGAGCCCTCAAATCGTAAGATTCGGACAGCGGACTAGGCTCCAAGCACTCAAATATAGATTCCAACCGATACAAAGCACCCCCCCCCCACACACACACACACACACTTAAGCACGAAATTGCCCTCAATGGAGTAGAGGGAGAGATAAGGGGAACGATGTTACCAGATTGAAATACTGTTGGGGGACTGTAAGTGGACCAGTCAGCGAGAAACAAACGGGAAGATGGACAGTTCTGCACGAATCGAACACCAAGAACACACTAGCACACTGTGCGTTAGGGATAAGTGTTAGCCCAGATGGCTACAAAATAAACAATCCACCAAAGAGAAACAAAAACAAAAAACAAACGACACTAAGTTCAAGCTCCTCACACATGGAGCAAAATACACAAAAGCCTAAAACGAAAAATACACTGAGATGGGCAACGAGTACAGCCTACTCGTCGCCAAGGTTATCCAGGTCGATGTCATCCATGAAGGCGTCATCACCATCATCTCCATCATCACCATCAGCAGGGGGAGGTGGAAGTGGAGAGTCCTCCCAGGGAGTCCTCCAGACGGGCTGCTCGCCCGGCAGCAGCTGGAGCAGGTGCTACTGGACCTCCTGCATACGCCTAGATCGAGCCTTCTCTCGCTCGATATGCGCCAATGTCACCCCCTGCTGGGTGGCCAGCATGTCTAGGCGCTCATCATAAGCAGCCATCCTGTGCTGGTACTCGACCTGGTGAGCCGCGTACTGCTGCTGGAACTGGAGCTGCTGGTCAAGGATCTGCTGGTTCTGGAGACGCAGCTGCTCAAACTGGTAGGCAAAGTAGTCCTGCCCGGGAAAAGCGGAGCTGCCACCCCCGTACTCGAAGGTGGTGGGGCGGGGGCAGCAGCAGCATCCACCTCCTCGGGCTCCACCTCCACATCAGCCGCACCCTCGGGAACCTCCGGCTGGACCTCCTCTAGGATCTGGGGTTGTGGAAACCCCTCAATCCACTTAACACCTCGCTCTTCCCGAAGCAGGTGCATCTTACGGATTGTATACTCGCCAAAGGCACTGGTGTCGCCCTGCTCTGTGCACCCCTGCAGGGAGATCTCGAAGTAGGATGCCAGGCGGGTGATGAGGGGGGTGCAGTGCAGTTTCTTCAGCTCGGAAGCACTCTTGTCGAAGGTCCTCGCCAACACCGAGCCCAAGTGGATAGGATGATCCCTCTGGCGCATAGACTGAATGAGGTACAGGGCTCGCTTGGTGATGCCGCTAGCACTGTCCGAGGCCGGAGTGTAAGACTTGGCCAGCATGTGGTGGAGGATGCGGTTGTCGAGCTGCAATGTGCTGGCCTTCGTCTTCGCCGCAGAGAAGGGACGCTGGCCTGGCCGAGCGAGGCGGGTGTACAGCGTCTGCAAGTTCACCCCCTCTGGCTCGTGAAGCTCGGTGATGTAGTCCCTGTCATCGACCAGGCCGAGGCCGAGGGCGGTCGCCAGCTCCTGGTAGCTCATGGATCGGGGTGCACCGCTGAGCCTGAACTGGACGGCTGCTCCGTCCTTCCAATCGTCCGTGTCTGCATGCCTGAAGGTCGTGTAGAACTCAAGTACGAGCTCGTGGTAGACCTTCTCTCTAATTTGGAGGAGGCGGCGCCAGGGGCGGTTGATGACTGTGGCGGAGAAGTGCTCGTAGTAGTTCAGCTTCTACAACTCGCGCTTGGACCAGCAATGATGCTACCCAAATTTGCAGACCAGGACGCTCTTAAAACGATCCTGGTGGGGCCCCTTTTCAAATCTTGAATAAATGGGTGCCTGAGGTTGGGCTTCGACATCGTCCTGCAAAAGAACAGCCCAAAGTGGAACCAAGAGAGCCAAGAAAAATGTTAATCACACCCCCACACTTAAGAACAGAAAACAGCCTAACCATGGTTTCATCCATGGTTCGGGAGTCAAAAACTCGATAAATCAAGCCTAATCTGAGTGGGGGTGCACATCCATGAATAAGTAGGCAACTCAAGGTTCACATTCATAACAAATACACCCTCAAAGCACATCATCAAGGGTCCCAACCGACTCCCACAAAATGATACGAAAACAGGCATTTCATCGAACACCTTGTGTGCACTATTAAGTTAAGCATGAAATTAGCACATTCATAGCACACAAGGCCTCAAATCAACATTGTAAATATGCCATAACATCAATCATACATTATCCAAGCATTCCCCACATTCAATTTCATTCAATTCACTCATTTCAAATGGATTCTCTAAACATACACCCTAATATCCAATTCTCCTTAATTCATAAGGTAAATGGTGAAATCAATCCTGGAGACTCAAGTAGGATTGTAGGGATTGATGAGATGAATGAAATGCACTTGACGAAAGTGCGAAAATCTGCCCGGAAGTGGTCGTCAGAGTCTCGCCGGAGTCTCGCCGGAAATCGCCTCCGGCGACAAAAATGTCGGCCAAATCTCCTCAAAATAGAGGGATAGGCCGCTTATGGTGTGGGAAGTATGGGTTTGTTGTTGGTTTGGTGAAAAAATGACAAGAAATGGCCGAAAAAATCGAAAAGGGGTTGGTTTGTCGTGGTTTTCCGGCGAGTTTCAGAGGATTCCGGCGAGGATTTTGAAATTTCTGACCACTCGGCCGTGTCGGCCGAATTTATAGGCCGTGGCTCGGCCACACGGCCAGGCTGACACGGCCGTGTGAGGTGCACTTTTGCCCGTGTTGGCCGACACGGCCAGGCCGAGAATTCCACACGGCCGTGCCAGTTGCACATTTGGCCGTGTGGAATTTGCCGAGAGCTCACACGGCCAAGGGATCAAATCCACACGGCCGTGCGAGCATATGAGTTGCCAGTGTCGGCCACACGGCCAGGCCAGGCCAAGCCACACGGCCGTGCCAGTTGCACTTTTGGCCGTGTGGAATTTGCCGAGAGCTCACATGGCCAGGGGATAAAATCCACACGGCCGTGTGAGCATCAGGCCTGGCCGTGTGAGCTGCTGGAGCCCCGAATTCAACCTGTTTTCACTCAAAAACGACATTTGACTCTGGACCAACATCTCAAGACTCAAACAACACAAAAACAAAAGGAAAAAAGTAAGAAAATGCAAACCTCGATGGGGTTGCCTCCCCACAAGCGCTTCTAAACCGTCTTTTAGCTGGACGCCAGTAGAGGAACTAAGGGTCCTCGAGCTTGATCAGCAGCTCTGCGCGCTCGACAGCACCTCCCAAATACAACTTTAGGAGGTGGCCATTCACCTTGAAAGGCTCGGTTTGAGCATTGCTGATCTCCACCGCACCGTGCGGGAAAACTTGGGTGACCGTGAAGGGTCCCGACCACCTCGAACGGAGCTTGCCCGGAAAGAGTTTCAGGCGTGCATTGAAGAGCAGAACACGATCACCTACCTGAAACTCCTTCGGGAACCTCAACCTCGCGTCGTGGAGACGCTTGGTGCACTCTTTGTAGAGCACGGTGTTCTCATAGGCGTGGTAACGCCACTCCTCCAACTCCAGCAGTTGCAACTTACTTTCTGTACCTGCAACACTCAAATCCAGATTTAGCAGCTTAATGGCCCAGAAGGCCTTGTGCTCTAGCTCTACCGGCAAATGGCACGCCTTCCCATAGACAAGCCTATAGGGAGAAGTGCCAATCGAATTTTTATAGGCTGTCCTATACACCCAGAGAGCATCATCGAGCTTGGTGGACCAATCCTTGCGGGACTGATCCACCGTCTTTTCAATTATTCGTTTTAGCTCCTGGTTCATCAGCTCGGCCTGCTCATTTGACTGGGGATGGTAGGCCACAGACACCTTATGCTTAACGCCATAGCGAGAGAGGAGTTTAGTGAATTGCCCTTGAAAATGGGTTCCTCTATCACTAATAATGGCGCGAGGTGTCCCGAACCGGGAGAACAGCTGCTTCAGAAATGAGCAGACCCGTCTTGCATCATTGGTGGGCATGGCTTGAGCTTCTGCCCACCTCGAGACGTAGTCCACTGCAACCAATATGTACAGATTGCCAAAAGATGGAGGGAATGGGCCCATGAAATCGATACCCCAAACATCAAAAATTTCACAAATAACAGAGATATATTCGGGCATCTCATCCCGGGAAGAAATGTTACCTGACCTTTGGCAGCGGTCGCACTGTCGTGCGAAGGTGTCTGCATCCTTGAAGAGCGAGGGCCAATAGAAGCCCGACTGTAGCACCTTCCGCGCCGTGCGGTTTCCTCCATGGTGACCTCCAGTAGGTCCCTCGTGGCATTGAGACAGGATGTCTCCCATCTCATGCTCCATGACACAGCACCGGATCACGCCATCTGCTCCGATTCTGAAGAGGTAAGGATCCTCCCAGAAGTAGTGCTTCAGATCGGAGAAGAACTTGCGCTTTGCATGAGTAGCCATCCCCTTGGGTAACTGCTTGCCCACCAGATAATTGGCAAAGTCAGAATACCAAGGGGGCACGCTGTCCACCAGGGTCATCGCCAGCAATCGCTCACCCGGGAAGGAATCATCGATCTCTTCCTCGAAGTTGTCCACCGAAGGGGCTTCCAACCGGGAAAGATGATCTGCAACAACATTCTCGGCTCCCTTCTTGTCCCGGATCTCGATATCAAATTCCTGCAGCAGTAGGATCCAGCGGATGAGCCTAGGCTTTGCATCAGCCTTGCTCATCAGGTAGCGAATCGCCGAGTGGTCAGTGTAGACCACCACATGGGAGAGCACCAGATAGGGTCAGAACTTATCAAACGCATACACCACGGCGAGGAGCTCCTTCTCAGTGGTGGTGTAGTTCTCATGTGCACCATTCAAGGTCTTGGACGTGTAGTAGATGGGCTGGAAGTGCTTCTCGCGTCTCTGACCCAGAACTGCTCCGACTGCATAGGCACTCGCATCACACATCAGCTCAAAAGGAAGAGACCAGTCAGAGTCACCATGATAGGTGCATGGGTAAGCTTCTCCTTCAGAGTCTCAAATGCAGCTGTGCACTCGGGAGTGAACTGGAATGGTGCATCCTTCTCCAGCAGCTTGGTCAAAGGCAGGGCAATCTTCAAGAAATCTTTGATGAAGCGCCGGTAAAAGCCTGCATGACCCAGAAAGCTGCGAATCCCCTTCACAGAAACAGGAGGAGGTAGCTGACTGATCGTCTCAATCTTCGCGTGATCCACCTCAATCCCCTGCTTGGAGATCTTGTGCCCGAGCACAATACCCTCACGAACCATAAAATGGCACTTCTCCCAGCTGAGTGCCAGATTAGTCTCCTCGCCCCTCTTCAGAACGAGTTCCAGGTTATGGAGACAGTGAGTGAAGGAGTCTCCATATACCGAGAAATCATCCATAAAGACTTCCATGATCTCTCCAACCAGTCGGTCGAAGATCGCCAGCATGCATCTCTGGAAGGTCGCCGATGCATTACACAGCCCAAATGGAATCCTCCGGTAAGCAAAGGTACCGAAGGGGCAAGTGAATGTGGTCTTCGCCTGATCCTCCGGTGCAATAGGAATCTGGAAGTAACCAGACATGCCATCAAGGAAGCAATAAAACTCATAGCCAGCCAACCTTTCCAGCATCTGATCAATGAAAGGTAGGGGGAAATGATCTTTCCTAGTGGCGTCGTTCAGGCGCCGGTAATCGATGCAGACTCTCCAGCCGGTCACGGTCCGCATCGGGATCAACTCCTTCTTCTCATTCGGGACCACAGTCATCCCGCCTTTCTTCGGGACCACCTGAGTGGGGCTGACCCACTTGCTATCAGATATAGCAAAGATGATCCCTGCATCCATGAGCTTCACAATCTCTGCCCGGACCACTGCCTCCAAGTTAGGAGACAATCTCCTCTGTGGCTGCCTGACTGGCTTAACCTCATCCTCCATCAAAATTCTGTGGGAGCAGAAGGATGGGCTAATGCCTCTGATGTCTGTGATCTTCCATGCCATGGCCCGGGCATACTTCTGCAACAGAGCCACCAGCCTGCTCTTCTGCTCGGGTGTCAGATCCGAGCTAATGATGACCGGGAGCTTATTCCCCTCCCGTAGAAATGCATACTCCAGGTGAGATGGGAGAGGTTTAAGCTCCAACTCTGGTGGCTCCTCCAATGATGTAGCGATCCGGGGCGAGATGGGGATCGGCTTGAATGGTATCTCTCGCCCCTCGATCGCAGCCTCGTCCAGCTCCGCAAGCTGCTCCTCCAGCTGCACATCCTGTGATGCCTGTTCCCCTAGAAAAAGACAACGCTCAAGGAAATCATCAGTACCCGCACTCGTGATGGCGAGTGCGGTCTCAAAATCAGCAACAACATCACAGTAATCTAGATCATCATGGAGCTGGGGGTGTTTCATATTATCAGAAACAGAGAAGGTGATTTGTTCACCCCCAGCTCTCAAAATCAGTTTTCCATCATTCACATCAATAAGCGCCTTGGCGGTGGCGAGAAAAGGTCTACCCAGTATCAATGGCACATCAACATCCTCATTTATGTCCAAAATCACAAAATCAACAGGATATGAAAATGGCCCTACTGCGACTATCAAGTCCTCTGCTATACCCCTAGGATGCACAATGGATCTATCAGCAAGCTGGATGCTCATCCTAGTATCACTGGGTTCACCTAGTCCTAGCTTTTTTAAACAGTTTATATGGCATGACATTTATGCTAGCGCCTAAATCCGCCAAGGACTTCCCTACATGCAAACTACCAATCATGCAAGGGATAGTGAAACTCCCTGGGTCTTTTCGCTTCTCTGGTAGTTTGTTCTGCAGGATGGCAGAACACTCCTCGTTGAGCATCACCGTTGACAGCTCCCCAAGCTTCCTCTTGTTGGTGAGGAGATCCTTCATGAACTTGGCATACTTGGGCATCTTCGATAATGCCTCCACGAAGGGCATGCTAATGTTTACCTGCTTCAGCATTGCCATGAATTTGGCAAACTCAGTCTCCAGTCGGTCCTTGTGCAACCGAGTAGGAAAGGAAAGCTGTGGTACATACTCCTTCACCACAGGTTGTGGTTTAGGAGCAGGCACCTCAACCTCCTTCTCCATTTCTTCCTGATTAGCTGGAAGTGCTGAAGCAGGGGTCTCTCTCTCCTCTACCCGAACAGGTGGATCGGCAGTCACCTTGCCACTCCTGGTTGTGATGGCACTGCAGTTGGCATTCGGGTCCTGCGGGTGAGGGATGGTCTGACCAGGCAAGGTACCTGGAGTCCTCTGAGCGACAGCCTGGGCAACACTCCCAAGCTGGGTCTGTATATCCCGCAGCACAGCCTGCGTGTTTCTCTAGCCAGCTTCTAGCTCCAAGAATTTGCCTGAAGCTTTCTCCATGAATTGCTCAATGTTATTGAACTTATTTGCACTGGAGGTGGCCAGAGAACCCACCAAATCTCTCAATTCCGCCATCGGGTCACTATGTACTGGGGTGCAGGCGCTGCCCCTGTCTGCTGAAATGGTCGCACCTGTGACTGAGGTGGAACTGGCCCCTGTCTGGGCGGGTAGAGTGGCTGCTGTGGCTGCTGAAATTGCCCTTGTCTGGGCTGGTACGGAGGCCTCTGGAAACCAGGTGGTCCCTGGGGAGCTGGTGGTCTGGGATTTGCCCCAGCCCAAGAAAAGTTATGATGCTGGCGCCACCCCTCGTTATAAGTGTTGTTGTAGGGGCCGAAGCGCCTGGCATTACTGATGAAGTCCACCTGCTCCTGGGGAGTAGACAATTCCCTCATCGCCTGACAGTCCTCTACGGTGTGATGGGAGCTCTCACACCACTGGCAATGCATCGCCTGCGGCTGTCCTGTACCTGCAATCAAACCAGAGCGATCGATAGCTGAAACCAGCTTCGATACCACCTGCACCAAATCAGATGACTGGGTGCCCACAGCATGCACACCCCGTGCTGGTGCTCGTCTCGATCTCCTGGCAGTTCCCCAATCGTACCCATTCTCCGCCATCTCCTCAAAGAGTTGATTCAGCTGTGGCGGTGTTTTGGTCAGCATGTTCCCGCCACAAACCGAGTCAATCAGCTGCTTGTCCTCTGGGGAGAGGGCGTGATAGAAGGTGCCCACCTTGAAAGCATCATTGAAACCATGATTGGGACACCTAAGAAAGAGACTGGTGTATCTCTCCCAAGCATCCCTAATGGTCTCATCCTCATCCTGAGCAAAATGGGTAATTTGCTTCTGCAGGTCAGCCGTCTTGGATGGAGGATGGTAGCGGGTGAGGAACTTGTCCGCCAGGTTGGCGAATGTGGTGATAGAGCCCGGAGGTCGAGTGTCTAGCCACTCATTTGCCTGACCCTCCAGAGTAAATGGGAAGTACCTAAGCTAGATGGCATCTGCTGGGACCCCATTTATCTTGATTCCATCAATCAGCTCGTGGAATCTCCTCAGATGCGATCGGGGGCACTCACCCTCCTTGCCACGGAACACCACTGAACCGCGCAGCATGGTGATTACTGAGGTTCTCAACTCAAAATTGTTGGCTGGGACATGAGGGTGTTGAATGGGTGACCTCATGTCCGCAGCTCTGGCGGTCAAGTAGGATCCCATGGTCTGCTCCTCTGGATTGATCATATCCTAGTTCTCTAGATCAGCCATCTCCTCTTCGTCAGTGATCTGCAGCTGTGCTAGCGCCTCCTCCGCAGCCATTCGCGCCTTTAGACCCCGCTTGAAGTTCCTGTAGGTTCGTTCAAGCTCCTGGTCTAATGGTAGTAGATCTCCCGACTGGCTACGGGTCATGCACTACCTGCACATAATCAGCAGAAGCAACCCGTGAAGGCACACAGGTGGAAGAGAAAAAATGCAAAAAAGAAAAAGCTAGAGTAACAAATTCTCACGTTTCCCCAATAACCTAGAGGGTCCCCGGCAACGGCGCCAAAAACTTGACACGCCAAAACACAACACCAAACTGCGACCAAGTGTAATCGCAGTCCGGAAATGCAGTAACAGGCAAGTTCTATTATCAATCCGGGGTCTAGATCTACTGCTTACTCCGTGATTATCTATTATCTAGCCAACTAAGTCAAGTGATTGTTGTTTAAACTAAAAGCAGTAAGAAAGCAGGAAATGGTTCGGTTTTCTCAAGCAGGAAAGAGTCACTCGGGAATGAGTCCCCCTAGCTCCTTAGTTAGGTTCAATTGTAATTACCCTGGGTTGATTTACTGTTGATTAGACTGCGGAAGATCCGAAAGTAGCTTGGAATCTCTTAAGCTGACCAAGCCCTCTCAGTCTAACTACCCGGCAGACGACTAGTCTTCACCGGGATAGAAAGCTGAGGCTATGAGCACAGAACTCCACTACTGGAATTGAATTCCAGTACAAAGCAGTAAATTGGCTAACTCTCGTATAACCAATCTCCTACTATCGAATGAAGAGGCTCTAACAACCTAATCAGATTCTATCTATCTCAGGTTGCAGCAGAAATCAAGAAAAGCTGATCAGACTTCAATCAATTCAATAAACATGCATCATTCGATTAAAACCAAACAGTATAATCATCCCAAGTCATTACAATCAAATCCCTAACACAAGGAACTAGGGTTCTTCATACCCAAGTGAGAGAAGGGTTCTACTCCATAGAGAGAGAGAAGAAAACAGTAATCAGAGTAGTCATACTCATAAAGATGAGGAAAATCTGCTCTGGGATGATGATTTCCACTCCTATGACGATCTCCAAGCTCGATTTGATGAAATCCAGCTCCAAGATAGCTTCTAGGATGTGTTCTTCGCACTTTCTCTCTCTAGGGCTCTGTTTTTGCTCTGAAAATCCGATTCTCTCACTTGTGGCTCGGAATTGGGTGAAAACCCAAGATTTCCCGACTCACACGGGCAGGCCACACGGCCGTGTGGCTCACCTAGTTGCCCGGGTGACTCAAAACGCGGCGTATCAATAAGTCGAACTTCAGGCTTCCCACACGGCCAGGGTCACACGGCCGTGTGGGAATTTTGCTCTGCCCGTGTTTGTCCTCGGCACAACTCACATGGCCACCTTGCTCCATCACACGGCCGTGTGGGAATTATTTGTGCCCGTGTGAAGGCTCGCACAATCCCACGCGGCCACATTGGTCACTTGCACGGCCGTGTGGGGTTTGTGTGTGCCCGTGTGGCTTCCTTAGCACCTCGCCACGCGTCCGATCTTCGTCCAATCGACCCCAAACTCGCTCCCAAGCCTCCATTCACGTACTAGGACCTGAAATATCACAAACAAGCACAACCTAGCGTGAAATCAGCCTAAAACACGAGAAACCACATCTCAAACGGTGTAAGAACGGGGGTAAAAACATGTGTAATTAACGGTCTATCACATGTGGTGTGAGCAACCACTGTCCATAATCCACTTAGGTGTCTCCATGCTCACTTGAAGACATTTCTGCAAGAACAAGATTCACGTTGTCTTTTTGACCCAGATTTTCTTGGGTCTACTTCTATTTTCCAGTGAGCAATTACTACTGAAATTACCTTTTTGATGACATGTAAAACATGTAGAGCTCGGTTTCTTAGTTTCTGAAATCGTTCTTTTTCTGCAGTCACGAATGATATGTCATGTTGGATGACAATAATAACACGCTATTTTGTTCAGATTTCTTTCCCCCGTTAATGTCTTGTGTTGTCGAATTGTAGCGATCTTCAGCTGTTCTCTAAGTTGAGAACATTCGACTCTTAGTTGATTAGTTTCGACTTGAGTAATGCTTAGGTGATTCTCTAGTGATTCTTTCTCTTGTTTGCAAGTATCTAGTTGGATTCTTAATTCTTCTGCTATTTTCAGTTTATGTTCATTATCACATTTCATCTTAGCGTATTTGATTTTGACATTATCAAATTCAATCTGAACCTCTCTAATGATTTCCTCCAAGAGATCATCACTATCGTAATACTTAGTTTCTATAGTACAGTGTGCTGAAAGGGACTTACTTGTTCCTCCCTGATGGATGTCTTATCATTGTCTTCTTCAGCTATGGCCATGAAGGATCTATGCACAGTCAATTCTTGCACATCCTCTCCTTCGTCTTTGCTGCAGCTCCAGGTGGCTGCTAGATCTCGTTCCTTGCAAAGTTGAGGATATTCCGCCTTTATGTGTCCTGCTCTCCCACACTTAAAGCACCCAGTTGAGTTTACTCCTTAAGTGGTCTGAGTTTGGTTGTTCCTTCCTTTGAAATAACCCTTAGAATGAGCATTTATGTGCCCTCCTTCAATCTTTTCAGCGTCTTTGTTTCTGGAAACAAAGTCCCCACGTCGTCTTTCTTGACGTGCTCTGAGCATTCTGCTGATTTGCTTGCTAAGAAGTGCAAGTTCTTCGTCATCCATTTCTTCTAGTTCTTCAGATTCTTCAACTGAACCGATGGCTCTGAAGGCGATTCCTTTCTTTCCTTTGTAGTTGCTATCAATACCGTTTTTGTTTATTCTTGACTTCTTAACTTGAGATTTCCCCTCGTAAGTTACTTGAAGCTTATCCCAAATTTCCTTGGCAGTTTTGTACCCAGCCACCTTGTGATATTCTTCCGGGCAAAGCGCACAGTTGATCTTTTACTGCAGAATCCTTCTTATCTTGTTTTGCTTAACCTTCCAAGTCTGTAAGAATTTCCAGATCCACGAGTTGATCTTTCTTGCCATATTCCTTCTTATTGTTGATCTATTGGCTGGTTTTCCTCCAACATCAAGGTCTTCTACGCGTAGTAGATAGACTGGAAGTGCTTCTCACGTCTCTGACCTAGAACAACTCCGACTGCATAGTCACTCCATCGCACATCAGCTCAAAGGGAAGAGACCAGTCATGAGTCACCATGATGGGTTCATGGGTAAGCTTCTCCTTCAATGTCTCGAATGCAGCTGTGCACTCAGGAGTGAACTGGAATGGTGCATCCTTCTCCAGCAACTTGATCAAAGGCAGGGCAATCTTCGAGAAATCCTTAATAAACCACTTGTAGAAACCTGCATTACCTAGAAAGCTGCGGATCCCCTTCACAGAGATGGGAGGAGGTAGTTTACTGATCGTCTCTATCTTCGCACGATCCACCTCAATCCCCTGCTTGGAGATCTTGTGCCCGAGCAAAATCCCCTCACGAACCAATAAATGGCACTTCTCCCAGCTGAGTGTCAGACTAGTCTCCTCGCACCTCTTCAGAACAAGTTCCAGGTTATGGAGAAAATGAGTGAAGGAGTCTCCGTAAACCGAGAAGTTATCCATGAAGACTTCCATGATCTCTCCAACCAGTCTTTCGAGGATTGCCAGCATACATCTCTGGAAGGTCGCCAGTCCATTACATAACCCAAATGGAATCCTCCGGTAAGCAAAAGTACCGAAGGGGCAAGTGAATGTAGTCTTCGTTTGGTCCTCTAGCGCAATGGGAATCTGGAAGTATCCAGACATGCCATCCAGGAAGTAGTAGAACTCAAGGCCAACCAACCTCTCCAGCATCTGATCAATGAAAGGTAGGGAAAAATGGTCCTTCCTGGTGGCATCATTCAGGCGCCTGTAATCGATGCAGCCTCTCTAGCCGGTCACAGTCCGCATAGGGATCAGCTCGTTCTTCTCATTCAGGACCACAGTCATCCCGCCTTTCTTCGGGACCACCTGAGTGGGTCTGACCCACTTGCTATCAGAGATAGCAAAGATGATCCCTGCATCCATTAGCTTCACAATCTCTGCCCGGACCACTGCCTCCAAGTTAGGAGTCAACCTCCGTTGCGGCTGCCTGACTAGCTTAACCTCATCCTCCATCAGAATTCTGTGGGAGCAGAATGATGGGCTAATGCCTCGGATGTCAATTATATTCCACGGCATAGCCCGGGCATACTTCTTCAGTAGAGCCACCAGTCTGCTCTTCTACTCGGGTGTCAGATCCGAGCTAATAAAGACCGGGAGCTTATTCCCCTCTCGGAGAAATGCATACTCCAGGTGAGAGGGGAGGGGTTTAAGATCCAGCTCTGGTGGCTCCTCCAATGATGTGGCGATCCGGTGCGAGATAGGGATCGGCTAGAATGGTTTTTCTCGCCCCTCGATCGCGGCTTCGTCTAGCTCCGCGAGCTGCAACTCCTGTGATGCTTGTTCCCCTTGCAAAAGACAACGCTCGAGGAAATCGTCAGTACCCGCACTCGTGATGGCGAGTACGACCTCGAAATCAACAATAACATCGCAGTAGTCTAGATCCTCATGGATCTGGGGGTGTTTCATATTATCAGAAACAGAGAAGGTGATTTGTTCACCCCCAGCCATCAAAATTAACTTCCCATCATTCACATCAATAAGCGCCTTGGCGGTGGCAAGAAAAGGTCTACCCAGTTTTAAGGCACATCCACATCCTCATTTATATCAAGAATAACAAAATCAATGAGATATGAGAATGGCCCCACTGCGACTATCAAGTCCTCTGCAATGCCCCTAGGATGCACAATGGATCTATCAGCAAGTTGAATGCTCATCCTAGTATTACTGGGTTCACCTAGGCCTAGCTTCTTAAACAGTTTATATGGCATTACGTTTATGCTTCCGCCTATATCCGCCAAGGACTTTCCTAGATGCAAACTACCAATCATACAAGGGATAGTGAAACTCCCTGGGTCTTTGCGCTTCTCTGGTAGCTTGTTCTGCAGGATGGCAGAACACTCCTCATTGACCATCACCTTCGACAGATCCCCAAGCTTCCTCTTGTTGGTGAGGAGATCTTTCATGAACTTAGCATACTTGGGGATCTTCAACAATGTCTCCACGAAGGGCATACTGATGTTCACCTGCTTCAACATTGCCATGAACTTGGCAAACTCAGTCTCTAGTCGGTCTTTGTGCAACCGGGTAGTAAAGGGGAGCTGAGGGACATACTCCTTCACCACTGGTTGCGGCTCAAGAGTAGGCACCTCAACCCCCTTCCCCATTTCTTCTTCATTAGCTGGAAGTGCTTAAGCAGGGGTCTCTCTCTCCTGTCGTGCCCAGACAGGTGGATCCGCATTCACTTTGCCACTCCTGGTAGAAATGGCCTGGCAGTGTTCATTTGAGTCCTGCGGATGAGGAATGGCCTGCCCTGGTAAAGTACCTAGAGCCCTCTGTGCTACAGCGTGGGCCACACTCCCAAGCTGGGTCTGGATATCCCGCAGCACAGCCTGCGTGTTTCTCTGGCCAGCTTCTAGCTCCAAGAATTTACCTGAGGCTTTCTCCATGAACTGCTCGATGTTTCTGAACTTATTCGCACTGGAGGTGGCCAGAGAACCCACCAGATCTCGCAAATCGGCCATAGGGTCATTTTGTATAGGGGTTGTGGGGGCTGCACCTGGCTGCTGAAATGGCCTCATATGTGACTGAGGAGGAGCTGGCCCCTGTCTGGTCGGATAAAGAGGCTATTTTTGTTGCTAGAATTTCCCTTGTCGTGGTTGGTAAGGAGGCCACTAAAAGCCTGACGGTCTCTGGGAGGCTGGTGGTCGAGGATTAGGTCCATTCCAGGAGAAGTTGGGATGATGGCTCCACCCCTCATTATAAGTGTTGCTGTAGAGGTCGAAACGTCTGGCATTGTCGATGAAGTCCACCTACTCCTAGGGATTAGTCGACTCCCTCATCGCCTGACAGTCTTCTACAGTGTGATGGGAGCTTTCGCACCACTAGCAGTGCATTGCGTGTTGCTGTCCTGTCCCTGAAACCATTCAAGAACGATCAATGGCTGAGACCAACTTAGATACAACCTGCACCAACCCAGACAATTGGGTGGCTATAGCATGCACACCCCGACCTGGTGCTCGTCTCGATCTCCTAGCAGTGCCCCAATCCTATCCCTGCTCTGTCATCTCTTTAAAGAGTCGATTCAGCTGCGGTGGGGTCTTGGTCAGCATGTTCCCGCCGCAGACCGAGTCAATCAGCTGCTTGTCTTCTATGAAGAGGGTGTGGTAGAAGGTCCCCACCTTGAAGGCGTCATTGAACCCATGATTGCGACACTTCAGGAAAAGACTGGTGTATTTTTCCCAAGCATCCCGAATGGTTTCATCTTCCTCCTGGGCAAAGTGGGTGATCTTCTTCTGCAAGTTCGCCGTCTCTGATGGAGGATGATAGCGGGTGAGTAACTTGTCCGCCAAGTTGGCGAACGTGGTGATCGATCTCGGAGGCCGAGTGTCTAGCCACTCCTTGGCTTGCCCCTCCAGAGTGAATGGGAAGTACCTTGGCTGGATGGCATCGGCTGGGACCCCATTTATCTTGATCTCATCGATGAGCTCGTGAAATCACCGCAGATGCGACACTCCCCCTCTTTTCCACGGAGTACCACCGAGCCGTGCAACATGGTGATGACAGAGGTGCTCACCTCGAAGTTATTGGCTTGAACTTGAGGGTGCTGGATGGGCGACCTCATGTTCGTGGCTCTAGTGGTCCAGTAATATTCCATGGTGTGCTCATCCGGGACGACCACATTGTTGTTTGAGGCTCACCCATGTCTTCCTCCTGGTGGATCTGCAGCTGTGCTAGAGCCTCCTCCCCAGCCAGTCGCGCCTTTAGAGCTCGCTTGAAGTTCCTACAGGTTCGTTCAAGCTCTTGGTCTAATGGCAGTAAGTCTCCTGACTGGCTACGGGTCATGCACTACCTACACACAGAATGCAAACACAACCCATGAAGGCACAAAGGTGGAAGAGAGAGAACACAGTAAAGAAAAAGCTAGAGTAACAAACTTTCACGTTTCCACAATAACCTAGAGTCCCCGGCAATGGCGCCAAAAACTTGACACGCTAAAACACAACACCCAACTGCGACCAAGTGTAATCGCATTCCGGAAATGCAGAATAGTGGCAAGTTCTATTTATCAACCCGGGGTCTAGATCTACTGCCTACTCAGTGATTATCTATTTGTCTAGCAGACTAAGTTGAGTGAGTGTGATTTTAAGCTAAAGCAGTAAGAAAGCAGGAAATCGTTCGAAGTTCTTAAGCAAGGGAATGAGTCCCCCTAGCTCCTTAGTTAGGTCAAAGTTGTAATTACCTTTGGTTGATTTACTGTTGATTAAACTGCAGAAGATCCACCAGTAGCCTGGAATCTCTTAAGCTGACCAATCCCTCTCAGACAGACTACCGGCAGACGACTAGTCGTCACCGGGATAGAACGTTGAGGCAATTAACACAGAACTCCACTACTGGAATTGGATTCCAGTACAAAGCAGTGAATCGACTAACTCTCGTATAATCAATTCACTACTGCCGATTGAAGAAGCTCTAACAACCTAATCAGATTCTATCTATCTCAGGTTGCAGCAGAAATCAAGAAAAGATGATCAGGCTTCAATTGACTCAATCAAAACACTTCAATCGATTATAATCAAGAAGTATCTCAAATCCAAACGTCATTGCAATCGATATCCCTAACACGTGGAACTAGGGTTCTTCATACCCAAGTGAGAGAGGGTTCTACTCCATAGAGAGAGAGAGGAAAACAGAAAACAAAGCTGTCATACTCATCAAGATGGGAAGAATCTGCTCTGGGATGATAATCTTCACTCCAAGGATGAAATCCAAGCTTGATTGATGAAACCCAGCTCCAAAATCACCTTTAAGGTGTGTTCTTCGCACTTTGTCTCTCTAGCACTCTGTTTCTAGCTCTGAAAATCGATTTCCCCTTCAAAAGTCCCGAAATTGGGTTAAAACCCAGAATTCCGCGACTACACGGCCCTGTAGAATTGACAGCTGCCCATGTGGAAGTATAAAACGCCGTGTTTCACTTAAGTGCCTTCATGCACGCTACACGCCAGAACCGCACGACTGTGTGAAATCTTGGCCTACCCGTGTGAGCTCCCTGGGAATTCCACACGGTCACAAAGGACCCTTTACACGGCCAGTGTGGTTTGCCCGCGCAAAGGGGTTTCACACGGCCACATCACACGGCCGTGTGGTCTTTAGGTCTGGCCGTGTGGTTTCCCAAGCTTTCTGTCAATCGCTCCAACTTCGTCCAATCGACCCCGAACTCATGCCTGAACTCATGCCTGAACCTTCCTTCATGTACTAGGACCTGAAATATCACAAACACGAACAACCTAGCGTGAAATCACCCTAAAACACGAGAGATGAGACTCAAACGGTAAAGGAATGGTGGACATGTGTATATATCAACTCATTAGAAGGGCAAGGGAATAGCGGAATAGCAAGTGTATCGTGAGTAAATTCTAACCTAGTAACTTAATTAATACGAGCATGATATTTGGGTCATGAAGCAGCCCAAATCCGAGGTAGCGAATTTAACGATGGTAAAGTGTGGTTGTGTGTTTAAGTATGTGTTAATGATTATATTATATTATATGATATGATGATAATGTGGTGTTATTTTTATGTTAATGTATGGACATTGAAGTGCCAGAGGAAACCTCAATGTGGAAAATGATAAGAATGTTGATGAGATGAGCATAAAGAGGCATGGAAGGCCTCTGTGATGATGACAATGATGTTGTTAATGATAATGGTTATGCATGTGATGTGGATGATGGTTATGGATTTGATATGATGTGATATGAATGTATGTTTCTTTGTGTGTGTGTTTAACGGTTAGTCATGCACCCGGAGAATATGATGATGTGTTAAAAAATTTCCACAGATTAGAAGGTTTGAACTAGAAGTCAAGGGAACTCGGAAAGGCTCAGCTCGGCTTCAATGAGGTGGGATGGTGGACTCGGAATCCAACATGACTTGTTTATGGTATTTTGAAAGAAGATTATCTTCTCTACTGTCATGTGTTTTGAAGTTTTAAAATTTTATGTAAAATATGGTCTGATTTGTAAACTAAGCAGAATTGTAAAATAGTTTTACTTAGTATGATCTTGTGAATGTTTTAAATTATGTATGGGTGTTACAATCAATCTCTTTCTAGGTACAGGTTCTCCGATTTCACTCTTCCCTTCGGATTGTTAGCTCCAGCGGGTGCAGCTCGCTAGTAACATCCCCTTCTTGGAGTATGTTAGCAAATTCCTCGAGAGGGGCAGGATACTATGACTACCCCAAAAGGGGTTGGGTTTTTGCCTCCTGCAGCTATCCACGTGTCCTTCATCTTTGGGTAAGTATTAATGATTATTGTTTTATTGGGAAGTTGTCATTATTATTGCTTTATTGGGAAAATTCTCATAATAATGATGCATGGGAAAGTTCCCATAATAATGATACACGGGAAACAACAATCTTTCATCTCCCCTTCTCTTCCTTTCAAATTTCTTTCCACCAGAACCCTCTCCCGGCGTCTTCTCAGTCCAGCAAACCCTCCCTCCGGCGGTCCACCCTCCGTCGGCCAACTTCCATCAGTGGCCCAACTTATCGTTGCCTCCCTTTCCGCTGACCCTCTCCCGTCCCTCCGTTCCCCTCGAGTCTCCTCTCATGCGACATCGACTTCATCACTTCACACGGTCGGAAATCATCAAGATGATCTGGACGATTTCGTCTCTAACGTCGAGCATATGGAAGACGGCGGCAGAGGAAACGTACCAGTGGAGTGGTACGTGTACCAGTGGAGTGGTACGTGTACCACTGGATTGGTACGTGTACCAGTGGAGTGGTATTTGTATCATTGAAGTGGTAATGCATTGTTGCTCCGTTATTGTTTATCATTGTTATGAAAAATATCATTGCACTGGTATTGTTCTCACTCTAACCTACCTTGTGGATTGCTCGCACCAGTGGAGTGGTACGTGTACCAGTGGAGTGGTACGTGTACCAGTGGAGTGGTACGTGTAATTAATGTACCAGTGAGAGAAATTAATTATGTAATTAATGGGGGTGATTTCGTTTTTCCCCAGATTCTTTCTCTTTTTCAATGTGGTGAGAGACCCGAAATTACAAGATTAAAAAAAATAAAAAAACCAGTTTAATTAATACATGCCAATGATTGGAAATAAAATTGGCCAATCATAAAGGGGGTGTCAAAAATCACTACCCCTTTAGGGGTAGTCAGGCTAACCGAACCCTCCTCGAGAGCCTTCCAAGCAACTCATCAACAATAACTGCTTCTTGGACTTCTTAACTTCCTTTAGGAAATGAAGTATTTGTGATACCTTCGTTGGTGAAGCATATTTTGATTAGGTGCTTGTTTAGGTATCCTGCGTATCAAGAAACTTAGACCTACAAAAATTTTCAAGGTTAATTATGTTGTAAAAGATGCTAAAATCTATGACGTTGGTGATCAAATTCACGGGAGTGTATATATTATCTCAAACCACTTTCTAACGCATTGTTATGGGATCGGGTTCATCTTACGGGTGGAGTATAAAGGAGTGTATGTTTTATCAACAAATTGAACTTTTGAATTACCTTAATGGGTTTTTTTAGTACGAATTAGCTTAGAAGGTTTTAAAAAGAAGAGTTTCAGGTTGATTGGTTAAGTTTGATATGGTTAAGTCAATGAGGTAGTAATGAGCGATTACATGTGGGACATGGTAGCCAGACCTCATTGTACACTCTCTTTTTTTATCTCTATGTGCTAAATTCTTTTTTTGTTTAGGAAGATGAACCCTATGTTGTATATTTTTTATGGGTTTGTATGTAAGAATGATTGTGGATCTATTATATATGTCTATTTGATGTTTAATCTTGTCATTCCTTGCTTTAGTAAAGGTTGTTATTGCTTGTTGTTGGCCCAAGTTGAGGTAACCATCCCCAAGATCAAGACTATACATAAACTAGTGTGGAACTTGGATTGCATTATCATTTAGTCGAAGTCCCATTTGCCATTGGGCTTGTCTCCAATTTGAGGAATCTAGGCTTATTGCTCCATGTGATTTGTGGGTTGCAAGATCCTTGAGCGAAGAATTTTACTAGAAGTTCATTGAATGGACATGATCATTACATTAGGTGCTAGCTTGAGTAATTCCTCGCAACTTAGATGATGGGGGAATGATAACACATAGATTGTTGTATTTATCTATCCATTTCTTAGGTGTTTATATTCCATAATCATCATCTTTGGCCATTTGATATTGATTTTGTTCTATATTTTCTTCCTATCGTCATACTCTAAGATTTAGCATGAGTTTATCGTTCTTTAGGCATTTGGTTTGAATTTTTTCATTCTAATCCTATTCTAGACTAGGTTGTGCTTTTTTATACTTAATATCAAATCCTGACATATGATTATAAAGATGTATGTCAAGTTTCGTGCCAATTAGAAGTCTTTTGAAGGACAAAAATATGATGGAAAAAAGACTCAAGCACACGTCACGGTCGTGGCCCAAAGCGTGGCCAAGTTCACGACTCATGTTCACGTTCATGAACTCCCAATTCTGCCATGAACTCCACTTCGAGCCGACAAACGATGATTCAAGAAGGTCTCGCAATCTGACTCACAACCACGACAAGCCAGGCCATGAGAAATGATCCTGAGCACAAGAAAATGTCTACATGCGTGAACTTTGTCAATTTGCCCGTGAACCGGCCTACCCAAAGACCGTAGCCCAAACTGTGGACAGTGGAAGATTTCACAAAGTTCACGTGACATTGTCAGAGATCACTGTCGGGTTTTCCTTTGAACCTAGGTCGTGATATTTGACATGTGTGGTATATAAACATAAGGGGGTCTATTTTAGAGGAAAGGGGGACATCCTAGAGAGAGAAATCAAGCATTATCAAGATGTAGAATGAGAGTGACGAGTTTGGAGGCTTGTTAGTAGATTTTTTTCACCGAATCAACCCCAAATCCTTCAAGATTCAAGAGGGTGGCAATAGCAAGAAGGACATGATGGATCTAGCTCAAGATTTGTGTTCTTTTCCCCGTTGTACACTTACTCTCTATGAACTAAACCCTAGTGTTAGTTAGATGTAGAAATCTCTAGATGTTTATTAGAGATTGTGTTGTATGGATGGTGGTATATTGATTTGCTTTTAACTAACTATTTATGATTATTATGATGTATGATTCTTGGGTTCCATTTATGTGATTGCGAGTTTTTTCCAATTTCTAGTGTTTGACCCACCATAGGTGTGGGGTATTTTTGTGGGTGACTTGATAACATCCTCATAAGATTTTTCCCTTGCTCTATGTCTATCTAGTGATTGCATGAATTGGAATTCTAGTTGGGTGTAATTATATCTTGGAGATTGACGAGGTGATCATGTCCTAATCTCCAGGTTTTGGACAACCATTAGATAGACGAGGATTGTGTGGTAGACTACATAATGGCGCCACATGACCCTTTCATAGTGATTTTATCTCATGAAGAGTGGGATAGCTTCATTAGTGGAGTTCCAATTTAAATGCATCACCTAGGTAGTTGGGGTTGCGAGAATTTATAATCAAGTCCCTCTACTTATGTGATAGGAGCTCTAGTTACCTTATCATTGAGTTAGAGGTTTGGATAGGTATTTCCATGGAGTGAATGATGAATCAATCCAATCCCTTATAATGTGAACCCTTAACAAGCGTCGAAGTTATTTCGAAGTCTACCGACGCTACCTCTTCTTTATTGATCTCCCTTTCTATTAGTTTTGTTTCTTTCTTTGTTAGTTTTGTTCACACTTAAACAATCAACCACCTATTTGGAATAGATAGTAGGTCCAAGTCGAGACTATTAGTAGACCTAGAGACCCCTTGGAATATGACTCAAAGCCACTATACTACAAGTCTAGCATTGGTATGCTTGTCATTGTTAGGGGAAGGAGTACATGAGCATAGATTACATATTTAAACCTCATGAAAAAAATACACTGTTGCAAGGGAGATTTAAGTTATTATGAAAGGCTAAGAGCTACTAGTTTAGTCTTATGTTTGTGTTTGTTTATATTTGAATGTGGTAGTTGTATGTTCTTGAGTATGAAATCTTGTATTGTCTTTTCTTTGGTGTATTGTTAAACCACTCTTCTCTTCTAAGGACAGTTTGTGTTATTTGATCTTCTTTTTTAGTGTTGTTGTATGTGTAATCTTTAGAACATGAACCCCTATGGCTTCAACCAAGTGTGTGGTTATCAACCATATCACGAATGATGTTGCCCTAAAACTTCAAGAAGAAGTGAAGGCCGAGGTTCTCGGAACAACCCTCTCTCCATGCAAATCAACCGTACACTTATGGTTATCGAGTTCCCCCATGGTTCTTCGAGAACCACCTTCATATCTCAATTGGAACTCTCCATCACCCCTGGAGTCGAAGAAAATATTGGAGGTAGAATTGGAGAAATTTATGGCTGCGAGTGATAGGCAATGCATCCTACACCACCACCAAAGCGCAGGAGCACTCAGGAGTTGGCATTTGACCGCTTCAACATTCCAAAAGAATGCATAAATACCAATGATCCCGGCATCTCCTAATCATCAAGAAGAAGAAAATCTAGAAGGAAACAATGATAAGGTTATGAATGAAGAAGAAAATGAAGAAACGGAGGAGCTTGAGTCTCAATAAAGAGAAGATTCTTCACAAGGAGAAGGGATGAAGAGGTTGAATCACAAGGGGTAATCGAGGTTGTGGGGATAAATGACACAAATATTGTTTTTTTTTTTAATTTACCACCAATATGGCGGATTAAGAAGTATTTACAGAGATATTGTGTTTTGGACACACAAAATGGCGACAACACCTGGGACTTAGGCGCCGCCGCTCTGGATGATATTTTGGATTAAGAGACAGCGGCGGCGCCGAAGAGTCAGGCGGCAGCGCCGGTGAGTCCAGCGAGTTAGGTAAGAAACTGTCCCAGGTGGCGGCGCCCGAGACTAGAGTGGCGGCGCCTGAGTCATCAGCGAGTTAGGTAGCCTCCCCCCTATATAAAAACCCAGCCAATTCATTTCAGTTTCACACCACAAAAAAATCGTTCAAAAAACAAAGGAGCTTTGGAGCTCTGGTTGCTGCTGCAAAAATGGCTAATAGGTAAGAGACGCATTTATTTTTGTAATTATATTATTCAAATGTTATTATGATTGTGTTTAGTTTTAATTAGTGAGTCTGTTTTTTTGTAGTGATTTTAGAAGATTTGAACTAGTCGTTCGATGGAAATCGGAGAAAGTAGAAGATAATTTGGGCGTCAAATTCGTTGGTGGTAGTAGTTTTCAGATGACGATTCCATCCAGGGTCACATATCATTATCTTTGTGAGAATCTAATTCCGAGAATACGGCGTAGAGACGAAGCAGTACAAGATAGTGATGTGATCACAAGTTTCATTTACCGTCTTCCAGAATGGCAGAATGGTGTTTTATTTCATTATGCAATGCCTATTGTGGATGATGATAGCTTGAATGTGCTTTGGAATTTTATGGCACAAAATCCTTATTGTTTGGGTGCTGAGATACATGTTGAGCTCAGTGAGGATCAGGGTGGAGAGGTAGAAGATGATACATGGAGCGTGCCATCCGATCATGCCTATGGTGACGGTGATGACGGAGAGGAGGAAGATGAGGAGGAGGAGGAGGAGGAAGAGGGGGAAGAAGTGCCTAATTATCCTCCATATTTTTACTTGCAGGGTAATGAAGAGGACGAAGAATACTCACTTGTTGATTCATATGGCGTAATTCCAATGCATATTGTTGATAGTTTTGAAGGAGAATTCTACAAGGGGCAGATATTTCACTCGAAACAAGCTGCACAGATGGCGATTAAACACCACGCACTACAACGCAACTTTCAATATGGCGTGGTGGAGTCGTCACCTTCAATCTGGAAGGTCAGATGCTTGAGGCACAAGGATGACAATTGTCCTTGGATGGTGCGGTTTGGATGTCGAGATGCTGGAGGCGAATGGACTGTGAGAAAGGCTGAGTTGGTGCATTCTTGTAGCAGTACGACTCAACCGACGGATCATCGCCATCTTGATGTCGACATGATATCTGAGGCCGTCAAACCATACTGACGACTGCTGGCCGAAAGCCATCGAAGACCACGTGGATGTGCATCCTCGGTGGCCTGTGCCCTCGTCTCTGAATCTCGAGGAGCTAGATGTGGGAATCGCTCCCACGCCCAGAACTGCAGTAGGGCGACCCATCCACCAAGGTCACCGGCTAGAGAAGTGCCGGTATGCGAAATGTGCAAAGTCGACCTACCCATCTCACGGTACAGGTAGGATAAAACAGCAGCTCCCCATGCGAACCCTCCAGCCCTCTCCCAATCCTCAATCAGAAGTAGGTACTGTAGGTGCACCGTAGATCCAGACCGATCCGGGAAAAGTACACCTCCAATCAGAGATAGAGCATAAGCTCGTGCAAACTGCTCTATAACCTCCTGTGATGCATCATCCGGCAGATGGCTGAATTCAACCCTCAGCCATGTAATCCTAACAACAGCGACCCCGCCTACAAGATCATAAGGAACCCGTCCTAACAGTCGCAAACAGATCGCCGACCACTCCTCATCCGGTATATCAACTACGACGGCATCACCGTCGATCGCCAAACCGGGCAGTGTAACAACGTCCTCTAACGTGATCGTGACCTCACCACACGGTAGATGGAAGGTCGACGTCTCGGGTCGCCACCGCTCTACGAGTGCAGTAATCAAACTCGCATCGGGGTTCATAGGGACTAGGGGCACGACACTTAACAAGCCTGCCGCTTCGAGATATGGCCGATAAAGCTCACGGTAAGGTACTAAAATGGTCGTACCTCGAACATGGAAAGATCGATCACCAGCCTATATAGTGCACAAAACTTATATTAATTTATCTTCATTCGTAATAATTCTAATTTCACCTAATTAATTCTAATCTATCTAATCTAATATCAAATTATACTAATTTCAAAAAATCTAATACGTAATCCTATTCTCTAACAGTACAGTTCAGTTCACCAACTAAAATAATCTAATTAGCTAATTAACTTTACATGAACAATTATTAAATACTTACCTCGTTTGTCCAAACAGAGTCAATACGATGTTGGCCATGTCCCCAAAGAAGTGTCGCATCGACCGGACTTGGATCAATTGTCGCCGGCGGTAATCTCATCGAATAAGGATCCATAAGCCTAGGAACTGCAAAAACAAACAACAAAACATCAATAAAAAAACACAAACCATTAAAAAAAAAATTCAAGCCGCCGACGAGAGTCTCACCGCGCAAACGGCTGCCACGACCTCGTCGGCCTCTCCCCCTGCCTCTGCCGGCGGCTTCTTCGTCGGAAGACATCAGCGGCGGCGCTTCAGACTGCAGCGGCGGCTCCCCTCTCTGCGGCGGCGGCGCTCAATCCCCAGCGGCGGCGCTCCCAGCTGCGGCGAGGGCGCTCGACTCCCCAGCGGCGGCGCTCCCTTCGACGGCGGCGGCGCTTCACTTGCAGGCGGCGGCGCTCCACTCGCAGGCGCCGGCGCTCAGTTGCGGCGGGGATCTCTGTTCGGGCAAAGAAAGAAGAAGAAGAGGAGGGTTTGGGGGGGGGGGGGGGGTTGTGTGGTCTCGGGAAGAAGGAGGGGAGGAGAGTTGTGTGGCTGGGAAAAGAGATAAGGGTGGAGGGGAGGGGGGGGGGCCCGAGCCCGAGGGAAATTTTAAAAAAAATTAGTTTGAGGCGGCGGCGCTCGGGACTTGGGCGCCAGCGCCCGGAACTTTAGGTTCGGCGGCGGCGCCTGAGTCTCCGGTGTGGCCGCTAAAGCCTTTTCCAAAAACACAATATCTGTGTCATTTGTTTTTAATCCGCCATATTGGTGGTAAATTAAAAAAAAAAACAATATTTATGTCATTAACCCAGGTTGTGGTGTATGTGAATGAGCCGAAGTATTTAATAGTCTTTTGGACATTTTAATATTTAATTTCTTGTTTCTATTATTTAAGTGTTGTTTATGAATTTTATCAACATAAATAATGTGGAAGCCACACCCCGGCTACCTCAGCGTCAAATGATGATTTACAAACGCAAAAAATATTTGATTGCTAATGTCGATGGTCCACCCAAATTTCAGTCTATATTTGTCCATTTATTTCAAAATTCAGACAAAAAGTCATATTTGAAAGTTAGGGTTAATACCTTATTATGGCCTGAAGTATGACCATATAATCAACTTTGGCTCGTGGTTTTAGAAATTAACATCTTGGCCTCAACTATATAGCATATAGTCTAGTTTGGCCGGATGTCAGTTTTGACCGTCAATTTGGACGGTCAACGCTCCAGCTCACCGCCACGTTAGTGACAAATAAATAAAAAATTCAAAATATTTTCTGATTTCCTTTATCTAACAAAATAATAAAGAATGGTAAACAAAATATATATTGTGGACACAAATTTCCCAGATCCGCCAATTTCCCAAATCCCTCTCTTCCTTCTTCTTCTTCTTCTTCTTCGTTTCAGCTTCACCACCGCCGCCTCTCTTTCTTCTTCTTCTTCTTCTTCTTCTTCATCATCATTTTAGCTTGACCACCGCCGCCTCTCTTCCGCCGCGTACTTCCCCCACACCCTCTCCCTCGCTCCCTTGTACTGCCTCCAGCCGCGAGATCTCGTAGCCACGGTCGAATAGGGGATGGTTTTAGGTTTTGATTCGAGCTTCCGGATCGGGGATGGCGGAGGAAAAAAAATGGGGGGCGAAGATAACTTTTTTCTTATTATTACCTTCAATCTGATGATGTACTCTTCCTCTTTCTCGACGAAGAAGGAGTTGAAATTCTCAAGCTCGTCTTCCAGAAGCTTAATGAAATCGATCTCCTCCTCCTTCATGGCGTCGTCCAGTCTCGGCCGCTTAGCAGGCCTATCTCCTGGCCGTCACCAGCCCTGTTGGGATCGATGAGCTTCAATTTCTTTTTTAGCTCCCTGTAGGAGAGGAACTTGTCCCTCCATTCGGGCAGAGTCTCGTCGATCTTAGTACTTAGGCTGTGAATATGAGGAGGAAGAAGGCGGAGAATTATATTGGAGAGGTTTGGGGGGTTTTGGGGTTTATTGTGAGTGGATAGAGAAGTAGGGTTAGAGCTTTCTTTCATTATTCATATTTTATTTTAGGTTTAATACACTTGTATATCCAAAACTTTCACGGTTGTGCCAATAATATCTAAACTTCCCGAAATACCACTTATATCCATGTTTTAAAGTTGTTCTTTGCCAAATCTATCCATTTCCCAATATATTTTTGGTTAAATACACTTGTATATCCAAAAACACCGTTAAAGAATGTGAAGGAATTGGATATAAGTGGTATTTCAGGAAATTTGGATATTATTGGCACAACCGTGAAAGTTTTGAATATACAAGTGTATTTAACCTTTATTTTAGGCTTAATTTTATATATTTATATAATTTGATAAACAAAATATAAAAAAATAATTTGAAATTAGAATTTTTTTATTCATTTAGTGCTGAGTTGGAGCGTTCACCGTCCCAACTGACGGTCAAAACTGACATTTGACCAAACTAGATTATATGCCGCATATGTGAAACTAGGATGTTAATTTCTGAAACCACAGACCAAAATTGATTATATCTTAATAACCTTATTAACCCTTGAAAGTTAATCCAAAATAGGTTATCGATTGAAAGTTGTTTTGCTATGTCGCCAAATCATGCGCCACGCCACGTGTAGTTTCAGTTTTACCTTCTTCTCCGTGACTTGGTATTCTGGTTCAACTGCCCATTCTGATAGTTGCCCATATTATCCACAAATCTAATGGATTCCATTGTTATCTACAAAGTCATCTTGTCCATTCAACGAAAAGAGAGAATAAAAAGCAATTTATCTTCTTTCTTCTTCCCCATAACAAGCTTTTAATATAATACCCATCAAGCAATTCATTCATATCAGAACATGAAATGCCCAGAACTGCTCCTCCATTGAAAATCATGCAATCAATTCAGTTATGGAAAAACAAGACAAAAACAGTGAGGATGTACCATCAAAACCAGAGACTAGCCGAAATCCGTTCACTGTGTTAAGAAAACAGAACAAGGCCAGGGATTAACAAGTAAGCAACTTAGCTTTAACAAAATTGGCACCCATCATCATTCTTAGTAGATTAGATGCCCTCCCTCAAGCAGTAAGATACCTTCTCCTTATTTCCTACAGAAACAGAAATTAGAGAGCTAGTCACCCATGCAGGTTTGGCGGCTATGGCTTCTTCTCTCCTCTTCTAACGCACTTTAACAGCAAAGGCAAGTGACGCAGCAGCGACAACTGTAGTAACAGATGAAACCATAGCCCAGAAGCTCTTCTTCTTCTCAGCTTCTGCAACAGACTTCTCAAGAGCTTCAACACGCTGCTTCATCTCCTCCACCTTTGCATCCTTGTCTCTGAAACAACTCCTGATCGCTTCCACTTGTTCTTCAACCTTCTGCACACCACCATCTACAGATCCATTGCTGCTGCTGCTGCTCTGGGAGACCAATTTCACAGTGTTGCTCAGCAGGCTCAAAGCTCGATCCAGCTCCTTCTCAGTTGATTTCAGCTTACCCTCCAATTCCACATTCTCAACATGTGTTTCTGCAAGCTTCTTCTCGATCGCACCACTAAGGTTCTTCAAGGATTCAATCTCGGCTTCCACTGCCTTCTTCTCTTCCATTAGGGTCTCTTTCTCAGAGTTTGCCTTCTCAAGCTTCACTGCAGCTTCCTCGATCCTAATCTCCTCCTCTGCAAGTTTAGACCTCAAGTTAACTCCATAACCCTGCTCGTCCTCCAAAGCCAACTGCAGATCATGTTTCTCCACCTTCAATCGCTCCAGTCTCTCTCTGTACTGAGTACGGTCAGAAGCTAACTCGTTGTTTCGAGCTTCTTGGGCCTTTATGGAGTCATTTGCTGCAATCAGAGAACCGGCCAACTCGCTTACCTTATTCAGCAGTTCTGCAACTTCAGACTCTTTACTCTTGGAGATTCCCTCAATCTCTTCCTTCTCTCGAGAGAGCTTATCGATCAATAGGTTCTTACCCTCCAATTCTCCACTAACGGAATCTATCATCCTACCGAGAGAATCCTTTTCCTCTGTCAATGTTTCGACCATCTTTATCTTCTCCCTCTGTTCTACAATCAAGGAATCGATCTCTCTTCTCATTGCTGTCTCCTTCTCAATTGCATCGCCATAGCTCATCTCCAATTCAATCACCTTCTCGCTCAGAAGGCCATTCTCAGTCGTGAAACTCAGCACAGAATCATTCAATCCCTTGATTTCTTCTTCCAAGCAACCAATCTTGACGATCTGATCACTCTTCTCAATCTCAATCGCATTCTTCTCATCAAGAATTCGCTCAATCTCAGCTTTCAGAGCTTCGATTTCACTCACCCTAACCGACAAATTCATCTCAGCAGAATCCCTAACTCGTTCAAGAAGCTCGACTTCCTTCTCTACGTCTTTCTTCTGGCTACTCAATACATCAATTTCAACCTTAAGTTCAAGAATTTTACCTTCGCTCGTATTTTGCTTCTCCTCCATCTCCTTCACTATCGCCTTCAAGCGTTCAGCTTCCTCAACCCTCCCGGAGAGCTCGCTTTCGATCGCATATTTCTCCCTGCAAATCTTGCTCAACCTCTCCCTCTCGGACTCGACATCGCCGGTCAACTTCTCGATTACCTCCCTCAGCGACCAGATCTCGCCTTCCTTCTCAAGATTCCCTCTCTTGAACGCGTCTTCCATTTCCTTAAGAGCCTCGAACGCGACGCTCCGTTCTATCTCTGAGCAAGCTATCTCGTCACTCCCGGCGAGGAAATCCGCGGCGCGCTTCTCCAACTCGGACTGCAGGCCTTTCTTCTCTCGCTCCAAGGTCTCCACATCCTGCCTCTTGGCCGCCACGGTCTTGATCAGCCGCTGGTTCAGCGCCTTCAGCTTCTCGTTTTCGGATACTTCCAAGGAGGAAATCCGCGATAGCGACGGAGGCTGCTGCTGATCCGCCATGGCCAATACTGGTTCTTGATCCTGTTGCTGATGCATCGGCGGCGGCGGGTTGTTGAGAGCCTCTTCGTTCTCAGTCTTGCCGTTCTGGTTGTGGTTCTTCTTCTTAGCCATTCTTTTGAGCTAGCCTTTCTTTGTGTGGGGGTGAAAAATGGGAGACAGAAAGGAGGAAATGCTATTGTTGGGGTTTTGCTAGGGTTTTAATGGCGGAGATGGAAATGAGAAATGTGGATTTGGTTTCGGGAGGAGGGAGGGAAGGGAGACGATTTTAAATCTCGCTTGTGGGGTGGGGCTCCCACTTCGAGGCACAACGAAATTTGATCCTGCGGCTTCGAGGGAGTTGAGTTGATAGAGTGACCAGAGTGAGGCGGATGGTGATAGGAAGGGACACGTGGTGCTGCTTGATTTGGGAGTTTTGATATCCACGTGGATAGTTTTAGGGTTGGCGGTTTGGCATACCCTTAATCGAGGAAGGATGCTCTAACTAAGGGGTGTTTATTCACTTGACTAATTCCCTTCCAACCCTTAGATCTGAAAACAGCAATCTGACGGTTAAAAAGTAAGAATGACTATTTAATTAATGACAGAGATAATTTGGGTATTATGTAAAATTACGAAGTATACAAACCGGATTTACAATTAGTACAAACCATAAAAATAGTACAAACTACAACGATAAACCATACAAATAGATTT
Source organism: Linum tenue (assembly GCA_946122785.1). Taxonomy (NCBI): domain Eukaryota; kingdom Viridiplantae; phylum Streptophyta; class Magnoliopsida; order Malpighiales; family Linaceae; genus Linum; species Linum tenue. The sequence goes on along the minus strand of CAMGYJ010000006.1, from coordinate 41,840,823 downwards.
ACAATCAATACAAAACATACGAACTGTACAAATAATACAAACTAGACCGACAAACAATACAAACCATACAAAATGAAAAAAACAGAACAACTGGGTTGACTTTGGAGGCTCCATCCCTATATAGAGTGGTTACGTCCCAAAGTCAACCTGGTTGTTTTTTAGACACACAAACATTACAAACATGTTGGACAAAAATGACAAACTAGACCGACAAACCATACAAACTAGAAAAACACCCGGGTTGACTTTGGAGGCTCCATTCCTATATAGTAGAGTTTCATCCAAAAGTCAACTAGGTTGTTTTTTAGACGTAAAAAACATTACAAACATGGTTGACAAAAATGATAAACATGGTGCACAAAAATAACAAAGCGTACAAACATTACAAAATAAACCGACAAACATTACAAAGCATACTAACAATACAAAATAACACTACTTACAATAGATGAGATCAATTGCAACCATTAGATTTTAATGAAGTTGAAGGCCTGAGATCGACTTAGTCAAGTGACTAAGGATCCCCCTTAATCACTTGATCTTAGCCCCCCTTAATCCCATGCACTCCAACCGAGTGTGGATCGGCGTTTCGTCGTCTAATGGCGGTTAGTCAGCATAGATGGGTTAGGATGGTCTGTAATGGGCTAGAAGGAAATGGGTATTGCATAGATTTTGGAGTTTGGACGGACTATTGGTCAAAATTCTACACTGGATGAGCTATTCACAAGCTGGGCTTTGCTTGTCTACAAGCTTTTCCAATACGTTAAAACTTAGGTAACCAGAGCGAGAGCATTAGATCATCAATTTTCAAATAATTTAGTACCAAGAGCATGAATAATTTAGTACTGAGCCCGCCGCTGTTTGTCCAGCTTGGAAGGTGTGACATTGGTTGGGATGCCACCGAATTTATCCAGTCTTGGGCCAGCTTTGTTTGCTTATGTGTTGCTGTGAGTGGCGAGTTGCCCTCAAATCAGCACTCATTCCCCCTTCGCTCTCTGCTTTTCTGCTTTTCTTTCTCTGCTTCTCTCAACTATTCCCTCTGATTGGTTGGCTGGTTTGGCTGGGCCTTCCTTGCCGTCACTTTGCAGCTGTCACAGAAAGCGCGCCAGCCTGCCTTGCCATCATTTCGCATCTGCAAGTCTGCAACCCACCCTCTCTCTATTGCTTCTTTTCTCTACCATGAAAAGCGCGCCGACCTCAAATGAATGACTCTCTCCAAAATAGAGGCTGAATATTTTGCGTCGTTTTAAGCGAGGAGGGATTGCATGCTTATGAGAGAGAATCTCTGTTCCAAATCTCATCGTTTTAGGCTGAATATCTTCCTCTCTACTTTTGCTTCTTTATTAGAGGATATGAGAGGGGGAGAGTCTCTGCTCCAAATCTCATCAGACGATTCTCTTTCTCTCAGCTTTTGCTTCTTTATTTGTTAACTGTTTCTCTCTCCTGAACGATTCTCACGCTCAACTCTCATTCTCCCTCTCCTCACAATCTCGACGCCGATCGAATCCTCCATTGAGTTTTGACGCCGATCGTATCCTGAACGATTCTCACGTTCAGCTACATTTTCTCTCTTCTCACGAACTCGACACGCTTTCCTGGACGATTATCACGCTCGACTCCATTTTCCCTCTTCTCACGAGCTCGACACCAAACTGATTTTTATGGTGGGTTTTTCTATTGCTGGTTGATTTGCTTTCTCTAAGTCGCTCATTTTGTTTCGGTAATTAACTAGGTTTTTCTTCCTCTTTTCTCCGACTGTCGCTAGGAGGTATTGAACGCGGGGTTCGAGTTTGATCAAGTTGTATTTCGGAAGTTTGGCTAGGGTTCAGAGTAGAGCTGAAAGGGCAGGCTGGTGAGTTTCAATCGGTAAGTGAATCTTTCTCTCTCTGAGTCTCTCGATCTCTCTCTTCAATGGGTTTGATGTGAGGTCTTCATGGTTGATTCCCCATCTTACTTTCAGATCTGCTTCTGGACGTAGCGTCTTCATCGATGAGGGAGGAACACTTATGCGGCACAATGTTTTTGCTCTATCCCTCTCTTCTAGGCTTTTTTCTTCAGGTTACGAGTCCCTGTTATAGATTTGGCTGGGCTGTGGAGGTTGTCGAATCCCAGTCAGACTGTTATAGTTCAGCAATGGGCGGATTTTACAGGCATGAGAAAGTTTTGCAGAGACCCAGATCTGCCACGACTTTTGAGCTTGATTTGTCAGAAGATTCTTGGCACTCGAAGGTACTATCTCTTCTGTTTTTTCGGTTCCTCTCTCTCGGTTTCTTTGGGTTGTACGAACAGATTGAATCTCACTTCTCTTCGCTTTGACCACAGGGATACTTTCATGCTTTTAGTTGGAACAACAAACGATGATGTTAGCCTCGAGAATCAGATAGGGAGATTGGGGGGAGCCTAGAGCGATGTGGCTTGAGGGCGGTCTTTTCCGTTTTTATTCATGGTTCAGCCAGATCTGCTGATCCGGTATCTGTTTGTTTCATTTTCCTTGTTCTTTTGTGTAGACACCACATTTTGTCCGGGACAGACATTATACTTAAAACATAGAAACTAAAAATTAAAGTGAATGTTCGGATAGAATTAGTTTAAAATTGAAGTGAATGTCCGGATAGAATTAGCTGAAATTAACAATGACGAGTCAATGAGTACCATTTTTTCCCCCCAAAATTCTCTTCTATTTTATTCTGATGTAGATTTGGTTGAGACTAGCAGTAGCAAGTCAATATGAACAAATAATTACCAATAGGATCGGTTTAGTTAAAATTATCAATGAAATCTTAAATAACAACTCTCAATTGGATGAAGAAATGACCATAATGCAAAGTTTGTTGCTCTGAGTTTGGATTTAGGTACGATAGATGAAATGTGAGAAATTGAATGAGGCAAAACAAAGACTTTATTATCAAGTTCAATACATTGTACATCACATGAGTAAACCTCTAAATAAAGGAAGGATTAAAACTAATTACAATAATAAAGTCTCCTACTTTTGAGCCCGAACAAATTGTGTACCTCCAAAAATAAAAGGAAAAGAAAATGGATTAGTTTAAGCCCAAATTCAAACTAACTAAACCCAGCTCAAACCGACCTCCAATTCCAGCCCGTCTCCTATTATTATCCAAGGCAACGAGGGTCAACCCCGTCAACAAGAGTCAACCCGGTTTTCCTAGTCCATATCTATCCCGTCCCGCAGGTCAAGGAAAAAACCTCTGCTGCATCCTGCAAATAGGCGCCGACCACCTCTTCAAAGGACCAATCAAGACTCACCACACAACAACCTGCAACAAAAAGAAAGCAATTAAAATAAAACCAAATTCAGACACACAAATAATGGCTGCTGCCTCTTCAAAATAGGCAGGCGCCACCCCTCAAAGCAACCAACTAAACAACGCCAACACACCAAAATGAACAATAAAAACACTTCTATAAATGCACTTCCTTATGGTAAACGGAGAAGGAGGAGGCCATCTTGGGGGAGGGAAGAGTGATAAGGAGGTGTAGTGATCTGAAAGGGAGAGAGGAGTCTGGTTTTTCGGTTACCAAAGTTGAGGGAGAGATCTGCTTGCGGTGCCATTTTAGAGAAACTGAAAGGATTGGGAGTTCAATTACGGAGAAAGGAGGGCAGAAAATCCAATCAAAGAAATACAAAGCAGGCAACAGAAGTTAAAGAGAAAGCAGACAAGGAGCAAAAAGGGGCAGCAAGAGATCCTTCACAATCAAGTGATCAATTACAAAGATACCACTTGCAACGGTCCAGGTTAGTATCTCTGAAATCCAAACATATCCCACGTTTCATACACATACGAATGATCACTGTATTCACTTAATAGATATAGTATAAAGTGGAAATGAATAGATCTGTAACTCATGGTACATCAGTATGGATATGGCTTGATTAGAGATCTACTTTTGCTTCCACTTATTATTTGTATTTGCAAATCATGCTACAAGCTAACCTCTAAAAACAGAACTAGCATGAGTATAATGATTTGACTTGCATACAACATACAAAAGCAAGAAGTAGTTTGTATCCGTGTTCTTTTGCTAGATAATGTTCTTTTGCTAGATATGTTTTCGTGATTGCTAATGTTTTTTTTATCCATGTATCTAGACATCTAATTCGGATTACATTAGTTCGATCAACCCGCCTAAGTTTCAGGTCTCTGTCTAAGATCGATTTAATGAAAATCATAACTTGGTACTTATTTTAAATTTAATAAACCACAAAGATAACAATTTCCTAGTTTTTGTCATCATATATAGAATATAGTAGAAAAGCTTCAACCTCGCAATCGACCCACAAAACCATAGTATAAGGAACCAGTTAATCGCAAACAAATAAGAGCTCAAGTTTATGATTTAGTCACAAGCAGAGGCTGTGACTTTAAGTTTCTTCTAAGATTGTTAAAACTTTGCAAAAAACGGATTTTCATATAACCAATATTAGGCTGCACCTAAATTGGTGATCCAAGCCGTTACCGATGCTATACCCCCAAATTCCAATCCTAAACAGGAACAACAATTTTCTTTCTTCTGAAATCACAAGCAGGGGCTGTGATTTTCGGTTATCTTAAAATTATTTAGAATTTCAAACCTTAGTAGAAAAAATTATTTTCTTAGTCACGATACACACCAATTCAGCCGGCAGATTAAGAAATTACATCCTAGCTATTAAAAACCCTAGTCAAAATTAATTAAAACCATCTAACCTAGGAAGATCGAAACAAATAGAGGAAGAACTCACCCAATACAAAATCGGTGCCGGAGTCTTTGTCGCCGGCGGCAAGGCTCGCCGCCCCCTCTCCCCCTCGATCATACACCAGAGAGAACCCAAAAACCAAAACGGAAGGTCAGAATCCTAGAATAGCTCTTAAACCGAGATCGATAAAAAGATAACATGCAAGGGTAGAAGTCGCTTACCGCCGACGTGAGGACCTTCCGGATCATCTTCGTTTTGTGGTCTACAAAGGGATTTCTGCTTGTCGTCACTTTCCTGGGGATTTCGCTCGAGTTTCATCAGAAGGAGAGGATAGGCAGATCGAGGGATAGAATAAGAGAAGCCGTCCTTCCCATCTCCCTCGTCGATTTCGAAAGAAAAGGCTAGGATTCTTCGATTTTTGACGGGTTTTCGTTTCTGGACGAGAGAGGAGAGAACCAGAGGTTGAGAGCGGCCGATTTAGGGTTAGGAGGCTGCAAAAAGGAATTTATACCTGTCGGGTCTAAATGACGTAATTGCCCCTAGGTTTTCGTTGCAAATACACACCCCTGCCACCGCGTTTTTCAGTAATTACAAAACTACCCTCCCCCCTTCTCTTAAACAAAACGAGAAACCAAAATAAATGCTGCTGGAGGGGTTTCGAACAGGTGTCCTCAAGGGCGAACACGCTCCGACTAGTGAGCCAGCCAGTTGGGCTACCGGCCCATTTTCCGTTACTTAAACCATCCCGCTTAGTTTTATTTTGTTTAAATTTCTTAATACGAAATGTTGAATGTGGATTAAGTTTATCTTGCCTCTTTTCTAACACATCAAAATACTTCCCAATGACTAAAATCCTTGCAATAATCAATTTAAATTTTTATTAACAAAGTTATAATACGAGATTTACGTTCAGTGGGACGTGATAAAATTACACCCAAAACGATCAAAGTTAAGAACCACGATCGGTGGAACGTGGTTAAGATTACATTTTAAATCATCAAAGTCACGAACGAACTACGTGGACTTTGATCCCGTCTAACGGGTACGTAGGCAACCGATAAGGTTCGAGTGCAACTAATCAACTAACTTTATCTTTAAATTTTTACGTCAGTGGGCGTATAATTAAATTACAGCTAATATGATCAAAATTATTTAATGGTCCAGTGGGACCCAAAAATTACAAAATTATTATCAAATACACCCAACACGTATAAAACTTATCAACTTAAGTAGTACCGATTTAGGGCGTTGTGGGGGTGTTGCTTAACTTCCCCACACGTAACCGTACTCCCGAACCTAGAACTTTATTTTCGCAGACCATATCTCGGTTCTGACCCTAAGGTTAGAGCCGATTCGAAGAGTGTTCGATCCACTCCAAGTAAGATCGATGGCGACTCCCAAAAACAGCCGACGCGACGACATCGGACCCCCCGGAGGGACGGTTGCGACAGTTGGTGACTCCGCTGGGGACTTCGAGAGTCGAGCTACATGATTAAGTTCGATAAGTTTTTCTAACTTCCTATTACGTGTTGGGTGTTTACTTTATTATTTGCGCAATTATATTTTCGCAATTACATTCTGCATTCATGCATAAAAGTTCTATACCCGAGCTATCCTTTTAGAAATTCGAAAGGAGTACCGTGACTTCCACAGTGGTGGTAGTCACGCAAAACTTTCCAACCAAGTTGAACTCGGATCCGAGGATGATCTCGAGGTATCCTGCCAGTTCGAAAGGGCTAGGGCAGGATACAACTTGGGAACCAAATCCCTAGGAATTCCTTAACCAGCATATAGTGAGCTTAGAAGCTACCCTCAACCGTACAAAACAATTCCGAAAACCACCCTAAAACCATGTCGTTACGCCGCCCGAAAGCCCTAGGTCTACCTAAATAGGGTAAGGATGTAATGATATGTGTTTTCTTATCTAAATGTATGTTTGCTTACGATGTTATGATATGAAACTGTGTGGTTGTATGAATGAAAAACGTTCTCAAAATTCATAAGCATCATTCTCTCATAAGATTTTAATTCACTCATTAACAACTTATCATAAAAAGATTAAAAAAACTCACATGCATCAAGTGAAAAATGAATTCGCATTCATACATCATTAACATTTTGCATAAGCATCACGCATACACCATCATAAAAAAAAAAGATTGGCAGTATTAAGACGGTCCAGGTTTTCTTAAAATTGCTCTTCCACAAGGAAAAAATCAAATCCTTAAGTACTCGACAAGATCCAAGGCTCAGCTTGTCATGGAGGCATTTCAGAAGGATTTAAATGACATCAAGAGAAGAGTGATTGGGCTTGAAGAAATGAAAGAGGATGTTAGCACAATTTTGAGGATTCTGTCAAAAATTGAGAGGACAATGGAAGCGAAAAATGGAGATGCGCCATTTGGCGAAGAAATTTTATACCAACCGCACGGCAAAGTAACATCAAGTGATAAGACTCAACTCCTGATCTCAAAGGACGTGCATGATGCAGAACAATCAAAATGTGACAATCCGCGAAGATTAGAAAGGCTTGAAGAGCGTGTGATTTGCATTGGACAAGGGAAGTTAGAGAATCACGAAATGGATGAGAGGGCAATCCAAAGGGTACGAAATAAAGGAAAACTACAATCAACCCCGGGGGAAGCAGAAGAGAATATCTGGAAGTGTCACTTTCAAAAGAATCGAGCTCTTTCTTATGTTGCAACAACCACACCAATATCGCGACCTCTGAATTTCATGACACCAACAAATAAAATCCCGTTACCTGTACCACAACAAGGTGTTAATCGAGATGTCACTATCCCAAGGAAATCAAAAAGGGTATTTGATCCAATCCCAATCACGTATACCGAACTCTTCCCTCAGTTACTCCATGAACGACTAATTGCTCCTATTCCGGGTGAGACTCTACGACCTCCATATCCAAGATGGTATAGGTTCGATAAGCAATGCGATTACCATTCCGGAGTCCAAGGGCACTCAGTGGAAAATTGTAACGCTCTGAAGATAAGGATTCAAGAGATGGTAAAAGCTGGTTGGTTGAAGTTCGAAGAAGAGCCGAAACGCCCAGACGTCAACAGGAATTCACTGCCAACGCATGAGAATTAGTGGACGTACTACAAGGCAAAACTCGATTCAAGGATGATGTCGAGCCTATCTAATTAAATAAATATCGAGATCATTTTGCCATAACAAAACATGTATCACTTTTGCTTTCATCATCATCAATAAAAGATCTTTCACGTTTCGACCTTTTCGGAGCATTGCGTGACCATTATCAATCTTAATTTAAGAGTTCGCATCAATGTTTTTTTTTATCAAAATAATGAATGCCACTACGGATTCTTTTTCTTAAAATGGATTTATCTTCTACAAAAATGGAAGCCATCCAAATCCAACTTTATTTTCGAAGTTAAGCCATGAGACTGCCATGATAAGCAATTATGAGCACCCCACTGGTGCTGAGATTTGGGACACCCCAGAAGTGTTGAGTGATTATAAACACCCTGCTACTGTCAATATTTTGAGCACCCACTGGTGTTGAGAGTGTGCATGATCCACTAAAATCAAGAGACAAACACCTTACTGGTATTCATAAATTACGTGAGCTAATAGTAAAAAGGTGTAATGAGCATACGACATCATGCTACTAGTAGAATCTCGTCACCACTACAGTCGACTTTCGCCAACAAATTGAGACTCATCTTACATGAACTCAAATAGCCAAATCTCGACGTACAAGGGACACAACATTACGGATAGGAAACTCTCACAATGTCTCGTGACAAGAAGACTGGGAAGTTCAGGGATCCCATTTATCAAAACCCAAGAATCACACGAGTGAAGCACTCATCTATACAAACAAGCGCATGGTATCAAAATCCTCACTTCTACAAAAAGAATGGCCAATTCAACCTAGCTAACGAGAAGTGACACCCACACGATCAATCATCAAAATGGACTCTCGATCCTTTCAATACTCGTCCCACCAAAGACAAGCGCCAGATTAAGAAAGAAAAAGCATAGTCGGGGGCATGACAGAGTCAAGTAAGTCCCGCACGCAAAAAAAAAAAAAGCGAAAAGAAAAAAAAAAGACAAAAGAAAAACAAACAAAATGTCGTGGGACTTACAATCTGGGTGCCCCCCGATTTAGCATTTGAAGTACCAAATACCTGCACCAAGTCAGGGTCTTAGCAGATCAATCTCAAGATACAGCAAAAAGAACCTTCGAGTCAGAAAACTTCAATGATAAGAAAGCCGTTCTAGCCAAAACCCATCATCCAAAGTACTCATCATTTTGAGAGAAAGCCAGAAGCTGAAATCCACAACATTCAACATTTAGAGGCCAAACAAGGATCTCGACAAGTCCCAAGCCATATTGCACTCACGAAAATCACAGCCTCGGCTAGTTAAAAATGTTGGGGGCAAACTCAGCTGAAGATACATTCCCAGAAAATCCACCAGTATTCTCGAACATGACTTTGTCAGCAAAAAGATCCAGATAATAGTGGTTCTTAATCCATCAAGTCAATCTCATACGTTGGGGGCAAGGCAAAAATCCCTCTTCGAGAGGCTTTATACTGATAATGTCAAGATTTCATATATTCGTTGCCCATATGAATAAACTAAACCTCAAGAACAAGGAGACTCATATCCTCAAGGTCATATCGGACAAAAGCCTCTTTCATGGGACTAAAAACATCTGTGACGAAGCCATATGGGGGTCTCCTAAATCAATCATACCAAGGGCTTCCATGTTTGAGTAAATCTTCACAAGGAATACAGTTGGCCATCAGCATAAAAGAAGACATCTCAATGTGACCAGAATCTTAATAGTAGCTGAAGTGTCGTAAACTCAAAACACATATAAGGATGAGTGACAATGAAATCAAGAGTGAGAGCGAGGGCTTGATGATATTCTCATACAGAAATCAAGAGTGAGAGCGAGGGTTTACTGATATTCTCATGGCTTGGCTTATACCCCTCTTAAAAAAAACACAAATTTGACAACATGGCAACTACTACGCAAAAACGATTTTATCCAATTCGCACACACGTCTCGAAAGCAAAGTCTTTATATGGCTTTCATTTTTAATTCTACAATAAACATTTCAAACATTTTTGCATGCATCTTAAGTCAAGATTGATAAAGTCACTCTTTATTCCGGAGATTAGAAAGTGAGTAACAGATCTTGGGGGCAAAAATGGTGCAGCATTAAGAAGGGGAAGTCTGAGTACCCAAGAATCGGAAATCAACTTTTCACTCATGAGTCGATGAAGAAATCTCAAGGAGTTCGAGAGCATTCGAACCTCATTAAACCAACCAGCAAACCTGATATCCTTCAAATTCGTGGTCAGAAGGAGGAGGAACCAACATACCACACATATCAAGAGATACACAACTCTAAAACATGTGGGCCCAAGCCTAGCCGACAAGAAGAATGAAGCAATATACACCATCAACTCACCCCACAAAGTATATCCTCGTACAATACCACCACAAAGATAAGTTTCAAGCGAGCAAGCTGAAAGTCTCTCCGATATAAGCAGAACCAAAGATTGAGTTGATCAAAAGGAAATGACAGTTTCTAGAGGATGAGCAATTGAAAGAAACCCTAGGTTAAAACATAAAACAGAAGCAAACATATCATATAACTAGCAATCATACGTCATACTTTATCTTCATGTGACATCAATGACATCATCATAACATATCATAAAATCATACATCCATATGGACTTCAGACATCCATCGGACGATTTTATACAAACTATACAACAATTGCATGTTTTTCGTGCAAAGTTTGGCATTCGTTTTGACTTACAATTTTGGCGAGTCATTGCATCACTTTATGCATGTCTGCAACAAATATCATAAACCAGTAGACGATGACTGGCGAGCATCAATAAATCCGCCAACGCTGTCGAGCGTTAAAGAAGTACAGTAGACGATGACTGGCGATCATCAACAAATCCGCCAACGCTGTCGAGCGTTAAAGAAGTACAGTAGACGATGACTGGCGAGCATCAACAAATCCGCCAACGCTGTCGAGCGTTAAAGAAGTACAGTAGATGATGAATGGCGAGCATCAACAAATCCGCCAACGCTGTCGAGCGTTAAAGAAGTACAGTAGAAGATTACTGAAGAGAATCAACAATTCCCCCGACGCTGTCGCGCGTCAAAGAAATACAGTAGGAAAAGATTTGAGCATCAGGAAACGGGAGCTGAGGAGCGCCCCAACCATTCAATACCTCACAGGAGCTGGCGAGCCCCTCTACAAGTCAACAACTTACGGGAGCTGAAAAGCGCCCCTACCATTCAATACCTCACAGGAGCTGGCGAGCCCCTCTACAAGTCAACAACGCACGGGAGCTGAAGAGCGCCCCTACCAATCAATACCTTACAGGAGCCGGCGAGCCCCTCTACCATTCAACAACGCACGGGAGCTGAGGAGCGCCCCAACCATTCAATACCTCACAGGAGCTGGCGAGCCCCTCTATCATTCAACAACGCACGGGAGCTGAGGAGCGCCCCAACCATTCAAAACCTCACAGGAGCTGGCGAGCCCCTCTACAAGTCAACAACGCACGGGATCTGAAGAGCGCCCCAACTATTCAATACCTCACAGGAGCTGGCGAGGCCCTCTACAAGTCAACAACGCACGGGAGCTTAAGAGCGCCCCTACCAATCAATACCTTACAGGAGCCGGCGAGCCCCTCTACCATTCAACAACGCACGGGAGCTGAGGAGCGCCCCAACCATTCAATACCTCACAGGAGCTGGCGAGCCCCTCTATCATTCAACAACGCACGGGAGCTGAGGAGCGCCCCAACCATTCAAAACCTCACAGGAGCTGGCGAGCCCCTCTACAAGTCAACAACGCACGGGAGCTGAAGAGCGCCCCAACTATTCAATACCTCACAGGAGCTGGCGAGCCCCTCTACAAGTCAACAACGCACGGGAGCTGAAGAGCGCCCCTACTATTCAATACCTCACAGGAGCTGGCGAGCCCCTCTACAAGTCAACAACGCACGGGAGCTGAAGAGCGCCCCAACTATTCAATACCTCACAGGAGCTGGCGAGCCCCTCTACAAGATAACAACGCACGGGAGCTGAAGAGCGCCCCTACTATTCAATACCTCACAGGAGCTCGCGAGCCCCTCTACAAGTCAACAACGCACGGGATCTGAAGAGCGCCCCTACTATTCAATACCTCACAGGAGCTGGCGAGCCCCTCTACAAGTCAACAACGCACGGGAGCTGAAGAGCGCCCCAACCATTCAATACCTCACAGGAGCTGGCGAGCCCCTCTACAAGTCAACAATGCACGGGAGCTGAAGAGCGCCCCAACCATTCAATACCACACAGGAGCTGGCGAGCCCCTCTACCATTCAACAATGCATGGGAGCTGGGGAGTACCCTTATCAATCAATACTGCGCGAGATGCTAGGCAAAGCAAACTAAAAATATTGCATATGCGTCTCATACTTTGAAGAGTTTGAAATTTCCCGCATCAGTTAACACTATCGTCATTTTGAATGTGGATTAAGTTTATCTTGCCTCTTTTCTAATACATCAAAATACTTCCCAATGACTTAAATCCTTGCAATAATCAATTTAAATTTTTATTAACAAAGTTATAATACGAGATTTACGTTCAGTGGGACGTGATAAAATTACACCCAAAACGATCAAAGTTAAGAACCACGATCGGTGGAACGTGGTTAAGATTACATTTTAAATCATCAAAGTCACGAACGAACTACGTGGACTTTGATCCCGTCTAACGGGTACGTAGGCAACCGATAAGGTTCGAGTCCAACTAATCAACTAACTTTATCTTTAAATTTTTACGTCAGTGGGCGTATAATTAAATTACAGCTAATATGATCAAAATTATTTAATGGTCCAGTGGGACCCAAAAATTACAAAATTATTATCAAATACACCCAACACGTATAAAACTTATCAACTTAAGTAGTACCGATTTAGGGCGTTGTGGGGGTGTTGCTTAACTTCCCCACACGTAACCGTACTCCCGAACCCAGAACTTTATTTTCGCAGACCATATCTCGGTTCTGACCCTAAGGTTAGAGCCGATTCGAAGAGTGTTCGATCCACTCCAAGTAAGATCGATGGCGACTCCCAAAAACAGCCGACGCGACGACATCGGACCCCCCGGAGGGACGGTTGCGACATTTTGTATTCATCATTTTGTGGAGTGTGATTCCCTCCAATTTTCCTCTTCACATCTAGATCTACAGCTAGGTTAGAGACGGTCCGCATCGTCATAATCATCTTCTCTTGCGACAGTGGCTAGGCATCGGCGAAGGTAATTTTATCATTCTCTTTTCCTTCTCTTTTTTCCCTTCTCCCCCTGGTAATCTGCCATGTTTGTCTCTCTGATTCATCGCTTTTGTCTGCAGCAAAAGGGAGCCAGAGTTGATGGCGTGAATGTTGCACTTTTTGCTTGCTATTGAGGAAGTAGATAGTTCCATGTTTTCATTTTTTGCTTGCAGTTGTAGTATATCTTTTCTACTTTTGTCCATGTTTAGTTATTTTGTTTGTTTAATTTATCCTATTTTGGAGTTTGACTAAACTTCAGCAAAATTTGTTGTATTCCCTACACTCATGTTATCATCAATCGAAGACGTTATTGTTGCGTCATGTCAGTTCTTTGAACTTACAACATGATGCTAAAACGTAATTATCAAGAGCATGTTGATGTTGCTAAGTAAACGTGTCAAAAACACTAATTGCTTTTATGTAACCCAACATATGTTGGATGGATGTTAGTAGTGAGCAAATAGCAGTATAACTGTTTTATTTGTACATTCTCTCCGACTCTCCATTATAGCACCAAAAAATTATGCAAGTCAAGCATATCCCGCGACAGAGCGCGGGGGGATTACTAGTTATAATGAAAGGCTCACAAATAATACTTATTTCCTGTACAACTACTAGTCACTTAGGCTCACACTTCTCCCTCGTTTGGCTATGTGTTTAGCACTTGTGGGCCGGTAAAATTACCATTCAAATTCAGAAGAGACAGTTGAAGACCCATACCTCTATTAAACGGGCCAATATTATGGTGCCGCTGTAAAAAGTGCAGTACAAGTAACGCACTTTCTAATTGGGCAACGTGGATATGATCTGGCATAGGGCTGAATTCATTAAATTCCAACCCAACCCGTGTAGCCCATTAAAAGTGGCCCTTCTCCGTCCAAAGCTTTTTTATTTATTAATTTTCATTAATTAAATTTCATTTAACTGCTCGCTTTTGTTTTTTGGGCAGAATCAGAAAACAGAAAACCAGGGATCGACTACCAAACCAAAGAACACATCACGTCCTCGATCTCCAAATTCACTCGGGCACTTGTCTGTCGTCATCATGTCTCCAGAGTCCAGTATGGATCTAGGGCTTTCGGCGCTGAAGGTCTCTAAGTGGAGTTTCTAATCCTTGTTGTAAAATATGTGGATGATGCAATAGAAGAGGGCCATGCGAGTTCTAGGAGTTAGGCGAACAGGTTGGGCACATATTAATACGTCCGAAGTTTCCGATAGGAGAAGAAGGGAGTCAGAAGAGAAATGCAGCCGCCATGGTTCCCAAGTACTTTCTTATATCCATATCTATCCTGTCCCTTCTAGCTCTTTTTCCTATCATTTATTCCCACTAGCTCATTTTGATTGAATTTGAATTCCCACTAGCTTGTCTTGACTAAATTTGAAAGTAAAGATTGATACTTTGTTTGGGGATTTTCTTTATTCACAATTCTGATTTTGTTACCTGGCTGGCAAGAAACCTGTAGAATCTAAGCTTATGATGTGCTGGTGTTTCTTTCGTTGGCATTACTCTTGGACGATTTGATTTACCTTAGAACTTGGCATGGAACCCTGTTTTACTGTATTCTGCTTGCTCTAGGGGTTGCAGGCTTAGAACAAGTAGTAGTTTTTAGCCCCTTTTGGAATGTGGAGATATCAAATCTTTGCATGAAGTTCGTATGTACGATCTGGTGTTTTAAATAGATATTGGAATTCCTGGCGGCTAATATAATATTCATAGGAAATTGTTTTTGAAAACCCCATATTTTAAGGGGCACTATGTCACTGCGATAGATACATGAATGTAGAACAAAAACACTAACTGAAACACAAAGATTGCAAATGTTCTTTAGTTTTGCTTGAAAACAATGCTTAATTAGCTAGACACTTACTGTTTCTCTTGTTCTTATTGATGAAACATTTTCTAGTGGTGTAAAGGGCACATTTTTTTAGTGCTACCAGAACTTGTTGAATTTATGACATCCTCGCTGGACAAGGTATTGGTTTCTCATGCATATTAGTTTAAGCTATTGCTTCCTTAACAGTGCAGTGTGTTGTTGGCTTCAGAGTTCATGGCGCTCAATGCTCTCTTTATCCATTTCTTGGGGGCATTTCTACTCTGGCAACATGTACACAAGATGACCGACTTGCGTGCAGGACCTTTTCTTTATCTAATTCTGAGTTCTTGCTTGCTTATGTAAGAAGAAAATGAAGCTGTCAATATTTTCTTCAGCTGCCTTGCATGAAGAATCAATTTGCAATATCAACGAGGACAATCTAGAACTGCTTTTGGTATTTAGGTGCAGCTTCTTGTTATCTTGCAATCAGCTGCATATTTTCATCTAGACTTGGTCCCAAGCTTATCAACAATTATTGTTTAATGATATAGGATTCAGTTTGTTCGTTTCTGAAATGCACTCGATGAGATGATCAGGAGTCAATTTATGTCATTCATATCAGTACATGCTTACAATTTACTAGGAATTGAGAAAAAGGTCTGCTGGAAATGCATCGGCTACAGACAGCATGTGTTACTGCTGAAATGCAGAGGGTTCACAAAACACAAATGCGTGAAATCGATCATGCACCATAACAATTTAAAATACTTCATAACATCAGTGCTTTTGTTTACTTAAATATCTTTATGGTACAAAATTAACTTGTACATGTTATAAATTCAGTTTGTAACTGTACATTGTTGTACAAATTCATTTATGGTACAAACTGCAAAAATGTACCTTTTAGAGGTCGTCTCGATGGGAAATTGAAACAAATCAATTTTACCCAATTATCTCGTTGTAAGACAATTGGATCATATTGACCTGTTTGTCAACAGAAAATTTGGATGGATCAATTTAGCTTGGTGAATTTCAAATTTTTCGCTTTGAGTCAACTCCAATTTTCTGGGTAAGGGTAGGCAAGTTGATTTGACTCTCTATGATTGACTTATTTTATAAAATGAAAATTGGCCAAATTGTTTCGCTCTGAATTGATACATATAAACGACACCTTAACGTTATGGTACAATTCAATTTGTACAGTTAACTTTTAGTTAGACCTGGCAATCGGGTCGGGTTGGGTAATTTCGGGTTAGGAACTACGGTTACGGTTCGGGTCATATTTGGTTGGCTTATTTCGGGTCAAATATTGACCCAACCCATTTTGTTTCGGGTCGGGTTACATGTCATATTTGGCTAGGGCCGTTATTTTTGGCCTGAGAGAAGCCAATCGGAGAGAATGGGGTCCCCTGATTGTAGAGTCGGATTGCTTGAATTTGATTAAGCTCTTGGACGGAGAAGATGCAGGAGAAGAAGCAGATCATACTGAGTTGGGGATCTGGTGCAAGGAGATAAGGAAGTTAGCCGATATCAATGCAGCTTTGTCTGGATATAGAGTTAAGTGGGCTTTTACTCCTAGAAAATCGAATTCGGTGGCCCATTGTTTGGCTCACCTGGCCCCTTAGTGGAACCAGATTTGTATTTGGACTGATGTTCCTCCTAGCCCTATTGGGGGCTTACTTGCGGCGGAAAAAGCCCAGAACCATTAGTTATATGTCATTTAGGGTTATGAGCGTTCTCAGAAACAATATCAAACATGTTTCATATTTTCTTAACGAACACAAATTTTCACATATGCATGACAATAGTTTACCTAACACATGTCAATTAATATATTCTCAAATCCTCCCACGCTAATGATATGAAATATAAATTGCGCCAATCGTCAAAAAGTAATCACAAGAGTAATACTACTACAAGTAACACATGATATTTGATTATCCTTAAACTCCAAACATGTCATTCAAATCCTTGTGATTTTTTTAAACATCTCACCAATTTATGAGTGATTTTATCATATTTTGGGAGTAATATATTAAATGGAATGGGTCTAACGGGTCGACCCGCTAACCCATCTAACCTGACCCAAAAAACCACGGGTTATCGGGTTCGGGTCATTCGGATTTCGAGTTACAAAAATCTCTAGTTTTCGGGCGGTTTCGGGTCGGGTCAACGGGTCGGGTTGTAATTTGCCAGGTCTACTTTTAGTACAAGTTCCTTTATGGTGTTATAAAAAAAGTTCCTTTATGTTACAAACTGAACTTATACCTTTAATGTTATCGCATAAGTTCAGTTTGTACCTATACATTTTCATACAAATTTCTCTATGGTATAAACTGAACTTGTACCTTTAACGTTATGGTACATGCTCAGTTTGTACCTATA
Source organism: Linum tenue (assembly GCA_946122785.1). Lineage (NCBI taxonomy): Eukaryota > Viridiplantae > Streptophyta > Magnoliopsida > Malpighiales > Linaceae > Linum > Linum tenue. Next base: position 41,823,575 of record CAMGYJ010000006.1, on the reverse strand, counting down.
CATTGCCGTACAAAATGTTCTTGTACCTTTACCATTATGGTACAAGTTCAACTTGTACCTGAGAATTATCAATAATTTGGAGTGAAGTAGTTGGGCTCAATGCAGTAAGACTCTTGATTTTACGTAAAATTGAAAATTGAGATAAAATAAAATGGTAGATTAAAAATGGTAAAATAGTAAGATTTTAATATTTATATTAAAATTAATAATTAAGCAATGTATAGTAATAACAATGCATATCCTTAATAACAATCAACCATATCACTTGTTTACTTTTGAAGATAAGTTTGTCTTCTAAATAAACACAAATAAATCTATAATTTTTATTATATAAATAAAATCAGAATCAAGACCTATGGATAAGATCATAAAATCGTAAAAATTTAAGATTAAATTCGAGATGTTGACTACGATGGTTTGTCTCATATAATATTAACACTAATATATGACATTGAGTGTCCTTGTTGCCGAACCTTAAAATTAGAAATGCAAATGAGTTCAACTTGTTGCTAATGGTTCAATGTTGGAGTTGACAAAAAATCATCAAACAATTGGCTGAGTATTTGATGAGTTGGCTGGTGAGCTAGTTCCTCTAGCAAACAAGTTGAGATTAAACCATGTATTGTTCATCTCACATGACTTGCTAGTTAGCTCATTACAACAAATTCATAAATCAACTTCCGAATTGAATCGATAATATGTTTCCCTTGCTTCTACAAATATATTATAGTAGAGTTGAGGGCAATTTTTCAGTATTTCGAATTTTCTGTAACGATGACAAAAGTAGTAAGTGTAATTGTGTCTTCATAATCATTATTTATTTTTCATTCATATGAAAAAAACATCAATCTCGAAATTCAAACCATGGTCTTTCCAAACGAAGACAACAACCAATACCAGTTACACTAAAGAAATTGTTTGTATCTTTTTAAATACAAAATCTAAAAATCTAAAAATTATATCTTCTTCACTATTGTTAGCTAGCCCACTAACTCTCCCAAAAGTACTTTCTTTGTTATTTGATATTTTAATTTTCATATTTTGATTATTTTAATTTGAGTTTAATAGTAAATTTAATTTATGTCCTCTTATAAATGGAGAATAATTTTAAAATTGCAACCCAAATATCATTGTTTCGAATATTGCATATTGAATTGCAATACTGAATGTGTAGATGTGATGTAGAATTCTTAAATTGGTATTGATTTTTAAAACTATTAAAGCAACGATATTGTTATGCAAACTGTAAGTGACCAGTTTTTTTAAAGTTTTAGTTTGGTTAATCGTTAAATCCTAAATTTCTTGATAATATGGCATGATTGGAAAAATGGGTGAGTTTAAAAGAACACAATTTATGAATATCAGTTTTTATAGATGATTTCAATAGGGTAATTGACTAGATGTATCATTCATAGTTACTTAGTTTAATATGAAATAACGTCGTACAAGACAAATCATGAAAGTGGGGTTGGAGTTTTCATGGACGCGTTGATGGGGTCATGTGCATTAGCAAGGTAGGTACCACAAGATATGTTTAATTTTTTTTTGAGCGAATTAGATTGTCCTTCCACTAAATTTAGAGTATCTTAGTTGATAAATAATTTTTTCATTGCATAGAGTATGGATGGAAAATGTTATTTTCTTACTAATTTTGTTATTATATTGTGCAGAATACTTTAAGGTTTAGATATTGCTATATATGTATTGTTTTTCAAGCAAAATAAATAAATATTGACTAAAGGTTATCTTCATGAGTTTCCTATTTATGCTATGCTTTTTCATACACTCTTTTTTTGTTATGTCAATTTTCTTTTCAACCATAGGCAACTAAGTGACTACATCATTAAATAGACAAGTTATGGATGATTATTCACAAGGGTTATAACCAAGGTTGTGACACCTCTATCGGGCGACTGGTTGAACTAGGTCCAACCAAAGTCGTGCTGCAAAACGGGCTCTACAAAATCAAGGGTATGATCGTTAGAGAGGGAGAAGAAGAGAGAGGAAGGGGGAGGGGGAGAGAGGCAAGGGAATGGCGGGTCGATCTTGAGATATATATGTTTTTTATGGAATTTGACTATTTGAGTTTTTAATAGATATAAGTTAGTACATTCTATTTCAGTCACTAAATTTCTATCTTATATGTAAATATATTTAGAAAATGTGTAAAACGGCTCAAACAAGTTGAACCTCAATCAAACCATTAAACTTCAAACTACTTGCTTGACCGGCTCAACGACTTAAACCAGTTTGACAACTTTGGTTATAATAATTAAGATTACAATGTTCACCATTGATGAAAAGTTATAAGAATTTCAGAAATGGAAAAATAATTTCGATGTCACCTTCATGTCATACGAAATTCAACATTTCAATTAATTTAAATACACATCATAAATACATTGTGTTCAAATTACATTCTGACCAACGGATCGCACAACAAGCTATTACTTAATTAAGGACGTGTGAGCGACATCCTATGCAAACCATAAATTGTTTTATCACTCCCTGTTTTTTTTATTAAGAGGAGGCAAGAGTCAGCCTAAACGATTACATGGAGAAACAACAAGGCCACCAACAGGGACACACCCCTGAATCTGCAGCTGTCTACAGAAAGGATCAAATAAAGAGAACAAGCAGACACATTCATCTTTCCTGGAGGATTTTTTTGAGGAAAGCTTACACCTATCACATCTTCCCTGATAAAATGATCCAAATCCAACGGAGGCTCATCAAGTTCATATGTACCGAAGGGATAGATCAGATTGTGCTTCGAGAGCCAGTCTGCGGCTCTATTCCCTTCACGATACGTATGCACTAGTTGAACCAACCACCCTTGAGCAAGAGTCCCGCGAATAGATCCTAATAGAGTGGCATATGTTAGGATATGACTTGAATTTGATTTGGGTTTGTTTTGTGTTTTTGGCCTATTTTGTTTGGGTTTTGTTTTGGCCTTTTCCTTGTAGGTTTGGAAAAGGTGTTTGGTTTTCTGTTTGGGATTAGGAGAAGAGTTCTATAAATACTCTTCACCACCCTAATTTGTTGTAAGGTTAGTCGAGTTAGTTTGTTTGGTTTGTCAGTTTGGAATTTGAGTTTGTAACCCATACTCTCCTCAAATTAGTGAAATTTGTTCTCCTCTGCCCGTGGATTAGCTAGCACACATTGTGTTAGTGAACCACGTTAAATTTGTGTTCGTTCGTGTTTGTTTGGATTATCGATTGCACGCTTCTGTTCTGACAAGTGGTATCAGAGCCTTTGGTTGCGGTTTTGGGAATTTGGCGCTGGACTGAAGTTTTGCTTTGTGGAGGTAGCTTTCAATTCTTTAGCTTGGTTCGGTGGAGGAATCGCTTTGAAGTTAACTTTGGGTAGTTGTGTTTTGGTCTCGCTTTTTTGGTGAGAAGTTTGGTTAGAGTTTTTTTTATAGTAAGAATGACTGCTATCAGTATGAAGATTGATAAGTTTACCGGAAGAAACAGTTTCAGTTTGTGGCAGATCAAGATGCAAGCACTGTTGAAACAACGGGTTTGTGGGCTCCGTTGTCTGGAAAATCGAAGAAGGAAAGCATAGATGAAGAATAGTGGATTACTTTGGAGGAGAAAGCTCACTCTACAATCTTGCTTTGTTTGGCTGATGACATCATCACTGAGGTTGCTACTGAGAAGACTGCTGCGGGCTTATGGTTGAAGCTTGAAAGTCTATACATGACAAAGTCTTTAACCAACAAGTTGCATATGAAGCAACGTTTGTTCAGTTTGCGTATGGAGGAAGGTACTTCTCTCAGGAATCATCTAGAACAACTCAATACTATCTTGTTAGATCTGCGGAATATTGATGTTAAAATAGATGATGAGGATGCTGCCTTAATTCTGTTGGTATCTTTGCCACAGTCATATGAGAATTTTTTGGATTCTTTTATTGCTGGGAAAGATAGTTTGACTCTGGAAGATGTCAGATCTGCTCTACATACTAGAGAGGTTCGACATAAGGCGTGTGGTTCTGGTTCAGAAAATCAGGCATCTGGGTTGGCTGCTACCAGTGGTAGGAGACAACAATCTGGTAATAGGAAGGCGAATACCAATTCGAATTCTGCTGGTTTGAAGGATGATATCTGTCATTACTGCAAGGAGAAAGGACATTGGAAATTTGATTGTCCTAAGCTAAAGAAATATCAGGAGAAGAAGGAATCATTCGCTGCTGTGGCGGAAGAAACTAACTCTGATTCTGAAGATGGTTTAGCCTTAGCAGTGAATGAGCAGGTACGTCATCAGGATGTGTGGTATTTAGATACTGCAGTTGATTACCATATGTGTCCAAGCATGGAGTATTTTTCAACTTATGAGCAAATAGATGGAGGGCATGATTCTATGGCCAATGGTGCTATCTGTAAGATTGTTGGAAGAGGCTCTGTCAGGATGAGGACACATGATGGTTCTGTTCGCACCTTGAACAATGTTAGGCATATTCCAGAGATGACTAAGAATCTGATATCTTTGCGTCTACTCGACAGCAAGGGTTTCAGTTTCAAAGGTGAAGGTGGAGTGTTGTCTGTCTACAAAGGTTCTAAGGTGATTCTGAAAGGTGTCAAGCGGGGTGCCTTATATAATCTACAAGGTTCCGTCATGACATGTTCTGTTGGTGATAAGTGCACCAAGCTGGTTCTGAATGGCAAGTATCAACAGGAGTTGGATTTGCCGAATGGTTTGAGTTGTTGACCGCCCTTAGGGGCATTTGGAGGCAGGGGAGATTCGGTTACAGCTTATTTGGAGGAGTTTGGTACGTCTGGCAATTCTGATTGCATCTGAGTTTGGCGATTTGCATCGCGTTTGAGTTTGGCGGTTTCGATCGCATCTGGATAAATTTGGCGATATGTATCGCGTCTGGGTACATCTGGCAACTTTGGTTGCATCTGGTACATCTGGCAACTTCGGTTGTGTCTGGTACATCTGGTATTTGAGAGAGAATTCAAGTCAAGGTGGAGATTGTTAGGATATGACTTGAATTTGATTTGGGTTTGTTTTGTGTTTTGGGCCTATTTTGTTTGGGTTTGTGTTTGGGCTTTGTTTAGGCCTTTTCCTTGTAGGTTTGGAAAAGGTGTTTGGTTTTCTGTTTGAGATTAGGAGAAGAGTTCTATAAATACTCCTCACCACCCTAATTTGTTGTAGGGTCAGTCGGGTTAGTTTGTTTGGTTTGTCAGTTTGGAATTTGAGTTTGTAACCCATACTCTCCTCAAATTAGTGAAATTTGTTCTCCTCTGCCCATGGATTAGCTAGCACACATTGTCTTAGTGAACCACGTTAAAATGTGTTCGTTCGTGTTACCCAAACCGAAACCCGAAAAAACCCGAAAACCCGAAACCGAAATCACTAAAACCGAACCCGAATCCGATAAGGACTTGCGGGTTCAGGTTACCCGAAAATTCCTTATCGGGTTCGGGTTCGATTAAAGCAAAACCGAAACCCGAAAACCCGAACTCCTAAAAATACGAGTTGAGTTCTATTCATTGGAGGTTTTTAGCCAAAATCCGAAAAACCGATAAGCAAAACCGAACCCGAAACCCGAAACGAACCCGAACCCGAAAAACCGAAAATGTATATAATCGGATCGGTTTCGGGTAAACCCGAAAAACCGAACCCGAATTGACACCCCTAGCTATGTCAATTAAGGGTACTTGCAGGACCCAAGTGTCAATTTTCTTTTTTTGTTATGTCAATTTTCTTTTCAACCATAGGCAACTAAGTGACTACATCATTAAATAGACAAGTTATGAATGGTTATTCACAAGTGTTAGAACCAAGATTGTGACACCTCTATCGGGCGACTGGTTAGACTAGGTCCGACCAAAATCGTGCTCCAAAACGGGCTCTACAAAATCAAAGGTCTGATCGTTAGAGAGGGAGAAGAAGAGAGTGAGGAAGGGGGAGGGGGAGGGGGAGGGGGAGAGAGGCAAGGGAATGGTGGGTTGATCTTGAGATAGATATGTTTTTTTTATGGAATTTGACTATTTGAGTTCTTAATAGATATAAGTTAGTATATTCTATTTCAGTCACTAAATTTTTATCTTATATGTAAATATATTTATAAAAGGTGTAAAACGGCTCAAACAGGTTGAACCTCAATCAAACCATTAAACTTCAAACTACTTGCTTGACCGGCTCAACGACTTAAACCAGTTTGACAACTTTGGTTATAATCATTAAGATTACATTGTTCACCATTGATGAAAAGTTATAAGAATTTCGGAAATGGAAAAATAATTTCGATGTCACCTTAATGTCATACGAAATTCAATATTTCAATTAATTTAGAAAATTTAAATACACATCATAAATACATTGCATTCAAATTACGTTCCGACCAACGGATTACACAACAAGCTAGTACTTAATGGACGTGTGAGCGACATCCTATGCAAACCATAAATTGTTTTATCACTGACTTACAAGCTCTTTTTCTACCAATGACTTAAAAGCTGGGTTATATTTATTATATATCCTCCAACAAAAAATGATTAAAACCTTTTGTGTATATGACAACTCCAAAATAAATAATCTCTTGTGAGTTGTGAGTTGTGAATGAAAAATAACATTTCAGCCCAAGAAATTATTGTTTGAATGTGCAAATTTCATCCTAGCCACCAAATTAAACAAACCTTACCCATTTCACCCCCAAAATATTCTTTCCACTTGGCATAGCAGAGACTGAGAGGATAGGATCTAGCCTCACCCACATTTGGCCAATCAAAGTGACCATTCCGTTTCCCAGCAGCAGTCCCATACCCTTCCTCTCTCTTATCTTATCTCCCACACACCCACTTCACTTCAATAGCACACCACAAAACTCACTCTTAACACTTTAAACCCATCCGATCCAAGTTGAAATTGAAACCATGGCCACCAATTCCCTGCATTCCCTCCACCGCCACCTCACCAATCTCCTCCACCACACGGACTCCACCGCCACCGCCATCCCCCTCTTCTCCTCCACCTTCTTCCCCAAACCCACCGCCGCCACGTCATCCCTCTCCCTCTCCCTCTCCACCACCACCGCCTTCTCCTCCATCACATCAACCACACCCTCCACCTCCCAACCCGCCGCTCCCTCCACCTCCCTGGACCTCCTCCGCCGCCACCTGGAGGCCCGGGAGTACCGCCAGGCCGACGACGAGACCCGCCGGCTCCTCATCGCCCTGGCCGGAGAGCCCGCGGTGGCGCGTGGCTACGTCTTCTTCTCGGAGGTCCAATTCATACCGACACCAGAGCTGAGGGCCGTGGACGAGCTCTGGAAGGAGCACAGCGAGGGCAGGTTCGGGTACAGCGTCCAGAAGAAGATATGGAAGAAGAAGGCCAAAATGGATTTCACCAACTTCTTCATCAAAGTTGGGTGGATGAAGAAGCTCCCAGACAGCGAAGTGGAGCAGTACAATTACAGAGCCTTTCCAGCGGAGTTCATTTGGGAGCTTAATGAGGATACCCCTGAAGGTCATCTGCCTTTAACCAATGCTCTTAGAGGGACGCAGCTGCTTAACAGTGTTCTTAATCACCCTGCATTTGAGGGAGACGCAGACGAAAGTGATGATGATGATGATTTGGTGGAGCAAGGAAGGAAAAGGATTGGTGGTGGTGGTGATGAGGAATCCGGCAACAAGGTGTTCAAGACGGATTATAGCTTTTAAATTGTAATTAAGAGGAAGGCGTGGCGTTATCATTTGATTTGGTTTGGTTTGGTTATCAACACTTATCCGTTTATGGGTTTGGGGTATGGACAATGGATTCCCCACGTATTCCGTCTTCAATGTTATCAACAAACAAACAAGACAACCCATTATTGATTTGAAGTCCATGTCAAGATGCAATCTTTTTGGCTCCCCTCCCTCCCGATAGTTACGAATTATGATTAGGAGGAGCAGAGCATAAACATGTATACACCAGGAATTTCAGTTCTACCCTATCCTTACCTTATTATCCCCATGCTATCGCTATGTGAATGATGATGGAGAGATCAGGAAGAAAGAATCAGCTGTAGTGGTGTTCTTTATTGCAAATCATTTTCCATCCACTTCATTTTCCTTTTTTTCCCCCTTCCTTTTGGCCAAGAATGAAGAATAATGTTACACAGACAGCATAGACAGAAGAACGTAAACCTTCTTTTACCCCCCACACAAATCAAGCTATATCCTGTGAATTTTTACCAAATTTACAGCATGTACAACTAGAATTAGAAGAAGAAGCAAATCGAAAGAGATTTTTGCCAAATGCAATGATCTTCTTCTCTTTCTCCCCCAGGATTCACATCAGTCAGTACCCATTGATTGCCACACTGGTTCGCAAACCCATCTTCGCTTGTGTCCTTACGAATTAGTACACAACCCTAATGCACACCCTTCTCCATGTCCCTCCTCCGGTGGCCGACACTTATCACAAATAGATAGAATGCGACTTTCATCAGCCAGCCATGGCTCGACCGGAAGATGCTAACGTTAACCTGTTAGCAATAAGCAACAAAACAACATGGTCTCATCACATTAAAATAACAACTTCATGTTTGCCCAGATGGAACAATTGAATGTTCTATAAATTCTCTTTATTAGTTAGTTTATCAAATGTGGATTGTCATCAGAGGCATTCAAATGATTACTTAGACTGGTAATGACATAATCAATTAAGCTTGAAAGAATTTTATTAACCATGAAACAAAATGTCTCAACCATACTAGCAAATTACACAAACCAAAATAACCATAACCACTTAAGCCGAATTAGTTAAGATCACCAAATCATACCACCTAACCAAATCTTATAAGTTCATGGTACCTGATCTGATTGAACACCCATGCAAGTAATGCTCATGTGCAGAATATCATGGTCATGCTTTCACAAAGCTACTCATGCAATACGCACTCAAACTGGTCATGATTGCACATTCAGTATGGAAATTACCTTCCTCTGAGAAAGCAAAGACACCTCCGAGCATATCATCATCGTCATCATCAGGCTTCTCCAATCCTTGAGGACTGGCATTGTTATCCAATGGACTGACGACTTTGCTCTTCTCCGATTCGCAGCATTCAGAAAGGGCAGCAACTTTACAGTAGCCCTCCTGGAAAAGCTGTTCGAAATCTGGAGACTCATTCACCATCATCCCCTCGTCTATAATATTTGCACTCAAATCAGAACGTCTGGAGCTTGCATTTGAAGATTCACTGGTCAGAACACTATTTGTTGACCGGCCTTCATTTCCCATATTTCTTTCGGGAGAAGGCGAGCCATGGGTTAAAGATACTACATCACTATGCACAGAGTTATTACTATCTTCTTCAGCAGGAGAGATACTCATTGGAGTAGGCTTAAAAGAAAGCAAACCACAATTATTGCTACTTGGGCTTCGATAAGCTAAACCCGAAATCCCTCCGAATTTGCCAGGATTATGTTGAGCAGATATATACAATTTTGTTGATGACCCTGTCAGAAAACCGAGAATGTTTGAGATGAGTTGCAATCAAGAGGTTAATAAGCCACGTCGTCTGTATTTGAAATAAGTGCAAACCTCCATTTGAGTTTGCAGCAGAACTGGATGGAAACATCTTCGGCTGGAAAGCTGCAGCAGACCCAGTAGACAGAGCAGATATTTCCCTTCGCAGTTCCCTGCAAAGGATGATGGAAAGGAATACCTCCAAATAAAAAATTTAAGAAGGTGGGTGGCATGTGGAACAACGAACTCTGCTGCCGAGATGCATTTTCAAAGGGATCATGCAGATATATCTTGGGAAGCTGCTGCTTGCAAGACAAGCTTAATTGAACACTAACTTACAGGGAGAAAAGAAAAAGGCGAAAAGCAAATAAGCAGTTTAAGACAAATGATTCAACAAATTTGGAGTAAACGGAGTTGGCAACTACAACAACTAGTAAAAGTTGAGGTGCATTTGTAAGAAAAATAAAAAATCATCAACTTTTAAAGTAAATGTAAGAAGTTGGGGTTTGTATAATATTTTGAAATTTGAAGTTGCTTCTTCAATCAAGTGGGACATATCAACTGGTGCCTACTAGTTGATCAAATATATACAAGTTAATAGTGAGCAACAATTAGAGGATCTAAGAGAAAGTTGGGGTAATTAGCATAAATGGTAACAAATCTTTGCACTTAGTACAAAACGGTCACAAACCTTTAATTTGTAACAATACGGTAACAAAACTTTGAAATTGTATAAAATGGTCACCGCTATTTAATTTGTGACCGTTTTGTTTTAAATGAAAAGGTTTGTTACCGAATCGTTACAAATTAAATGTTTGTCATGTTTTGAGGTCGGGTAGTTTGTTCGTTAAGTATATGACACTAACCACTTGAACGACATATAAGATGTCAGCTCATGTGTTCATCGACATATTTGCTTTGCCAAATAAGAATGCCTCAGTTGACCTTTCAATTTCGATACCAATCTATCAAAAACAAATTTCGATACCAAGAAAGTAACGGTGATTGAGCGTTCAAACTTTTGAATTCTCTCATTGTCATCCTTTATGACGATCATATCATTCACATACATTAACAAAACCACCATACAACTAGAGCGAATTGTAACGGTGATTGAGCGTTCAAACTTTTGAACTTAATTTGTACAAAACGGTCACCAAAAGTCTAATTTGCAACGACACGGTAACAAAAGTTTGAACTGGCATGAAATGGTCACACTGTTTAATTTGTGACCGTTTTGTTCTAAGTAAAAAGTTTTGTTATCAAATGGTTACAAATTATAGGTTTGCGACTGTTTTGTACTAAGTGCAAAGATTTGTGACCATTTATGCTAATTACCCGAGAAAGTTGCAAAGAATAAACAGAATCTAGGATGCTGTGATGTAGAATGTAGTAGACACATAATGAATAATAATTATTAAAAAAAACAAATTTACCGGTCACTCCAATCAGCAACCCTGTGAAAGTGGTCAAAAACAGGTAACAAATCCTTCCGCCTGATTTCAACTTCTTGGACTTGACCCTTTTCTATAGCAATCTCTCCACCGGAGTGATCTTCAGCAACGTTCTGCTTGTCACCTTCAATCCCACTCATTGCATAGAAATACACCTATTCCAATGGAAAGAGTGTTAAAAAACCAGAAGATCAAGAAACACAATTTTTCTCAGCTATATCATAATTTAAATACCTTGGATTTCTGCCAGAGCGGTGTTCTCCAGGGGCTCATCTGGACTTCAGCATTTGCAAGATACAAGTGAGACTGCTCATGTGATTTCATTATGTCCACATCAGAAGCGCCAACTTTTCCTGCCTCATTATCTTCACAGTCAGAAGTATCCATTGCCATATCTAAATTTTCTTGTCTGCTGTGAGTAAGGCCAGTGATATGCTCCTCTCTTTCCGGCCAATCTGCTCTTCTACAAACATCCCACCATTGAACAGATTCAGTTTTCACGTGTAGTTCCTCATCTGCAGTCTGAAGTGAGGAACCCGGTCCGATTCTTTGAGTAGCTTCACTAGGTTCTGCACCAAGTGACGACACCAACTTGTATTGAACCACATGTCCACATGGCGTATAAGCTAAAAGGTGCTCCATGGCATCTACTTTTCTCAAATGAGAAGGTTGGGAATCTTGCGGCACACAATTGTGGAAGACAGCAGCAATAGCACCAGATGGTATTGACGCTTTTCCTGCAGCAGATGATGCCGCATTGCTAACTGTGCTAAGCCAGCCAGAATGGGTATTCTTTATTCGGGCCACCACAGAGAGAGTAACAGACGATGGTGGGGATGCAGAAACGGATTGTTGGTTCACCAGGAATGAGGGAGTGGACCACCATGGTAGAGAAAACACCGGTAATAGGATGGGCCCATCTACTTCAGAGTTCTTCATTTGGAGAACACTCTCGCCACCAAATGGTGAAAGTGCAAATATGTGGCAGGTTCCCCTAGATGAAATTATGGCAACCCACTGACTATAACTGCTAAAGCATATATCCTGGATCACCTGGGAAAACCACAAACAAGACACACATGACATGAGATTACTAACCACACTGTTCCTTGAGAATCAAACTACCTAATTGACAAACCACTAGAGAAAATGAGATGTACTGCAGATGTTATGCCCCGATGAAGCTTGTAAAGGTGCACGTGAGAAGAGCTCCAATTGTAATTCTTTGCACCAGAACCACCGTGAACAGAGGATGGCATGATCCGGAAAATATTAATGTTGTTCCCATGAATTGATGCAGTAACCAAAAGCGTACCACTTGGATCAAAGCATAGAGCAGAAATGGGACTTGTATGAGCTCTAAATTGTGAAATCACAGCTCTGGATATGAAATCTTTCACAACAACCTGCAGAAATCGAAGTAAAAATCAAGTAAGCCTCGACTTATGCTTGATTAATGAAATTAACTCATATGTGCATAAAATGTACCTTTGAAATCCCAGGCAATCCCCCTACTATTCCTTAGTAAGTCTAGAAACTACATAACCTCATTAAGCATCTCAGTCTGGCAAAGTTCAGCTTAAATACAGGGAGGGGGGAACAGCAAAAAAAAAAAGCTCATAAACATGCAAGGAATCACCTTCTCTTTTCATCTTTTAATCTGGAATTGTAGGACAATTATGTTATATTTAAGCCTGTCTGAGCTTACGAGAACTGACCATTCCAGCAGTATCAGCATCTGCAGAATGAGCTGCAACTCGTCCGACTTTCCAACAAGAATTTGGAGAGACAGGTGAACCAGAACCATCAGCGATAAAATCTTGACAGTATCGAGACAAAGTCTTGTAGCCCATGTCACCTAAACTCATCAATCCAGTAGCTAACTGCTTACTCGATTCCATGGCATAACGAGCCACTAGATTGCCGCTGCCAGGTGAAGTTGATGGACTTACACCCATGGGAGGTGTAAGACTTTGTGGACTTAGGCGCCCAGTGTTTGATAGCAATGGATTGTCAGAAGCATAAGCTAACCACCTTGGACCCACTGCCATTGGCCCATATCCAGTGTTCGCCCCAATCCCTCCTTGGATGCCCAATTGAGGAACAGGATAGGTGAGCACGCTGAACTTGTTCTCTAGAGTGAGAGCATCAAAGCAGTATATCTGCAGCAGAATCACTAGCTTTAAAAAAGAGACCAAGGAAAGTGTTCCATCAAGATAACCATACAAAATTTAGTGCAAGTCCATGCTTACCTGTGTAGCCAGACCCACAGCCACTATCTGAGGGCTGCATCTTACCATAAATACCGGAGAACGGAACCTTAGAACATGAACATAGTTGTGGGATTTCAGAGAGTAAAAACGAACAACAGTTGGAGAAAGTGCAAATCCTCCAGCATGATTCTCATTGAAGCCATCTCTGCCCAATTCATCTCTCCCATTGATAACAATTGCTGGGCTTTTAGTTTCATCGCAAGCAACTACTAAGAGCAAAGGATGTGCAGCTCTATATCCTTCACAACCCTCAGCCTTAGCAGGGAGTGGCTGCATACGTAGAAATGTGACCAGATCATCCCGTCTTGAAACAAGCTCAGTCACACCAGAGGCATCTTCAAGATCAATCACTTGGAAGCCATTGGAGTACCCAAGCAAGAGCACATTTCGGAAGGAGGACGGACTAAATTGTAGCTTGTCAAATGAGGCCCAGAGGACCTGTTCACACCATGGGCAGGGCAAGAGTTATGTCAACCATTAATCAATGTGGTCATCTAGTAATGAGCAGTGAACGGCATGTGAAAATGCTTGCAATTAAACATAACAGCACACATAAACTCTAAAGCATCTATCTAGATCCCCACCATGCAGCAAGTTCTTCCTATCCTATCTGCTGCAACCCCCATATTTGCCATACATTACTAAGCACACCCTCCAGAGCCAACAATTAACCCATCGAAGAATTTTACATTAACAGAAACAGTTCACAACTCTGTCTGTCCAAAAGCGAAAAACTAACCAAAAAGGAAGATTAAGTTTTTGGCCCAGTAATATCCAGAGCTCAAGATGGATTCCTTCCAAATCAACAAACACCAATCAAGCGAATAACTACTACGAAATCCCACTAGCTAAATTACCTATCACCTTTTGTCCAACCCCTCGCCAATCTCAAGATATCATCATCTTGATTGAATGAAGTTGGTCACGTTGCAACCCTTTTGTTGGGGATGGGGGGATAAAAGTTCATAAAAGCAAGATGAACAGAAATGGAAACCGGAACAAAAGAGAGAAAAAGAAAAGAAAGACCGCTCCACTACCCAGAAGCCATCCTAGTCCTCCTACGCCATAAATAACAGTCCCATTCAGTCCACAAACTCTACGTTCACAAAGCGCCAGAGATAAAGAAGCCCCAAAGCAAGAAAAATGATCTCTCAGTTCTTCCCCACTCTCCAAACTTTTGCAGCATCCAAACAAGTCCGCTCGGTTCCCCCCAACCCGAAAACTCCTAAAATCCCAGAGTTGCCATTTCTAACCAAGCCAGACTCCAAATTCAATAAACAAGACATGAAAAAAAAAAAAAAAAGAAGCAAACAAAAAAGAGAGGGCGACAAACCTGGTCCCTATCCCCGCCTAGATTGTCGAGGGAGATTGAGGCGGCAACCGATGTGCTAGCTGAGCGGACACCGGAGGAAGCAGTTTTGATACAAGACGAAATGAATTTCAAAGAGTTAGGAAGGAATCCATGACTGGTGCTTGTAGTGTTCTTGCTGCTGTTGCTTCCTTTGCTGTTGTTCTTCATAATAATCGGGGGAAGAAGGAAGTGTTACTTTCCACCGGTCACCAGGAAGAAGGCAAGTCTGTCTCCCGCCAGCAGCAGCAGCAAGCAACGATCGATCGGCAATAGCATATAGATAGTTTAGGAAAGAGAAGTTTTCCCGGCGAGAGATTAGGAGGGAGGGGGGATTTTGGGCGGTCGGAGACCAATTGAAATCGGTGATGTTTGGTGGTAGTTTTTGACTCTGTAGAGAGGAGGAAGAAGAAGAAGCGGAAACGGTTCCTTGCTTTTGTTTTGTGTTTGCTTGTCGCCAGCAAATTTGTTTTTCTTTTTCTTTTTGTATTTTAGGTTTTTAATATTATTTTGGGGTGGGGTTGGATCGGGATTTGGGGATGTAATTGTAAAAATAAATTAAAAATTATTTTGTTTTTGTGAGCTTAATTAATTGCGTTTGCTTTTGGACATTGCTATTCGTCGCTAGGGATGGCAATGGGTCGGGTCGGGGGCGGATAGTGCATATCTGTTACCCTACCCAAAGTACTTCGGGTTTTACCCATACCCATACCCATATGTGAAACGGGTAGAAAATCAAAACCATGCCCATACCCGTTCGGGTTTCGGGTATCCACGGTTATCCATGGATATTAATTTCTCTTCATAACTCCAACCAATATGTTAACATTCACGGGTATTCTTATATTAAGTAAGAGAAAAAGTACGACAAGAATTCACTAGAATGAAGAAAATTAACTAAAACAACACAATTTCATGAAAATGTTATATTTATATGCTAAATATAAAATATGTTAGAGAAAAATAATGATTATTTCTAGACAAAATACATATGCATGTCTATAATCGGGCGGGTTCGGGTCGGATAGTGAGAAATCCATGTCCACCCATTACCCGCAATATTCGGGTTCGGGTTTTACCCGTACCCACTAAATGTCCTTCGGGTTCGGGTTTTACCCTACCCGACTAGGCCGGATTCGGGCGGATATCCACAGGTACGGATATTTTTGCCATCTCTATTCGTCGCCCTAAAACATCTTATTCGTCGCCCTAATTTTTATTAAATGACTCAAATACCCTTAGCTTAATTATTGTACAATGTACATCAAACCCGCCGACCGTCGCTGGAAGCACCAGAAGGGTTAAAAACCCGTCTCCGGCGAGTTGGGACAGGTCGGAACCTCGTACCTCTTCAAACTACCATCACCAGTGGGTCATTCCGACGACGAGTCTGTGGCGGTATCGGAGAAAGGTGCTCCATCTCTGCTCAAGATGTTCGGAAGGAGCGCACCTAGCTGCGAACGACGGCACACTCTGTCTCTGTTCCCGATGTCATATGCGATTGATTTAGATTCTACCAGACCGGCGCATCTCAGCTTGTCGGGATTCCAATTAGAAAGGGTTTCGATCTGGGTTTTTAGGGTTTCAATGTCTGGAAGGGTTTTATTCGTGTTGTGGTTGTGGTTGTTATTTTGATTTCTGGGTTTCAGGATTCATCCCTTCCGTTCCCAGTTCAATTTGTGCAGAGTGGCAATTCATCTTCTCGAAGTCATCATATATAGTGAGGTCAAGATTTCTAAGCTTCTTCTTCGTCTTCTTCCTCCGGCAATAAAAGTAAATCACCAGCGACGCTCAAGTTGAGGTGGGCATATGCCGGATAAAAGAATCCACAACGATAGCACCGTCCGTGTTGAGGTCGGCGGCGGCTGGGCAGGGTAACGTAAGGAATTTTTTGTTTAGTGTTTTGGTTTGAAATTGGAGTTAGAGGGCAAGATCGTCAATTTGGTGCATTTTAGGGCGATAAAATTTGAATTTTAGGGCGACGAATAGCGATTCAGTTGCTTTTGGGGGTTCGAAGTCGTGGGAGATTTGGGCAGTTTCAGTTTTAATTGGATTACAGTGTAAGCCAAAATAAAAATTGTCAAAACGATCCTCCGGTTTCTCACAAATGTCAACATAGTGGACACAAAATGTTGATATTTGTTTTTTTTTTCCTCTAGGTAATTAGGAGTTTCCATTAAGCCATCTCTTTCTTGATCAAGTCGGCTCAAGAGTCGAAAAATACAAGACAATTAGCCTATTGTCTCTTAATACAATTGAAATACTAATTGGGACAAAAGAATGCTAATCTAATTCTATTAAGTGACTGCAATTCAGAGTCTTATGATTGTGAAACTCTACATTACCCGCCCTCCCCTCCCCTCCCCCATAAAGTATCACTTCCTCCTTCCAGAGGGAAGCCAATAGATGTGGAGGCCGAACAAGTTTCTCAAATACCCTTCTACAACATTTCTTTCCAGATGAGGCCAACACGCTAGCACCATAATGAGCCTTTTACAAGTTCAATATAGCCACCCCGTTGCACAATACTATAGATTAAACTTAACATATCATCCCATGTGGAAGGGATACCCACTGTTCTTCTCGTCACTTCATTTAGGAACTCTCGTGTGTAATCACAAATACATAATATATGGCTTTTAGACTCACTCTGTTTATGACAAAGAGCACATACACCATCTGTAATTTTACCTCAAGCTTTTAGCTTGTCTCGGGTTGCTATTTGACCCAAAACAATGAGCCAAACTAAGAATTGATACTTAGTTATAGTGTACTTAGCCTAGGGAACCTTCCATCATACAACCACGTCTTTTAACACGGATAGAGTCCCAAATTAACTTCATAGGAAACTTTATCATCTATTTACCATGCCAAGACACATTTCCCTGCAAATCCACGTCCGTCGATATCAAAACCATGGTCGAAGCTTCATTAGTTGCTTCCAATCCCAAGATCTTGTCGAATATGTTTTAATATCCCACACTGAATGGCTCTTCAGCCTGTACCTATAGACCCAAACTACCCAGAAGTTGTCCCCTTGTAAGAGTAATCGTCATACCAGCCTAACCACTCATGCCACATCCTAAGTCCCCAAATATTTCAGTCCTAAACCGCCTTCTTTTTTTGGCACAACCAAATTATCGCATGAGATCTTCTCCCTACCAGAACAATCTCTAAACAACAGGAAATCTAAACAAATCTTCTGGATAGTTGTGATCACTTTCTTTGGAAGAACAAAGAGGGTCATCCAGTAATGAATAGGTGAATATAAGACAGTTTATCAACCCTCCAGATTCAATCCACTTTGTCAATTTATAAATTAGAACTTCACATTCCCGACTTGACAGCTTTCCAACAATCAGTGTTAGCCCCAAATATCTAACTAGTAATTTTCTTTCCGTAGAACCAGTTATTGCAATGCAATTTGTTTAAACTAAGGGGGCACTCAACAAAATAATACCTCACACTTTTCAGGGTTGCATTTGAGCATTGACAACTGATATAATCTATCAAGGACCATATTTACCCCATTTAATGCACAGGTAGACCAATCTGTAAAAATCAGAAGGCTGCCTACATTTGTGGGTGAAATGACACTTGTCTATCCCTAGCTGCTTTATCGATAATGAGACTTAGCATTTTTCATAGCTATGGTGAATAGGTAATGGGACAAAGGATCCCTTTGTCTCATCCATTTTTAGCTTTAAAATACCCTAACAGACTTCCATGCACAAATATACCGAAATGAGCTGAGTCTAGACACACAAAAATCCATTCTAGGAATTCCATTGGGAACCCCATAATTTTCATCACACGAACAAGATAATTCCAATTCACCAAGTCGAATTCTTTCATCAAATCAATCTTCACAACACTTCTAGTGTTAATTCCCTTCCTATTATAATTTTGGAGTATCTCTTCAGCCATCATAATATTCACTAGTATACTTCTTCCTTTTATAAACTCTGCTGATTCCTACTTATCATCGAAGGCAGAACAGTTTGAAACCCATTAGCCAAGACCATTGCAATTATCTTCTATATTACATTAATGCAAGGTATAGTTATATATGCAGCCAAACCCGGTGCATTTGATGCATCCATATCAAACAAAGCATCCTTTATGTCTTTAGCTGATACCTCCTCACATAATATTTTTCCTTTCTTCATTGTTCAATCTCCTGTCTATGCATTTTTTAATGAATTCCTCAATAGCTCTGACATCCTCTCTAATCATGCCAAAGATTTGTTTATAATAATGAACAACTTCGTCAGCAATATCCTAAACCTCAATTAACTCTGCCCTTAATTTGAAATAATTTCTTTATTTGCTCTCTAGATATTCTGATCTGAACTCATTTATGAAAGAACGCTATGTTGGAATCACCCAATGCCAACCATCTTATTATGCATTTTTTCCTGAAAAATGCATTCTCATCTTGTTTCATTTGTTGGTAAACTCTTGTAGCCTCTTTTACTTCTTCCAAGATATCCTCGGATGGATTATATAAAGCTAGCAGCTGCAAATTGTTCATCACTTCCTCTGCTTCATTCACCTTACCAAAGATATCACCATAGACCTCCTTATTCAACTTTCTAAGATCACCTTTTAATAGATAAAGTCTCTGCTTTATCCCAAATAACCCTAACCTGGTACATCCTCCTCCTATTCTCCTTCAATATTGAAAAAATCATGGTGTTCAACCCACATAATTAATAATCTAAATGTCTTGAGATAGGTTGTAGTGTGAACCATAAGCATAATCAGAATTCCACAGTGGTCCGAGAAATCTGGAGCTAAATTTAAACCACACATTTCTGCAACCCAGTTATCCAATCCACATTAATCAATAATCTATCCAACCAATGTAGTCAAAATCTCAATTTTAATCTTAAAATTTTACGATTTTACGATCTTACCTATGAGTTTCGATCATGATTTTACTATAAAATCTTTGAACCTTGAAATCCCATAAAATCCCAATTAAAAACTGTAAAATCCTTAAAATCTACGATTTTTAGGATTTTGTACGATTTCAAGGTTCATGTCAATTGAAGCAAAATCATGCAAGCCAGGTCGGGGTTTTTCCATGAACCGGGTCACGTTCACTTCCCCCATCCCAATACCATGAACAACATAACCTTAAACCGATAAGTGAGCCTCAATTTATGTGTGTTCTCTTCCTCTTCCGCATGCTGACTCCCAACCTCTTCCATCAAAGATTTTCTCCACCCTCACAATTAACACAGAGTTTCTTCCCCACCACCATCACAATTAGCCCAATCCCCATTCTCTTGCAAACTTTTCTTTGTCTCTGAAACCTTCAACACCACCATCCCGGACCTTTTATCAATCAAGAAGGGAATGCATAAATCATTGAATTACCTTTTCCAGATGATGGTTATCAATGAAATATGTTCAATGGTTAAAGTACTTCAAGTGATCCCGAGAATAATAATGATATTATTGTTCAAGCAAATAGACAAGGATTCTATGAGGATGTGAGAGAGGGTGACGGTAAGGATGATGATGTGTGAGGGATGTTAATGTTGATCCTAAAGATCTTATGTGATTTTCTACTCTTAGCTATTAACTAGATTAAGTAATTCGTATGAGGTTTCAGGTTGCTTATCTGTGTGTTTATGTTATTTACAAAAATAAATATATGAATTTATTTGTGTTTACATAATAAATAAACTTATCTTGGGAAATAATTAAGTTATATGTGGTTGACTGTTATACAGGATATGCGTTATTATTACTATATGGAGTTTTAGTGTTCATTTTAATATGAACCTTAAAATCTTACGATCTTAATCTACGATTCCGATTTTACGTAAAATTTCGATTTTGACTACATTGTATCCAGCTTCCTGGAAATTTGGTTGCCTTTCTACTGATTCGCTCAAGTAAAAAGAGGGTTTGTCACCTTATGATCAACAACTTCCATCTTTTCCATCCATTCTCTAAATGCTACCATACTAGTCGTTTTTTAGATTTCATTTGATGCTTCAGTAGGGTCTAGAATTGTATTAAAATTGCCTCCCCACATCCATATAAACCTTAAACTTTTCATTTACCTAGGCATTTATAAGTACAAGCTCCCTCTTTCTCCTAATTTGACCCATAAGCAGTTGTGAAGAAATTTTGCTCTCCTTGTTGTGGAGACACTAAGCTATGTATATAGTTATGTTCCAAAGCCATTAATCTGAGTTTCACCTCATCACTTCAAGCCAACCAAATTCTATATAATTTGTTCTTCGAGTAATTGTCTTTAAACTGGATACCTAAGAACTTCTGCCTTATTTCATCTGCCTTCTTTTGTTGCACTCTTATTTCAAGTAAAGAAAGCAACACTACCTTATGTAACTTAATATATCTAAGCATAGAATCGTGCTTCAAGGGGCTATTGAAGCCCTTTGTATTCAATAAACTATAATTTACGAGCACTAACCACCTTGGTCGTTGTTGTTTTACATTTCAGACCCTCTTGACCAGCCTTTTTAGGAGGTGGTGCCTATAAACTAATATCCTTGCTATTGCCGCAGAGAGCTTTAAAAGCATTTGAATGGAGTACTGGGATTTCCCCTTTAGTAGCCACCTTAGGCTTAGCACCATTGATCACCGTGTTAAACTCCTACTAAGATGGCAGCGCAATCGAGGTTATAGGGAGATAAATGTTTTATATCTCCTATTTCCCTTGATTAGTCGTCTCTTCCCTAACCAGCTCCTGACCAGCCATAAGTCCACACTCCACAACAAATAATTCAATAACATCAACAAATTTTTTAAAAGGGTGCTATCTTTTGAGTCTTGATATGCGAAATCCTTTTTTATTCTTGCTCCTGGAGGAAACGAACAGTTACGACGAAATACTCCACAAGATACACAACTCATTGACAAACCACAATATTCAACACTAATAAACGTCTCGGCCATATCATCTGGATCACACTAATCTTATAAACAAACTGCTTCTTTTCACTGACCTCAACACAAACCCCGCATTACCCAACCTATCAGTACCCTGCCTTGTAAGCTGATCAACACACATAGGCTTAACCATAGTACTTGCTATTCTGCCCAATCCTTCTTCAAATTTGATCACTTACGTCTGTGCAAGTTATTGTCCTGGTACCATAGCCTACTTCCCACCTCGTCTTTATTTAGTCGATCAGTTTAACCTAAAATGGCATTTTTATATAGTGGCAATCAAGGTTGTATTTTACTCGGGCCTTGGTACCCTAGCCTACTTCCCACCTCGTCTTCATTTAGTCGATCAGTTTTAGAGGTTTGGGTGGAGGATTTGAGCGAGATAACTAGTCTAGAGATTGATAAAGCTAAAAGCAGGTACTTCGGGGAACTATCCCTCACCCTAGCCTAGGAAAACTATGTAATGTCTAGATACTTAGGGTTATCGAATATGGCGAGTGAGCTCGTTTCAGTGACCTTTGTGGTTATCCACTTGGGTATGGTGAACCCTAGTCTCTCTATGTGTTAGGATGCAAGAACATGAACCTATTGTGTTGATTGAGTGTTTTATATGATATTTGAGGTATTATTCATGAACGATTGAGTGTGCTAGCTTTAACTCAATATTGGGTAAAATTGACCTAGAGGGTGGAAATCCCCTTTTGGTCTAATAGGGAGCTTGACTTCTTAGCCACGTCGGTAACTTCCTTTAGGTCAATTTAAGACCAAAATGTCAAATATTGGAGTAGGGCCGTGTTTCCACCGGGATAGGTCTCTCCGCCGACCGGATTAAGTTCCTAGGGTTTGGTTTGCAATCCTTAGCCTGCTAGTTGGGAGGGTTAGGTTCCCTAGCCTATCGTTGTCACCCTTAGCGAAGTGAGTTAGCTTTCTAACTTGTTGCAACGATTCTCAATTAGCTAACTAAGAGAGTTAGGGATCTCCATTGTTGATCGGTAAAGAGGGCTAGACTCTCTAGCTATGAATCACAATCCTTGACCTAACAGTTAAGAGAGCTAGTTCCCCTAGCTTAAATTTGTTGATTTTCCTTCATTGATCGACTAAGGGAGTTTGTACCTAGCTATTTGCGCCCACCTCGTGGTGTATGAACACGTCCTTCGGACTAGAGCTTTGTTTGTTGCTTCTTAGCATGAGACTTTGGGGACTAATACCTGGGTGAAGCTCTCTCAAGTAGAATTCCCCTCCATTTACTTTTCTTGCTTGTTTAATTTGTAGTTTTTCTTAGTTTTAAACCCAAATACCGCTTTGCTAGATAATAACTTAAGCGATTGAAGTAGGGGTACATTGACCGCCCCGGGTTTGACAATTAAATACTTGCCCTGTACTGCACCCGACTATAGTTGAAAAACTTGGGCTCTAGTCAAGATTGATTCACGGTGTAGTTTCATGCGAGTCAAGTTTTTGGAGCCGTTGCCGGGGACCTTATGGTCCGTTATTCAGAAAAGGTCGCTTAATGTTACTTTAGCATTTTCTATCTTGTCTTTTTGTTTGTGTTTTGTGTTTCATGTGTGTTTTGTTTACCACTCTTCATTTTGAAGGGTGGTTTGTGTGTGTTTGATTTTCCTTTTTAGTGTTTTGTGTTTGTAGGTATTGGATCATGGATCCTTATGATTTCACCCAAGTGTGGGGGTATCCACCACCACCCGAGAGTGGTTACCCTGGAGCTTCATGGGATGATCAAAAAGGGGGAAGTCAAGGATCCGGATTCTACTGCCAACCCCCCTTCCAAGGTGAAACATACCAATGGGGGTATCAAGAACCTTCCCCATATCAAGAATATTTCCCTCAACAACCTGAGGAGGAATCCAAGTTGGAGTTGGTCATGGAGGCTTTCATGGGACAAACCTCAAGACCATGTGCCGTTCCACAACCGGAGCAAAAGAGCAAATTAGAGCTCATGGTGGAGCGATTTGTTTAGGTCACCAATGAAGGGTGCTCTAGCATGGACCTCCCAATCGCCAACCCTATCGACTCAACCTTTCTTCAGGAATCGGAGGAGCTCCTTCGACGCACAGAGAGGCTAGGAGGACTTGTTGAGCAAGCATGTGCACAACTTGCTCACAATCGTCTCCTACCATTAGAAGGAAGAAAGGAAGTCGGAGAGGCGAGCCATGAGAATTTTTGGAAGAGCAACCTTCGGCATGGATTTCCAACCCCTCCCTTCTCCCGGTTTGACATAAGAAGAGAAGGTGGCACAAGTGTTTGCACACCATTGCCTCTCACAATTGGAAGAGCAAGAGGAGGTTGAAGGGGCAATCAATGAAAACCATGTGGATCAAGACGAACTCACCTCGGGGAGCTCCCGTGGTAAGGATGAACAAGAAGGTTGCATTGACGACTCTCATCACTTTCCCCTTCCCAAGAGAAACTTTGAAGACTGAGTCACGAGTGTGGAGGAGCAAGAGAGTCCATTCTATGATCTTGCATGACATCTTGCCCCCCAAACCTTGCTTAAAGACATGAATGGGAAGGCCGGAAAAGAGGTTGAAGAGGAGGAAGTGAGCATCGAAGAAGGGGAATACCTTGATCCTTTGCAACGGGAGGAAATTAAAGAAGAAGGAAGGGAGTTTGAGGAAGAACGAGAAGGAGCAAGTGGTTTCCAAGATGAGGACGAGGTCGAGATGGATGAAGCATCCACAAGTTACAAGTGCTACCAATGCTTTCCACCCAACCTCGATGCGCTTTTCGAGAAAGACCCGCTTGCGGCTCTTTGCCAATCCAAGGCCAAACCATCGGCGATACCTCTTGGAGGATGCGATGGTGGTTAATCGATGATATACTACATGGTATGGGGCAAAGAGAAAGGAGAAGAAAAAGAGAAGAAGAGGTCTCGTGGGTTGAGCCTCAAAGCCGATCAAGTTCACGAGCCCTTAATTATGGACTCGTCCAATGCTCGTGACTTGAGATTTCACCTCACCGACGAGAATCTCAACTTCAAAGAGGTTCTTGGGTGGACCAAAACTTGAAGAGCAACCGTCCGACTCATGACGTTAAAGAAGCGTTTGGTGGGAGGCAACCCAACCATCAACGCTGTGTTTTATTTTGGCTTAAATAAGTCGACCTTTTGTTTTACCGCCTCCTTGCTATTTCTGATCTCACAAGGCCTCCGCTCTCGAGCACCAACATTCACCACTACCCAGTAACATCGTTCTACTTCCATATTTTACGCCATTGAGGGCAATGTCGAGCTTGAGTGTGTGTGTGTGTGGGGGGGGGGGGTAAGTTCATTTTGAATGTGTGTGTGAATGTTTGGTGTGATTTTGAATGCTTGGAGCCTAGTTGTATGCCCAAATTTTAAAAATTTGAGGGCTCTAAGCATAGCATGATCGTAGTGGCACTTGTGTCATTTTATTTTGCATCTCGTGGTTATTAGCATTGTCTATGGATAATTTGCTAGTGATTATGTGCAACCTATGATGATGATTGAGACATGTATTAGGTTTGTGCAGAGGTTCATTTCTCATGTATTTGTGAACCGATAGATGTTTGAATCGATTACTTGCTTTTCACAGTTGCCTATGCATCGAGTTTAGGGAGTGAGAATGAATGATTGAGCACCTAGGTAGCATGCGAGACTTGTGCCGTTCGTTTCATTCTTGTGCGATAGATCCCCCTTTACATGATGCGTAGCATTCATGTAGTTGCTAGCGAGGAAGATGGAGGCATAGGATTAGCCCACGACACAAAAGTTGACCGACTCAATCATATTATCCCTTAGTCAACCCTTTTCAGCCGTGTGTCTAAGGGTCGTTTTTGTGTTAGGTAGCTCACGCTACTTGAGCTTGATTGATTTAGAAAGAGCGACCCTACTTTCTTCGTGTCTACACCGTTATCGAGTCACCCTTGTGTTTGGAATCTCCATTCATACCATTTGAGCTTATACGAGGTTCCACATGAGTTATTTGTGTATGGTTTTGCTAAGAAGTGAAGTGAGTGTGGAGGTAGTTCTTAAATGGGAGCATTGTTCCTAGGGATGGCAACAAAACCCGAAACCACGGGTACCCACCCGACCCAACCCGGTCAACGCGGGTAAAACCCGTGTTGACGGGTTTTGGGCCGGGTTCGGGTTTAAACCCGCTACACTATTCACCGGGTCGGGTTGGGTTTGAGTTTAGGTAAACCCGCCCCATGGGTACCCGCCCACACATATAATTACTTTCCCGATATATTTAATATTCTAAATAATATATCTTCCTTAAACAACTAATATTCTTTATGTTTGTGGATACATGTATAATTTGTTCTTTCTAATTGTTTAGAATGAAGTTGATATTATAGAGTGGAGAGTGAAGAAACTTATTTGACGAGGAAGAAGCTTTCAATTAATCTTGTTGTTTATAGATGTTTATCTTTAATTTTGAACAATTTGTATTGATCATTTGCGGTTTGCTTGTATGTTCTAGATTGGTGTCTTTTGTATGAGAAAATGATGTTAAACTTTTATTTTGAAAAAAATTTGTTATTGTAAATTTTTTACCACAAAAACCCACGGGTACCCATGAACCCGAGGATACCCAGCGGGTTGGGTTGGGTTTGAGTTTTTCAAACCCAGCGAGTTTTACCCCGGGGTTTTTTTGGCGTATAAACCCATGGGTTTGGGTTTGGGTTTGACAAAATCCGCCCCAACCCGACCCATTGCCATCCCTAAAATGTGGCATGTTTTTAGTTCTCTATAGCCCTCAAGGAAAGGAGTAAAGAAAAGAAAAATAAAAAAAGAGAAAAAGAAATCAATAAAAGGGCAAAGGAGAAAAGAGAGAGGCCACCAAAAATATAATAAATGTTGAACATGCTCTTAGAAGAGTTGCTTAGCATGCAAGCTTTAGGAACACTTACATGTTGTTAGCCTACCACACTCTTGTGCTTGAAATTGAATAGCAAATGTAGCAAGAAAGTATGTGTGACATGGCTTGGTGATTAGTTGTAGTTTGGAATTTGGGGGAAGTGCGGTTTTTGGCCGATGCTAGTGGTCATTGAGAATAGGAGAGGGTTCTAATCTAAACCTTAGAACCTTTTCTGGTTTTAGGATGGAAATGTGGAACCTTATGCTATGTTTGCCACCAACCAAAAAGCCTTTTCCCCATGTCCTAGACCCTAGCCAGTCATTCGAACCTGTGTCTAAGACCTCCGGACAAGCTAGCAACAACACCCGTCTTGTGAACTCTAACATTTATAGGTTACTGTCATGGTAAAAGGACGTTAGGATTGAGTGTGAATATGCACATCTTTTGCATCAAATGGTCCTGACCCCACTGGTCGAGAGTGAGTGATTCATTCATCATGTTTTGTTCATTTCTTATACCCCGGTGAGGACCTAGGTTGCTCGATCGTTCGTTCCTATTATGTGATCTTCATGCTTGAGTAACTGTGATTGGTGAGTCGTCGAAGCAGGTTTTGTGTTGTTTGATAAATAATGTGAGAATTCTTCTTTTGCAAAAATCTTAATACAGTTGAATGTCGTCTGTGGTGGTTGTCAAGATTAATTTGATTTTGTCCATAGGTCGGTGTCAAATAACCATTGTGATTCTTTCATTTTGTGCCCTATGACATGCCTCAAAATTTTGTTTGAAAAAGAGAAGTTGCAAGCTTACCTTGTTTTGTACTTGGTTTGCTTGGGGACAAGCAAACGTTCAAGTGTGTGGAGTGATTCGGGTCCAATTGTACACATTTTGCCCCTCATTTCTTGATAGGTTTACTTTTCATTTCATCGTTCCTCGACATATTTCAAACTAGGTTGTGCTTGTTTTGATACATTTCAGGTCCTAGCATGTGTGGAAGGGTTGAGGACGAGTTCAGGAAGATTGGAGGTCAAAAAGCGCAAAAATCGTAGAAAAGTCCAAAGTAACAGTGAAGCGTAGGCGTCCAAGAATCAACCGCAGTTCACGGCCTGGCATTGGATTTCACGGCCTCTAAGGCCGTAACTGGAACCTCAAACCGTGAACAGCGAGGCATCTAGCGAGGTTCCAGAGGTTACTGACGACCAAGCAGTTCACGGTCTCTAAGACCGTGAACTTAGAGTGCAAACCGTGAACCCTGGAGAGTGAAGCGGTGTGTTTTGGAAACGACACTGAGTTCACAGGCGCGTTTAGGTGTTCACGAACGTGAACTAAAAGGCCGTGAACTCAACTTGATCTTAGTATAAAGGGAAATCCGAAAGGAAGAAGAGAGAGAGCTTCAATTTTAGGTTAGGATTTCATTTTTCAGAATAAAGAGGATTCTAGTGAGATATTAGGATTTCTTCTAGAGTGAGAAAGTGCAAATAAAAGGAGGAAGAAGGAGCTTTGGGCCTGTTCCTAGCTAGAGGATTGAAGATTTCTTCATCTCAAGGGTGTCTCAAGCAACAAGGAGGAAGGATTGGCATCACTTCATGGTTCTTTCTTCCCCTTTTGTTGTTTTCCTTTGTCTAGCTATGGAATAGCCTACCTACTCACTTGGGTATTGT
Source organism: Linum tenue (assembly GCA_946122785.1). Lineage (NCBI taxonomy): Eukaryota > Viridiplantae > Streptophyta > Magnoliopsida > Malpighiales > Linaceae > Linum > Linum tenue. The sequence continues at coordinate 41,795,604 of CAMGYJ010000006.1, read as the reverse complement.
GAACCCTAGTCTCTCTATGTGTTAGGATGCAAGAACATGAAGCTATTGTGTTGATTGAGTGTTCTATATGATATTTGAGGTATTATTCATGAATGATTGAGTGTGCTAGCTTTAACTCAATATTGGGTAAAATTGACATAGAGGGTGGAAATCCCCTTTTGGTCTAATAGGGAGCTAGACTTCTTAGCCACTTGGGTAACTTCCTTTAGGTCAATTTAAGACCAAAATCTCAAATATCGGAATAGGGCCGTGATTTCACCGAGATAGGTCTCTCCCCCGACCAAATTAACTTTGGAGGGTTTGGTTTGCAATCCTTAGCCTTCTAGTTGAGAGGGTTAGGTTCCCTAGCCTATCGTTGTCACCCTTAGCCGAAAGGTTAAGTGAGTTAGCTTTCTAA